>JALPQD010000347.1:1200000-1550000 GCA_023101885.1 Typhlomys cinereus | reverse complement strand
CGGAGCTCAGGCATGAGAAACAGATGACGTCCCCAAACAGCGAGCCAGAGAAAGGGAGGGCTATGCACTCAAGAATCCCCGGGGTCTCCCGCAAAGTTCTGCCTCTTCAAGTTTCCAGACCACCTTCCAGTGCAGCCTTATTAGGGACACTGCCCCCAGCACACAACTACTGGGGCACACTTCACACGCGTGCAAAACCTAGCAATCAATACATCTTAAAGAGGGATTGTAAAGTTAAAGTTCCTTGAAAAGATGAATGAGGGGCTGGAAAACTGGCTCAGGGGTTAAGACTTTGCCTTACGAGCAAAAGGACCTGAGTTCAGATCCCTAGATCCCATGTAAAAACATCGGGTGGAAATGGTTGTGTGACACTCCAGAGCAAAACGATAAGGAGATAGAGAAATCCTGTGTGATTCCTGAAGTCACCATTGCCCTCTTCCACCAACACCTACACATACAAAGAAAAAAAAAAAGATGAATGAGAATTAACTACAGAGCGGGCATCCCATAGAAGCAGCAGGCAGGAAGGTGGGAAGGAGTGGAATGGATTGATGAAGGAAAGGGACAGGGAGGGGGTTTGGAGGGAGGCAGGAATAAGTACTCAAGTTTGTAAAACTAAATAAAATAAAATAATAAAAAGAAGTGGGTACCCTGGTCTCGTTAGATAGCTCAATGGGTAAGGTGCCAGCTAATAAACCTGGAGACCTGAGTTGAATCTTTGGAAGTGCATCTTTGTGGTGCATGTGTGTATCTCTCTCTCTCTCTCTCTCTCTGTCTCTCTCTCTCTGTCTCTCTCTCTCTCTGTCTCTCTCTCTCTGTCTCTCTCTCTCATAAAGATTAGAAAAAAGAAGGGGGTTCCTTGTTAGCACAGGGTCTGTCCTGCCCTTCCTGTGAAATGTTAAACTTCTTCAAAGAAACCATGAACTGACAGTTTCTATGTAGAACATTCAAATGCTCAGCATTGACTCATTTAAAATAAAACAAAGGCTCTTGTCCAACTGAACCATGGACCTGGAGATATGACAGCTCAGACTCTCTATGCTTCAGATTCCAACTGTGGCAGGGCTAATGGATGGTTTACAAGTCTCTCTACAAAGGAAATTCCTGGGTAATGGAATCGTCACATGGAGAACTTGAATGTCTTAATATTTTGACTTATATTGTCGGATTGCCTCATCAATTGGCAACAGCTTATACTGCCACAGAAAACATAAAGAGGAGCTACTTCTATACATAGAATAACATTGAGCATAATTTGGTTATATGTTTTAAAATTCATTAATCATTTTTAGAAATTAAAGGAAACATTATTTCTAATTACACATAAAGGTCTTGTTTTAAAACTCTGTCTTCAAGGCATGACATAACCTTCGCACCATTGAATTCCCAGCATCTATGATTACCTACGAGACCTGGGCCCACACATGTTCTATTGTGAGGTTACATAATATGTTTTTGTTAAGAGACAAGAGGCTTTTCCTTCAGTGACTTGGCTATTCACAAGTTGCTTATGCTTCTGTAAGCAATCGTATTAAATGCATTTGTTCACCATGTTAGAACTCAATAGAATCATTTCTTTAATATGTCCTTGGTTTGGCTTTCCAGGACCTGTCCGCACACAATAAACAAATAAAGTACATGTTTTTGCAACAGAGTCCTGGTATATAACTGGCATTCACAAGGCTCACATTGACTTTGAATTCATGGCAATCCTCCTGCCTTAACCTACTGGGTGCTAGAATTTCAGGCAGACACTACCACACCAGGCTAAAAGTCAATTTTTAAGTAATAATTGTTGAAACACAACAGGCCATGTGAGGAAGCATCCAAGTCTTTCCTTTGCCCAAACAGCTTTCTTATTTATATATAAGAACAAATTAAAATTTTATATAAATATGATCATTTTGAAAATTGTACTTTGTTATCTGCTTCTCCTTACAAGACAGCATGCCAGAGAATTATTTCACTTCAGGAACAACCCAGCTATCTAACCTCATCTTTAATGTCTCCATAAGCTCTCAAATGAATAATTTTATTAAAAAATAAAATATGAGTGGGGTTTATACACAACCATACATACTCATTCACCTGGAAATCTTCTTGTTGGAATTATTGTCTAAATCAATGAGTATATTTTGGTTAATATTTTCAAACCACTTTCAAAAGTCTATTTTAACTTTTAATATATTGCTGTTGGGGCAGGATGTATTTCCCATTTTATTATCTCAAGCATTGTTTTGTTCATTGTTTTATTTATTCTTACAGATGTAAAGTGATTCTTAAATTTGTATTTATTTTTTCCTACTTAATGAAGGTGAACTGTTAATATTATAAAAATTGCATATTTTGGGGGCTGGAGAGGGCTCAGAGGTTAAGCCTCTGCCTTGCAGGCAGGAGGTCCTGAGTTCGGATCCTAGACCCCATGTATAGACGCGAGGGTGGCCTGCGTTTCTGGTCGTGGTAGGGCGGAGCCTGTGATTCCCAGGGCAGAGTAAACAAGGAGGAGGTGGAGGCGTCCATGGTGGTTCCCGAATACGCCCGTGGTTCTACACACATACACACAAACACACACACACACATAACGCACAATTGAATAAATAATAAAAAAATTTTTAAATTTGCATATTTTCAATTACCTGAATACTTTCTTGGGTTCTTGGTTTCTAATTGTTTCCCCCACTTCTTCCTGGAACATACTCCTTGTTTTAGCCATATGATTAAAAGTTCTGTCCATACATTTGGAAATTACTTGTGTATTAGAATAATAGTACTATTTGCTGATGAAGTTAAACTTAAGTAAGAATATGTATGTGAAACTTTACGTGCAAGAATAAGCAATGTTTAACATTTCATAAAAGATGCTTTTAACTAAATTGTAAGATAAATCCTACTTTGGGAAAAATATTTGTAGCCCATTAGGCAAAAAAAAGATATTTCTCATATGCAAATCTTTTCTTTTGCTTTACTTTTACTTTACACAGTAAACTTATGTGAAGTTCCATCTAGTGCCTTCACTTTCACTTACATGCATATAAGTTAGATAAGCATTCTCCATAATAAAAGAGGCCTTCTGTACTGGCATGGAAGACTACTGCTGCCAATATTGTTCTGTCTTCCCAATATCTAATAAAGTATAAAAATGAGCAATGTTGGGTATAGGATATGAGACCAAAAGATACTATTCCAAATTGTGCTAATAATATACAATTTTACACTAGGGTACTCCATTTTATAATAATTTTATAGTATTCTTTATAATTTTATCAGTGTGTTTATGTGTACCTCTTTGTTTTGAGTTTATCTAAATTGATGTAAAATTGTCTTCCAGGTTTTTGACTAGAAGTTATGATCTACTTTCCTGAATTGTAAATTTAACATTTGCATCAGCCAAGATATCATCGTTGCTGTTAGCAGAATTCCTCCTGGCCCAGATGAATAACTGCAACTTCCATAACAGCACCAAGTGCAGAGGACTCTGGGACCACACAAGGAACATTCCAATGAGTGATATAAATGCTTGTATGCTCTCCAAAGACAAACAAATATGTCTGGGCAGGTTTTAAACAAATGCAAGGAAAAACAGGATTACAGAAAGAGTAATTAAATAGCTTTTGATAGCTGTGTATGCTCTGAGCTGGGATTGTGGCCTTTAGGATAATTGCTGTCCGATTTGATGAGATGGCTCAGGGGTTAAATTCTTTCCCCAACAAGTAAAAACCTGAGTTTGGATTCCAGGATCCCCCATAAAAATGCTGGGTGGATATGACAGCAGTGTATAATTCTGGCCTGGGATGTTGGATCCCGGGAAACCCAAGAGCAAAGAAATAGGAAGTAAAGCAATCCAGGATGATTCCTAATGTCACCCTTAGGCTTCCACAGGCACACACACTTACATACCCTCTTGCACATACACACACACATACACACACAATTACCATGGCGAATTCAGTAACTGACAGTGACAGCTGGGAACTTGCTTCACATCAAGATCAAGCAGAAACATCTCTGGACATCACTTTTCCATTATTATTATTATTATTTTCTTTCTTGATTACTGAAGTATGGAGTGTGTCTCTGAACACAGCACACTAACTTGTAAAAGTGCAATATTTATAACTAGCAAAAATTATCTTTTTAAGATAGAGCTAATTAGAATTCTTACATGATATTAATTAATCTCATGTATCTTTCACTTCAAAATTGATTTGTGTGTGTGTTATTAATGAGGTGTCAGTGCACTATCCAATATAAATAAGCAATCAGAAAGTTCAGTTGAAACATTATTATAAGTACTGCAGAGTAAGTTGAAATTCTAAAAATGACAAGGTGTCCTGGAAGAATATTGAAGTAATCAAGACAAACTAGTAAAGATGAATGCACACTGTCGCGTTGTAGCACAACCTACCAACAGAAGCCTTGGGGAAAGTGATAATTAGTCATGCTCCCAACAGTGTATTGAATTTTTGCTGACTGGCTGATGTTGGGATTCTGGCTTTCTTTTCAGGTACTTCTGTAGGAAATGGAGACCTATCCAACTTTAAAGTTTTAAGAAAATGTTTTCAAAAGCCCTATAACTGTGTTTTGCTTTCTGGTTGTTGGTTTGCTTTTCTGTGTGTTTTGCAAAGATGGAGGTTTAATGTATCCTGCATCCCAAGCGTGAGCTTTTTCACTGGGCTACAGCTCAGTCCTGCATCAGGTCATCCATCAGAACTGAGGGAACATTCTGCAAGGGATCTTACACTTGTTGAAAGGACACCTTAGTCCTTTTGACAGTATCTATTTCAGATAAAATAACTAAGGTATTATCTCCGTTCATGAAGAAAATTCACTTCGGTTTGTAGAACAGGGATAAATCGAGAGGTTTCTTTCTTCCTTTTTTTTTTTTAGCTTGTCTCATAACAAACTATCACCTTGGCAAGGTAATGAACAATTCAAAACCATTTTGAATAAATAAACTCCCAACACACACACACACACACACACACACACACACACACACACACACCTAGTAGTTACTGATAGATTCAACTCTTGTTCCTTTTCTGGACAAATTCAACTAATCATTTTAACAATCACGTGTTTCAGTACTAGTCTTACTACTTTCACTTGGCACATGAAGAAACCCAAGTCAGATAGTAGCTGGACAGAATTCAGTGCCCGTAGCCTACTTCTACCTCATGCCAGACCAGCAATCACTGTCTCATTTCTAGAGAAGTCTCGCTTTTCTCTTGGGTACAAATATGACTTGCTTCATCTCCCTGAGTAAGTCATGGACCACAAAATAAATGACAATATTCATTTTTGTATTCATAGAACAATTAGTCCTTCTTTTTATAATCATTTTTTTGAATATAGAAGGCGCTTGGAGAGACCTTACAGTAATCATTATGGTTAATTCTAACTTTTTATCCTGCAAGCTTCAAAATCTTTACAGCTCAACCAAATTTTTTTGGGAGTTCTATGGCTAGAAATTGAAGAAAGATGTAAAATTATTTGCACATTTCTTTTCCATCTTCTATCCAATTCATCTTGTGATCCTATTGGTTCTACCATTGATGTATCCCAAACCAGAATCTTCACTAGCATCCACTCTGCTCTCCCTGGACCCAACACCCATCATCTTTAAACTTGGGACAAAAAAGCACTTTCTAAGGTTTTCACTGATCCTGCCATACAACTCCAAATCATGCACTCAATAAAAGAGGTGGGAGCTCCTGACACACAGACTCATTGCTGCATCCCTCTGTGGAAAACCTCCAGTTGCTCTCAAGATTGAGGGACTCACAAGATGTTCTCTTGGGAATTTTGATTCTTTTCATCTTTTTCTCCACTCTGCTCCAGCTGCACTGACTTCTTGAACATTTTCTCACGCAAAAGGCACATTCCTGCTGTAAGGCCTTTGTACAAACTGTTGTCTCTGTTCAAATAGTCCTGCTACAATTATGCACATATCTAAAAAATTTCTGAAAACTGATTTTTTTTGTATGTGGTGTGTTTTGCATAGGTTGGTATACATGTCTAGATCAGCATGCATATAAGAGTGCACTTGAGTGTGTGTGCCTGTGGAGGCTCAAGGGTGACATCAGGAATCATCCAGAACTGCTCTACATCCTTATTGCTTTCTTCTGGGGTTTCCCAGTCTTTACTTCCCAGGGTAAGATTTTCAGGTTGCTGCCATATCCTCCCAGCATTTTTACGTAGGATCTGGCATCCAGACAAAGTCCATTTTTCTTGTGAGGTAAAGGCTTTAACCATCAAGCCACTGAAAATGAACACTGCTTCTTAAAGGCCATCTTTTCAGTTTGACTTACATCTGGCTTTTAAAGAAATTTGTAAGTCACTGGTTCCTGATGAATGGCATTCACCATTGCTCTACCTTTGCTGCATTTACCACATGGAAGTAACTGTACTCTTTTTTAGCACATACATTGCTTATTGCTCTTTCTCCTTCTGAAAGCTGAACATCAACTCTGTGAGAGATGGAATCCTGTCCATTGTAACAATTCTGATAACCCAGCTCCCTGGGCAGTGCCATGTGATAATAAATCAATCTTCTGCATAATGATAGTACTATAAAGTAATGACATTGGATCAATGCCTACTTGTTCTTGTATTGGTCCAAACATTTTGATTCTATTTCTTTAATCTTCAGGGCAATCTTATGAATGCTACATGATAAAACTGTTCAACACACTGGTACATATGTCTGCTAATAGGTTGTCAAAGTAGTTGGGATTTTTGTTTGTTTTAGGAGTATTAACTGCCAAGATCAAAGAGGGAAGGTAAAGATGATTATCATCTAGGGTTTTAAATTCACTGGGTCTTGGGTGAGAAAGGAATTACTGGAAATAGCCTATTTTAAATTAGGAAATATGGTAATAATTTTTAATGGAAAAGTGGGCCATTCCTAGTAGACTCAGACGAGTGGTCTCATTCCAAACCCCAAATCTCCCACTGATTTCTCTCTGAAACCTGAGCCAGACCTGTGCCCTCCTAAAATTCCTAAGCTCAAACTGTAGTTCCCAAGGCGATGATATCAAGGAGTCTTTGAGACATGATTGGATCATCAAGACAGAACCAGAAAATAACTTCAGAAACCTTGTGGTGTCATTTCTATCAAATCATATCTGCAGTGTGGACCTTTGTGAAGCTGTGATCACTATATGAGCACAACAACTAAGTCTGCAAAGACTTGGGCCACCATCCAGGATTGTGGAAAATAAATTGTGTTTATAAGCTACTTAGTTTAATGACATGTAGCAGCCAAAAAGCCTGGCAGACTGCTTCAGTCCCCCAGTCCACTAATTGGTAATTCTTTGGGATGCATACCAAGGAACTCTGTGCTATATTGCAAGTGCATGACACTGCTAGTAAAAATATAAACTCTTCCTTCTGTTTCACCTGGTAGTAAAAGACATAAAATAGAAAATTCATAATCATGCATCATTACTTTTAAAACCTTTGGTTTGGCAATCTCTTCAATATGTTATAAAACTTATCATCAGAATAATTTTGTGTATTGCAAACAATACCATTACTATTTTAAAGGTAAGACCACACAGATTAAAAAACCAGAGAGGGAACAGATTCAAAAGACCAGAGAGGGAACAGAGCTAGAATTTGGAATCAGTGTCCTTTCCATCAGTGTCCTTTCCATCAACCCAGTCATGTTATGATGTAAAAAAAACTTATGAAATGTATAACCTGTTAAAAATGTCAGGTGGTATGTGATATGAAAGTGGTATGTACTTAAAGAATCAATGTACATACATATGAGCATATATGAATAAATATATATTAAAAGAAGAAAACCAGTAAGCGAAGTCATATGTGAAAAGAGATTTTTCTGAATGGAGGTAGAAATAACAGTCATTAGCACTGTGTTTTGGGGAGTGGACATGCAGATATAATTGCTGTGTGCGTTGTAATGTCTGGCTCTGTCTACAGAGCTTACTGACTAGGAACATTCCCCATCTGCCCTATCTGTTTGCCAGTTGTGAGCAGGGAAGGAACATTCTGTTTTCTGTTATGTTCATAAACAACACCGGACTCCAGACAAGCTGAGATTTCTGCTGAAGCCACAAGAAATGCTTGTGTAGCATTGAAGGTCTGAGAAAGAAGACCTGTGCTCTGGTGAAATTGATACTAAATGCATTCTTCATATTTTATTAATAGATTTGTGGTCAACAACTGCATAAATGTATCTAATGCATGCTCTTGCTTAAAAATGTCAGGTGGTATGTGATATGAAAGTGGTATGTACTTAAAGAATCAATGTGCATACATACGAACATATATGAATAAATATATATTAAAGGAAGAAAATCAGTATGTTTCTTATCCTCTTGCTCTCGAAACTTTTCCCACCTCTACCAATCTCCTTAATTCCCTTTCTTATCTTCATGACTTTTCATTTTCCACCGAGTTTAACCAGGGTTGTTTGTATGACAGTGAGTTCAGGATGGTCCATGGAAGTCTAGGGAGCTCAACAGTAGATACACAGATAGATACTATATCCGTCCTCTTGCCCCCAGAGAATCTGTTAGCTGTCAATAGTTCAGCAGTAACTGACAGGATCCTGTGAGCTGCTCCTCTATCCATAGTGCCCTATTAGCTGGACAAGTCTCAGTAACCTAAGTGCTGGTGAGCTCATGATTCCGTGATCCATCATGCTTAAAAGATGGCAATTCATTGGCTCTTTCCCTTATCTTAGATTCTTTCTTATCCCTCTTCAACAATTGTCCCGAAGCCTTAAAGGAGTAGTATAAATGTCATGTTTAGGACTAAGCTACTCAACTGTTCTCACTGCCTCTCAGCAGCTGGTCTTAGCATTCACCTACATTCACTATAGAGAAACTTCTCTGACAAAGACTGAGAGTAGCCATTGCCTGTAAATATAAACATAGATATTTAAAAGGTAATTTGACACTGTCAATCTAGCAAAGCAGTAATAGTAGGTTCCCCTTTAGGGACTAAGACCTCATGGGTTTTTAATGAGGCTTACAGTGCAGAGATGAATTCTCTTTTATGGTGCAGATCTTGAGTCCAATTGGAAAGTTGGACTGCCATGCCGCCATGCTATTGCATCAGTGAGCAATCTTGCCTAGCAGGTGGGCATTGTACTTTATAGATGGATAACATTATTTATGCCCTTACTTCTGCAGACACCTACATAGCACCATTTGCCACTATGAGAACTCACTGGGAACTAGAAGGACAGCTCAGAGGGTAAGGAACCTGCTTATTGCCTGACCTGGATCCCCAGAAACCCACATGGTGCAGAGAGAACTGACTTCAAAAAATGTTCTCTGACTTCTGCCCAGGCACCATGTGTGCATTCTCTCTCCCTCCCTCTCTCTCTTTCTCTTCTCTCTTTCCCCCCTCTCTAATAAATAAATAAATTTAGAAGTCGAGAGGAGTATCCATCTCTGTTCTACGTTGCCTTTTCTACCTTCGCATCTAAGTTGTATTGTCTCTTGAGTACTCAGGTTTTATCAACTAGTTCTGATGGAAAACCAAGATGAATGGCGAGGGCCTGTGGTGTTTTATGGTTTCTATGGTCTCACTCACTAACAATTTCTCTAGAGGTATCCCACACCTGACACTAGAGTGGTGGGTTAATGGTCAATTGTTTCTAGTATAAGCATTATCTAGCCATGTAGAGCATCTATTTCCAAATACTCACTTAAATATTTTTAAATTTATTTTATTTATTGTGTGTATGTGGCAGAGGGCACTGTGTGTCCTTGTGAAAGACAAAGGGTCACGTCAAGAATCATCCAGGATTGCTTCTACCTCCTATTTGCTTCACTCTGAGATTTCTTAGGCTCTTCCTACAAGATCCAGAATGCAGGCCATCACTGTTTCTGTCTGGGATCTGAACTCAGGACCTTCTGCTTGCAAGGCAGAATTTTTACCCTTGAGCCATCTTTCCAGCCCCAAACTCTCACTTAGATTTTATAATTGGCATGGCAGTTACTTGCAACTGCCAACGTACAATTTAGGGATGAGCCTTTATATCTGTAAAGACATGATTAGTTAAGGCAAACCTTGGGCAAGCCTGTTAAGAGAGCTTCTAAATGATGTGGGGTAGGATCCATTCTCTGGGCAGGTGGGTAAAATGGAGAGTGCCACCTTAGTTCTTTTGGCAAACTAACAAGCTATGAAGTGTGCCCTCTCAGTTCTTTGTATGGCTAGGATTTGGGCAATTCCATAGGGTCTTGATACTGTCATGAACTCTGCCATCATGCTAATCCTAAACTGGAATAAGTTTCTTGTTTCCCTAAGCTGTTTCAGCCCTGCATTCATTCAGCAGTAAGAATATAACACGAATACAACTGGGTCACAAGATAGCAGGCTTCCATATGACTTCCTATACCCTTGTGTTTTGGCTAGCCCTTACCTCTTCCCTTCTCTACTCATTCCCCTCCATGTTTGACTCTTTCCACCTCTGTATTTACCGTTTCCATCTTCATTTTACCAAGGTGCTACTGTCCCCCTCTTTTAGGCAACTACCTCCCATGTTTCTCTTTCTAGATCTCTGGTTATTGAAGGTACAAACAAAAAAAGCTGAAGTGTATAGGTGAAGAACTGTGTATGAGAAAGAACATCTTTTGGGACTTGGGTTGCCTTGCTTGATATATTTTTTAATGACATAATTTCAATTTACATATTTATAAAATTCTATTGTATGTATGTAGCACATTTTCATTATCCATTTATTAGTTGATAGACATTTACTCTGATTCCATTTTCTAATTGTGAGTAGAGCAGCCTTATATCTATCTATAAACATTAAACAACACTAATGTGCACATGTCTCTGTAGTAAGATATAAATATAAAAATGTATAAATGTAACAAAATATAAATGTATAAATTACTCTAGGTATATGCCAGGAGTAGTATGATAAAGTCATATTTCCTTTCTCTTCCCATTCATTTTGATGGATTTTCAAGACTGATTTCCAGAGTGGCTGCATTAGTTCACATTCTAGACAGCAGCATAAAGCTTCCCTTTGCCCTGCTGTCACACTGGCATTTGGTGTCATTTGTATCCTTGATGACAAATTTTGACTGGGGTGAGGTTAAAATCTTAACATAGCTTTAATATCCAATGGTGCCTAATGATAATGAAAAGTTTTAAAAATGCTTGTCAGCCATTAGTATTTCATCTTTTGAGAACTCTCTATTGAGGTCCAGAGCTTGTTATTTAATTGGATTTCTTATTTTCTTGATGTTTAGTTTTTTTAGATCTTTGAATATTCTAGATATTAAAGCTCTCTAGATATATAGCAAGTAAATAATTTTATCTCAACTGATGAGTTGTCTCTTCACTAGATGAAAGTTCCCATTATCAAACATATTTTTAATTTCATAAGGTTCCATTTGTCAGTTGTTTGCTTTAGTTCTTTCAATACTACAGTCTTTAGAAAATCTCTACTTGCGCCTCTATGTTGAAATAGACTCTTTACTTTTTCATATAACAGTTTAAAAGGACAGGTTTTATGTAAAGTTCATTGTTGCATTGGAGTGCTATATTTGTAAGGTAAGAGATATAGATCAATTTTCATTTTTCTGCATGCTGATATTCAGTTTTCTCAGCACCATTTATTGAAGATACTATCCTTTCTCTAATGCATATTTTTGGCATCTTTTTCAAAGATCAAGTATCTGTGGTTAGTAGATTAGGTTCTACTTTATTCTTTTGACTGATGTATCAGTTTTCATATTAGAACAATACTAATTTTTAATATTGTGACTCTATAGTATAGCTAGACACCAACACCACTTTCAGTACTATTTTTTTACTCAGGATTGCTTTTTCTATCTGCAGTTTTGGATGTGATTGTCCCTCATAGGCTCCGGTGCTTAAATACTTGATGTCCAGCTGGTGGTGCTGATTGGAAGGTAATCTGACCTTTAGGAGGTAGACACTCACTGAAGGAAACATGTCACTGGGAGGGGCACTCTTGAAGTTTGATAGCCAGGACCACATCCTTCCTATAGTGCTCCATGATTCCCGATGGCTTCTGGGACTGAACTGGCCTCCTGCTTTACCTGTCATGCCTTTGTTGGGGACTTAGCTAGATCCCCACCTCTTTTTCCCAGACAATGCTGAAATCATGGTCTCTACTGTTAAGCTAACTCAGCTGGGTCTATCAACTACCTGCCCAGTTCACCCCTACTTCCAGGAATGTCATCCACATGGAGGTGTGCCCACAGACAGGAGGACCTTGTACTTTTTTCTCAAAAGCTTCTCTTTCTCTCATCTTTCTCTCTCTCTCTCTCTCTCTCGACTAAAGCAGACATAGAGGTTCCACCATATAATTTATAAGAGCTTTCTCAAGCTCTTAAATTAAGAAAACAAGACTTTTCTATTCCTCTGTTATGTGCTTTTGTTAACAAAGTCTAAATTTGCTTCTACTAATGTTCTGAGCTTTTCACTCTGAAGACTAATTCTGAAATCTCCATGCCTATATCTACAGGCATTGGAGGAGATACCAGATTTCCAGCTTGTATTCCCAGAGTGCTTTCAAGTCCTGTTGTTTCCCATTTTTAAATAAATGTATGTTCTGAACTCTTTTCCTACCTCAAAGTTCATTATCTGGTGGAAAAAAATAATGAACCCATAACTCTACATTGTGTCACCTTTCCACCATGTATTTTCTGCCACGAGTATCTCCTCTAGAATAGTAAGTCAAATAAATAACTCTTTCCCACTTAAGCTGCCTGGATCAGCTTTTCTCACAACAAAAGAAGAGAACTTCAATAGAAATTGGTACCAAGAAACAGAGTGTTTCTAAAAAACTTAAGAATTTGGTACCCAAATTTGGACTGTTGCTGTGAGACTGAGATAATTTGGTACCAGAGCAGTTGCTGAGATACTATGCTTTTATGCCTTTGAGGATTATTTGAGGGAGTAATGCCCAACACTTTGGATCTTTGGGCTTTGAGAGCCCTTAAGTCCTAGAGACAGAGCTTACTTGGCTATTCTCATGAGAGCTTGGAAGATAGTAATGTAACTGAACCTAAAGAAGTACTCATGCTGCCTCCCCACTCTGGCTATCTGTCAAAACAATGGATCCTGAAAAATTGGAGTTTCCCCCAGAAATTTCTCTCTTGAAAGAGAGATTGGAGTTAGCTAATATTTGGCAGAACCACACCTGGAGGAGAACTGCTGAGTTTTGCAAATCTGTTACCGTCTACTTAAAGTCTACTTCCATGTGTGGACTCTAATAGGGATTTGAGTTGCTGTCCCTTTTCCCACTGGGCTACAGTGTGGAGTGGAACCAAGTGAATGAGGATCACAAGACCAGGGGAAGTGGTGGAGCAAGGACAGTGGGCTTGTTACCGTGACCACTGAGAGAAGTAGAACTCATTGGAGGAGATCGCCAAGACCTGGGGTCAGGGGTTTAGGGTAGGAGTTTTCTAGGGTCAATGCATAGAATGTGGCTAGCTGATGGTTTGGAGGTGCAGGATAGAGTGGAATAAGGATAATGGCATTTTAGTGAGGCTGCCTCATGAGATGGAGTCGGCTGGAGAAGCATCCTAAAGTGTGGGGGGAATGAGGTGGAGAATAGTGGGTCTCTTACCAGGGTGGCCACAGGAGTTGGAGTCAGATGGAGGAGTGTCCCAAGGCACAGGTGTGGGGCTAATAGAGGGGAGGTCAGATATCTTTCAAGACCTGCTTTGTGAAATGGAGCCAGCTAGAAGAAGATTCTGAATGAATTTTTAAGTTTTATCCTAAGTACTTGTATTAGTGTCATATTCTCATTGTTGAATGAATCTGGGACCTAAACTGTTGAGAAAATTCCTGATGGATCAATCTTTGGTTGAGCCTTTTGTTTTTGTAAATGTTGCTTGCCCTACAGCATAATTCTTGAGTAAACAAAGCATGAGGCTTTACTCCATTGAAGACTCTTTTCCGTGGCAGGGAGAAAATCAGGAGAACAACACACAGAATTTCCTACTTCAATAAGACAAGTGGGATTCAACTACAAAATAAATTGCATAAATAATTTGCATAAATATGCAAATGGAAATATTAGGTTTTAACCCAACCCATCTGCTGGGTCTATAAAAGATTAAGCAACCAGAAACATGGCCAAGGACTTTCAGGCTTTCCTGGGATGACAGATAAATAAATATTGTTTTCCCCCAGTTTTTTTAATGCAGCTTATTGGATCTGGTCAGATTCCATTCCTGATATCAATAAAAAAACAACTTAAAGAAACAAAGTGTTTATTCTTGTTCACAATTCTAGATTACATTCATCAGCATGGCAAAAGTTCATTGCACGAGGAATTGAGGGAACTGACTACATTGTAGCTACAGAAACAGCTGAGGGACACTCATTTTCCAGAATATCAGTTTGCCAAAGTACTGAGCTAGCTCTGTCTCTCCTAGCCCCTTGCCCAGGGAATGAACCCACCCACTATTGGCTGAGTCTTCTAACATCAATTAGATAATTTTTGACAGGATTTCTTACTTAATGATTGATTGTTCACAAATGTGTCCAAAAAATTGCTCTTTGATTTTCAAGTTGACACCTGTATCTAATTGGCACAAGTATATGAGACATTTTTGGCATATTTACATATACAGAACACCAGTAGTATATTATACTTCCAAACATAAAGCAGTGGTATGAGGTATACTACTTTAATATTCACAACAATATTGTAAATATTACAAGGGAGAATACTGGTGCTCAGCAGTCATTTGACATCATTATTCACAGTATGCTCTGTGCACCTTTTCACTCATTAGAGCGTTTTCATGATAACAAAAGTACCATAAAATTGTGTATGTGCTTACATTTCAACATCTAATAGAAAAAAAGACTACTGAGAGATGTTTCTACGCTTCCATTATAATTAAAAATACTATTTAAAAGTCTTCCAATTTTATGGCTAACTCATGGCATGGATTGTAGTATTCAAATTGAAGTCAAATAGGAGTTAGACTTCATAAGGCATTTTTTCCTTTTCTAAATTCTTTTTGTGCATCATATATTAATATAGCAAACTTACAATATTTTCACACCATTACTCTCCAATCCCATTCCCCATCCTCTTTCATTACAACTCTTCTACGCCACTGACAAACTCCCTTCTATTTTCAAGTCTTTTCACTTTTGAGGCCCCAGTGGCTTTCATCCGATTTGCCTTTGATGTCACTTGCCCAAGTACTTGATGGAGCATGAATCTTATAACAATGGGTATACTATTGAAGAGAGCATCTTACATTTCCTCCCATCAGCTTTATTCTTCATTTTTCAGGGAAGTATGGGGTCTCTTGAAGTCTTTTCCCTTCCATGATGAAATGTTAGGACAATTTCCGTGCAGGTCTTGTAGAAATATACATAGCTGCAGTGAATTCACGAATACACCAGCTCTGTCATTTCCAGAAGATAACATCAGGACTGTGCCCTGCCACACTTTAGGCCCTTACAATCTCATCATTCCCTTTTCTGCAATTTTCAGATTAGGTTATGTTTTAAAGTAAGAACAAATGACATCTTCATCTTTAAGTTAAGTTAGTGGACAAGGTCTACAGAGAACAAAGAGCCAATTATCACTATGGTGCACTGTACCTTTGGGGAGAACAGATAGTAAGTACACTGATACACTGAGTATCTGAGGTAGTCCACTACGAATGGGTCTCATCAGGCAGCTTCTCAAGGCTGCAATGTCATCCCTGGCTCCTCACTTCTACCAGGATGACATGATATATATCAGAATGTTCAAGCTATTTTCTAAAGTTCCTTGAAGGCTGTTCATCTCCATTGCTCAAAGTATAGCTCAGCCCCATGACTCATTTTAATATGTAGACTGAACAGGCATTAAAACTTTCCACTCTACTTTGCTAATTCTATCAGGAACAGAGAGAGTAAAAAATTTACTGACTTAGTTGACTCGATCTGATAAATTTTCCAAGATTGGAAGTCATACTGTTCCACTTCAGAGCCTCTTATAGGAAGTGTGACACACTCATGTAGGCGAGATGAACTTGGAGAGACTTTTCAGATTCTGTAATCCAGCATCTTTGCACGCTTACATATTTCTAGAGAGCTCAAGTAAACACCCACTACTGTGCCACTGGAATTACATTACCTAAGCAGGTGTCATTGGAAGAGACACGGGTGCAACATAAACACCTGCAACTACATGCACATTGCACCTAAACATTTTAAAAACCTATTAAGGTTGTTACTTAAAAAAATCTGTGCTTGAGAAACTGTGGAGATGGCTGTGCCTTTGCCTCGAAGCAAAAGGACCTGAGTTCAGATCCCCAGATCTCATGTAAAAATATCAGGCAGATATGGTGGTGGCCTGCAATTCAGGCTCTGGAAGACAGAATCTGGGAAACCCCAGAGCAAAGCAATAAAGAGGCGGAGTAATCCAATTATTCCTGATGTCACTCTTGGGCTTCCACATGCATACACATTCAAGTGCCCTCTTACACACAAGTACCGCCCCATACACACACACATACAAGACCCAAAAAACCTATTCTTAAGCGATATGCATCTCTGCCACTTCATTCTACATAATTAGGGATGGGAGAAATACTCAAGGCACAGTGAAAATTAGAAATAGTTTTCATACTTTGAGACACATTTTCACTTGGTTTGTTACAATTAAAAATTATAAAGAACACTCTATTTAATCTGCCAAGGGAAGACTAGAAAAAAAAAAAGGAGAGAAACCACATTTGCAGGAAAAGGGAATGTTATTCAAGAAATGCAGATGTTCATCATTTCTGAGTCCAGGTTTAAGCAAGTGACTAGGAAACTCTCAATTTCTATTCCCCTGCAGTTCCTTACCATTGGTGTGAAGAAATATGGAGTGCCATGGAATGGTAAACAAAAAAGTTTGCTTTCTGGCTGTTCTCATGACTATGGCAAAATATGGGGATGGGAGTGGCTCTCCCTCTGGTGTCTCTTCTTAAAAGGACATTAACTCTGTTTGTTCTCTACCTACTATGTAGCTATTGACTGTAAATTTAAACATTTCCCTTGAGAAGGGAGGGGTGGTTCGTAAGACACAAGAAATAACTAGACTCACAATAGTGTTCCTATACTTAAGGGGAACACAAGAAAGAGTTCTAGAAAATGCCACTGAGTCCGTACATCTCATCAGAGAGGAGGACCCAGAGGAAAGTTTCACATACACATTAAAGGATGCTCCAGGGATGGGGGAGAGGAGGCACTGGGATATAGAGAGGAAGGGGGGGGAAGGGAAAGTGAAAAAGGGGAGGGAACAAGGGGGTCCAGGAAGGGGTGGAGGGAGGGAGGGGACCGGGGTACCTATTAAGTTTGTATGAGTGGGAATAAATTTAAAAAAAATAAAAAAATGCCAATTGAATTGTGTATCTTCCCTGGAAAAGTCACACTTCATTTAATCTTAGTTACCTCCTTGTAGGTTCTATATCAAGGTATGGCCATATGGAAGTTAGAGCCTCAATGAACAAATGTGGGATGCCCTACAAACAAAGAACTCATAGCTTGTCTGGGATGCAAAACAATATAGAAGAATATTTTGAAGTAAAATTCAGATTTTAAGATAACAGCAATGTTTTGAATTAACCTTTCCTTCTGCAGGAAGGAATTTTCTCATAGAGCACAGTTAAAGAAAGACTCAGGGCCAGTGAGATAACAAAACAGTTAAGGTACTTGCTCAAAAGCAGGGTATCCGCTGGAGAGATGGCTCAGGGTTTAAGACTCTCTGCCTTGCAAGCAGAGGGACCTGAGTTTGCATTCCAAATTCCACATAAGAAGAGCAAGCAGAAAAGATGGCCTGAACTTTTGATTTTAGGAGGTGGAGCCTGTAAAAGCCCAGAGCAAAGCAAAAAGGAGGTAGAAATGATGACTCCTGGAGTCATCCTAGGGACCCCACAGGTACACACAGTGCCTTCTGATGCACACACACATACACACACACACAACAGGTGACATGAATTTGATTCCCAGACTTTCACGATGGACAGAGAGAACTGACTTCTGAAAGCTATCCTCTGCTATCTACCCGTGTGGCCTAGCATGCATATATTTTTCCACTCTCTCTTTCATAAATAAATAAAATATTATAAAAGACAAGAATGGAGCACAAGTGTCACACTGTGCACAACATGTGACTCGAAATGGATCATAGACCTGAGGGCAAAACCAAATTAAAAAGAAAAAAAAAAAGAAAGAGAAAGGTAACAAATAAAGAAAGCATGCCTCATTCATTAGGCAAAAGCCACATTGAAAGATGTGATATGATGGGAGAGATAAAACATGCTAAGAATAAACTTTTATTTCCCCAAAATTAGGGCAATAAAAATAAATGACTTTATGTGTACACACATACACATACGTGTGTGTGTGTGTGTGTGTGTGTGTACATATAGGAATACAGATGCCATTTGACTTTTATCAGCTTTGTATGGCAGAAATTTTATGTGTAAAATTTTGGTTTGTCTGAGTATACTTGGATTTGCAATTTGCTCATTTATCCAATGTTCATTCTAGCAGTCAGTGGGTTCTCAGTGTGTCAGAAGCAAAGTGTAAGGAATAGAAGAGATGAAATGATGGAATTCAGTACAGGCAATAAGTAGAAGCATGAATAGGGCAGAGAAAATCAACCAAAGATCTAAAAAAGGTTGGTAGAATCTGGAAGAAAAAAGGACTTTGGGGCAAATTTGACAGGAAAGGGAGAGGGGATATAAGAAAAAGCCCATAGGAAGCCACAGTCATAAAAGACAATGTTGTAGAACACCACACACGCACTTCAGGTGTAGAAGACACTATGTTTTTATGTGATGCTTTCAGTTTAAGTACCTGTGCAAAACAGAGAAAGAAAATTGAGATTTAGACTCTTGTGTACTTTTAGTCTGTCTGTTGAAATAGAACTGTGCAGGTTCATGTCATAGCCTAGATATTTAATACACATTTACTTTCCAATCCTAATGAAAATGCTGAATAAAATTTTAAAATATCTGGCTACATTAAGGAAGTAAAAGCTAAAAAGAACCTAGAATGTAGTCATTAGACATGAGTATCTGAAAGGAGAGTGCTTCAAGAGGCCACACTGGAGAGAAAGCCAGAAGTGTCTGCTCTGGGCATGGTAGAGACCAAGGTGGCTAGGTCTGCCTGAGCAGAGGGTAATGATAGGGGACAAGGTCAGGGAGAAGACTGCACTGGGCTTGATGAACCATTGTAATAGTACCGAATAAAGTAAAAGTGATGATTACATAAGAAACAATATCTGAGTAACTTTTAGCAAGTCATATGCTACAGTTCGATTGGGTAGAAGTAATAGGAATATTTTATAAAGGCATTAATATCAGGAAGTTACATGGTGTTTGGAACCAAGATGGTAGCAATGGAAAAGATAAGTGAATGGCTCCAGATATACGTTAATGACAAAGCTCAATGTATTTCATGATGGATATGGGTTTGGAAAGAAAGACAGCTGTCGAAGGTTAGTCTTTGTCTCTTGGCCTACACAATTTGAAGGATGAAGTTACCATTTGTGCGTGCGTGCGTGCGTGCGTGCGTGTGTGTGTGTGTGTGTGTGTGTTAGTCAACTTTCAATCATTTTAACAGATTAGACAAAACATTCATTTTGATTCACAGCTTGGAAAGTTCTAGACCATCATCAGTTGTGTCTATGATCTTGGACCAATGATAAAAGGATACATCAGAGCAGGAACATGTGGACAAGCAAAATTTCTCATGCCATGAGTCAGAGAACAGCAAGGAGAGGGCAAAGGAGGCTGGAGTTCCACAGTCCTCTTTGAGGGCATGGCTCGAATAACTGGACTTCCTTGAGTTAGGCTCCTCCTAAAAGTTCCTAACTTTTCAACAGTGCCATGCCAGAGACTAAGTCTTTCTGTATGAACTGAGGAGAGATAGTCAACAAACAAGCTATAGCTATTCACTCCAAAACTTCATCCAAAAATAGCAAAATGAAGAAACAACATAGTTTGGTAAACCAGTAAGTGTTGGGGGCTACCTACAGGAACTTGGTTACTTACCGGAGCATAGGTGATTTACACAAAAGCTTGCCCCATGGGTGGGCAATGACTTATGAAGGTTGCATCCTTGAAGTTCTTTTTCCAGTTTATGTCCATCCCCATCAGAGTTTCCTCTCTCCAGAAATTGTATACTGATTATAAAACCTTAGGGCAGATAGTTTTTTGAATTTTATAACTTTTTGAACTTCCTGCTTCCCATGAGTGACCATTCTGTCTTTGGAAATAGCTACACAATATATGCGTGTGTGTGTGTGTAAATACAAATTACTTTATGTCTTACTTATAGGTATATATGTATGTAATTTTCATATATATACACATAATTTACTCATATTTGAGTTTATATACATATGTTCTATTTACAGGTATTATATGTATAAATTTTTATATGTATATATATATATAATATCCTGCATATTTGAGGTTCTTATAATGAACAATTAAGTGATTTAGAATCAATAAACATTGTGGATAGTACTTGGCAACCAGCAAGAGTCTAGAAAAATATCTATCATTGCTAATTCATGTTTCTTTATTACCTATGTGTATTTTTGCCTGAGTTTGTTATTTCCTCATGGGAGCCTAACTTGGAAATAGCTTCTGAGGAAGAACAAAACTTCCACATGCCCTAGAAACATAATTGCTGAATGGAAGAGAGACTAGATCTTTCCCTTCGCTGCTTCGCTTCCTGGCAAACCATCACCTCTGGAGAGGAAGTAGCAACACTTGATAGATAAGCACTGTTAGACTATTGCTTCATCTATAAAAACAGCACCGCTGTTGGCCTCACAGAGGATTAGAGCAAGGAGTTGCACAGCTCAGAGTAAGGCCCTGCCGTGAGCCACATGATTAAATTGGTTCTAGAGGAATTCATGTAGCTTTCGCCTGCACAGGAAATTGAGACTGTGACATGACATCAAGTTAAAAAAAATTGAAGATTAGGAAATCCATATAACCTGATAAAAATGTCAACTGGCAAACTGAGACTGTAAAAATGTCCACTTGAGGGTCTCACCTATATTTCTGGAATATCTATATTTGTCTCTAGCCCACAGTGGTTTATTGTATCAAATAAAGGCACTCAGAGGCAGGGTTGTAAAATCTTCTTGGGAATATAATGAACAAAGACAAGATAACACATCAGGCTTAGAGATAAACTCTACCTGGAAAGTAAGTCAGAGAATGGATGGCAGGCAAACTAGAATGTTCTGAAGGAAAGTAGCTAGAACAAAGCAAGTGAGTCTTGTCTTTAAATTATTATTAAGCCCCTAAAGAGGAAGCGATTGCAATTTGAGAACTGTAAAATCTACTTTGCTTTAGCAGTGAGACATCATTAAGATGCAGAATCTCCTTGCTATTATTTTTCAAAAAGTAGATCTGTTAGCAGGCATTCTTCCGGGCTGTAGATTTTACTTGAAATCATGTATTTTTTTTTTTCTTTTGACATTTCAGTGTCATAACAGGGGGTAAATTAAAGCTTAAACTACCTTCCTAATAGATTTTTTTTCTGAAGTAATTAGAGATAACAGTTGGAGTTTTCACTTCTATTGACATGTTTAGGAAGAGAAAGAAAAATGATCCTTGACCCACGTGGTGGAATCCAGAGAGAGCAGAGTGGTTTCCACGGGGGTAGCGATTAAGCTCAGAGTAGCTTCTCATGCTCTCATTTTTCTGTAGATTTGATCATTTATGTTTCAAAATAAAGTAAACCATGACAGAGTTTACCAACAGCATGGTTTCATAGCATGTCTGATAGTCAGAAATTCTCTTTAAATTTTTCTATATCCAAAGGATTCAGATTGTTACCACAAATGAGAAATGTGAATATTCTAAACACAAGATAGTTCTGTCCATGAGTCTCAAAATAGAGGCGTGATATTTTTTTCTGTGTAACCATTGAAAAATAAAGCAGCATGAAACTCAAGGAGTAATTTCCTGCTTTCTTTCTTTCTTTTTGTTTGTTTTTTTTCCTGTTTATTCTTTTTTCATCTAGATAAGTTTTATTTGTCTTACCAGTCAGATGGTGATGAACACCACGTCATCTATCTTATTCATTCTAACATGGTGGGGCTGCAGACATTCTGGTAAGCTCTACCTTTTACATAACCCTCACACTATGCAGAGTATGTCAAGTTGCCTTGGTGCAATCTAAAGCAGCCTGCCAGCCACCTTGTTTTAATTATAGTTCTTTTGGATAATTTTGATGCCAGAATAGATCTTACCTTGTTTTATGAGGGGTATGATTAAAGCTGTCAGCCCTCAAATGCCAAAGTGTGCAAGAGCAGAAAATAATTGGTGCATTATGTGACTGGCAAGATAGCTCAAAGGTTAAAGCACCTGTCTCTAGAGACCCTCCTGGGGAGGGTCTAAAAGTTGTCCTCTCACCCCCCCCCTACTATGACATACATGTACATGACCCCCCTCTTTCTCACACACAAGCAAATGAATAAAGAAATAAAATATTTTTAAAAGAATTGGTGCATTAGGTTTATGTTTAATTGAGGCATGAAAATATTCAATGTAAATGAGGTATATGCAAATATTTGACTTGAAAAAAAAATGCCAGAGATTCTTTGATGACAAATTTGTAAGTTTTCAACTAGTTTTTTATAACAATATATGGAGATAAGATGATGGTAGGAAAACACCTGATGATTATATAGGTTAGTGAATACAATTGTGGTGTTCTGATGTTTTGCATGAGTTCTACATCTTCACATAAAACAACACCATTGTCAGAGTGTAAGGTTAAAATGGTAAAAATGATTTGCATTACTTTCTAGCAATTTCTTGACCCTTAGGATGAGTCATATATGCTCAGCAAGTTTTGAGAACTATGCACATAAAAGTTTGAGATTTGATGTTGTGAAAAGAACATGGAAATTTTAAAATCATGTTGGCTAATATTGGTATTTGAACAAAATGACAAACAGAAACTTGTCATTCTATATCATATTCACTCAGCTTTTAGATAGAGCACAGAATTAGTTAAGATCACTACCCTAAAGGCATTAGTCTTGTATAAGAAGTTTATATAGGTTCTACAGAGGGAAAAGGTTAAAACTAGACAGAGGTTTGCTTTTCAGGCTATTCCTATTATTCATTATGCTGACTCTGCAATTCTAACTTAATTACTGCTCTTCCTCCAAAGAGAAGTAATTTGAGAAAAATGACTTAGAATCCTAAAAAGTTAGAACATAAAAATAAAGAATTCCTTTTTAATGTGGAAGCTGATATTTTATAATAAATAGGTCAAGTATTCTCAATAAAGCATTTCAGGGTCCTAATAAAAATTCTCTTATTCCAAAAACTTTACCTATAAATTTATTTGTTTTCATCATGTGGTTCAGAAAAAAGGTCCTGGTATCTGATTTATATAGATATAACTTTTTATATATAACTTACTGAAACTATAAAAAATGACACTGATAAATAATGTAGGAGCAGTGACAACATTGCAAGCCAAAAAATATTTTGGAGGTGAGGCAGTTATATAGGAAACTGATTTTAATAAAGCCAAGGTTATTAGCCTTACATATCTGCCTAGAGCATGGTATAACCTGTCAATACAGTGCTATGCATCTTTGGCATTTTCATTGAATGCAGAAGAAAGCCAAATTTATTTTTAACATTATTGCATTTGCAGAAGTATTTAGCTGTGAATTTAACCCCCCACATAGTCATCTACAACAAGAACTGAACATCTTAAGCATTTACCTGCTTCATGACTTTAAGAACATCAACTTCCAACTTCAGTTCTCATCTTAATTACAAGTGGGCCCCAATTACAATCCTGACACGTATATGAAAGTATACTTTAGAGGTTGTCATCTCTCAGGCAACTCAAGAACCATGCTCCAGTGGGCAGGAAGCTGTACCCAATGGTTGGGTGTGAACACAGAGGGAGTAAATTCCCGCTTTGTCACCAGAGTAGAGGACATGTGGTGGTTGTCATGTCATAATATGGTGATTGCAATAAAATGAAAACTTAAAAGGCAGCTTGTTTCTTCATCTGTCTGTATAAATTGTGTGGAGATAGATCATGATGTTAGCAGGCCACTTTGGGAAGGAAGGTAACTGAAAATATGAAAGATCCATCAAAGTAAATGAGTGAGTCCCATTTTCTAAGTGCCCTACACATCTTAACTATTTTATCTCCCTGATAACCTTACATGTTAGATATTATCATTATCTTCACTTTTGGAAGTGTAGCAACTCTTAGAGACACTCAAGGATAAATCTCTGTAATACCTACAATAATTGCAAGGACTATGAACAGGAGGGATGGGGTAGGAGGGCCACACCAGAAACAAGGAGAGAGGGGACCGTGTTACAGCAGAGAAAATAGGCCACCATCAAGGACTGCAAAGGGTGACATCCAATACCCATCAGGATGGAGTGAAGGGCATTGCAGGAGCAGCAAAACTGCAAAAGAAAATCAACAAACCATAATCTAGAACTTCAGAGACTCTATATCAACCACCTGGAACTAGGTCAGTCTAATCTCTCCCCATCCTGAAGCTCAGGGAAATTTGCAGAAGAGGGGGCAGTAAGATTGTAAGAGCACAAGGATGGGAGGAGCAACGATATGCAAGAGACTCCACACAAGTTAGGTTCTAAGCAATCATAATTGGACTTTGCATGCCCTGCACAATGTCCAACACACTATTGACCCCACAAAGTCTAGCATTTGCTAAAGGCACTAGGATCCTTGGAGGCAAGGGATTGACAGCCACAGTAGTGTTCCGGGGAACACAGGAAAGGGTTCTGGGAAATGCTACTAGGTCCTTGCACCTCATCGGAGAGGAGGGCCCAGAGGAGGGTTTGGCATGCACATTAAAGGATGCTCCGGGTGGGAGGGGGAGGCACTGGGAGACGGGGAGGGAGGTGAGAGGTTGGAGGGAGGTAGGGGACCGGTATACCTGTTAAGTTTGTATGAG
Source organism: Typhlomys cinereus (assembly GCA_023101885.1). Classification (NCBI taxonomy): domain Eukaryota; kingdom Metazoa; phylum Chordata; class Mammalia; order Rodentia; family Platacanthomyidae; genus Typhlomys; species Typhlomys cinereus. The sequence goes on along the minus strand of JALPQD010000347.1, from coordinate 1,525,033 downwards.
TGGAAATAAAAAATAAATAAAAAATAAAAGTAAAGTAGATGGAAAATGAAAAAAAAAAGAAAGTGTAACAACTAAGGCACAGAACACAAAGCTGCAAAAGGCAGATATAGGATTTCAGGAAGTCTGACTAAATTCTTAGCTATTGTTTGCTAAAGTTTCTTGTGATCTATTTTATTTGAGCACCAAACATTAACAAGTACCCATACATAACTGGTCTAAGAAGGACAAAAAAGGGGGAGGGCAAAACTAAGCAGTTCTTCATGTTTTTTTTTTTTTCCTTCCTTAGGAATAAATTACTTCCTAGAAGGGAGAATATATGTCAAGTCAGCTGTGCAAATTGCCCACTTCTGGGCTTGCAGGATACTTACAGAGCAAAGGCAAGTCAGTACGGACTCCTCTTTTGGTGCCAGAATCCTGATGGAGAATTATTATTCTGTCTCTTACTTTGAAACAGTCCAGGCACAAGATGACTGATTATTAATGTTAATTGTTAGATCTGCCTTAGTTACTGGGATAAAAAAAGGCAAGACTGTATACAACAAACCCATGAAAATAAGTTATTTTAAGAAAAGGAATTGCTATATTATAATCTGACATCTCAGTTTCTCAAGTTAGTGAAATAAAAAAAAAGTATCTGGAAATGAAATCTAGAAGAGTTGATTTGACCCACAAATACTTACAAACAACTGATCCATGAAGGACAGAAAACGGAGCTAAGTTGTGCTCCAGCATTTTTAAAATATGTCACTGAATTTGTACACCCTCAGGCAGTTGTTTATCGAACCTGGAATTAAAAGTGCATACATATTTGGACACATCTAAGTCAATGCTATGAAGGAGAACTTTTTAAACAACTTTTTAAAAAATGTATTATGTCCTTCTGAGTACTTGAGATTAAATATGGTGAATGTGTATGAAAACAGAAGTTCAAAGAAGGAATGATTTGATAGGGAACTTTCATGGTTTTTCAAATAAGAATTGATATGCAAATATAATTTTTGAGAGATAAAGAAAGGAATGATAAGTGGGGGTTGTCCATCCTGTGCTGCTATGATAACATACCAGAAAAATTTATAAAACAAATAGCTTTGCTTTTTTGCCATTCTGGAGACTGGGCTGTCCAAGTTCAAGACTTTGACATCAGCTAGGAGCCACCTTGCTGCATCCTTACAAGGAAGAGGGGCAAGAATACAAGCTAGAGATTGTTCTGCAAGCCCTCATATGCTAGTCTTAGTCCCTTCCATGAGCCAACAGAACTAATGATTGTATCACTGCTTAAAACCCAGCTCTAGTACACTTTCTCCAAGGCAACACCTGAAATTTGAAGGGGACACACTCAAACCATAGCAAGTGGTAAGGATCACCTAAAAAGGAATAGGAGCAATAGTTTATTAGCAATTGCCAACCAGAAGATAAAACCAGTTAGCATAAAATTGCTACATTGTGGAAAATGAGAAAGAAAACATAATACATATGACTTAGCTGACAGGTTTGTGCTACTGTATGTCTAACCTCATTAAGTTGACTTTTTCTATTTATAGGATGTGTTCATGTGTGTGTGTGTGTGTGTGTGTGTGTGTGTGTGTGTGTGTGTGGGCGCGTACACGTGCGTATGCATGCGTGCTTTACACAGGCCTCTTGCTGTCACCCTGCTCTTACCTTGTCAGTAACAGCAGTTCTTCTTCTAGTCACTTTCTGATGTGAAGTGGTGGGACTTGATGCTGTTCTGAAGAGCAAGCCTTTCATCTAATCAAGGACTATGACAGCCTTTGGTGATCTCTTTTCACTTCTGGAGTCTGATATTGTGACACTTTTTCTGGACCCAATACTGTTTAAGACTTGGGTACCTTTCCTGGAGCTTGAAAATCTGGCCAGGTAGCAGGTGGGGTACGGTAGCACTCACGGTTGCAAGGAGCATCACGTTAAGATGGCTAACAGCAGAATATATTTGTTATCTAGACATGTTTTGCAAGTACGACATGCTTTGCAAGTAGGAACTGTTGGGGGTGTCCTCGGGAATATGTCCTGCTTCCACGAGACCTGCCACATGCTTGATCCTGTGGCTTACATCTTCATTAGTAGATATGATGACAGGGTTTATCACCTGGTCCAGATCAGTTTCCCCAGGTAAGCAGGGGGCTACTCCATCTCTGCACTACTGAGGGCTTGCTGACCCTCCCCTTGGGAAACTGTCTTCATATCTTATCCAAGTAGGCACCTTCATTTGGTTAACTGATTCTCAAAGTATGGAAGTTGCCCTGACACCTACTTAGAACTTTTTTAAGTTAGACTTTGGAATTTCTTACATGAATACTGTAAATTAATGATATTTCCATAACTTAATTCCATCTCCCTCATTTTCCCATTACAACTTTTCTTCTTCTCTGCCAGTGTCCCTTTTAATATCATATCTTTTCACATATGTGACCCTCTGAGTTTCATTTGGTTTGTCTTTGATGCCATGTGCCCGTGCACTTGCTGGAGCATGAATCGTGTATCAGTGGGTGTACCACTGAGAAAACATCTTCTCTTCCTCACTCCTATCAATTTTAATCCTCAGAAGTCTCTCAGGAAGGCGCAGGCCTGATTGAGAGCATTCCCCTTCCATGGGGAAATGTTGCTAGATCAAATCCCGTGCAGGTCTTGTGGAAGTACACGTAGCTGCAGTGAATTCATGGATACAGCAGCTTTATCATGTCCAAAAAATGTCTGGCTGAACTTTTGTCCCACTTTAGTCACTCATAATCTTGCCACCCCATCTTCTGCAATGCAGAACTTCTTCTTCATGAAGATTTTCACTAAACTCCATGGCTGTTTGCAGTAACATAGTCCGTGTTCTGATCATGTGGGTGAGTGTGTAATGATTGGTAGTGTAGAGGTAGCTATGATGGGGCTTATCATGAGGATTTCTGTTTCTGTCAGGGAGCACAATACTACTTTCCTGGCTTGCCTTGTTCAAGGTCTGTGTCCTCCTAACAGAGATAGTTTTGGGAGCTAGAAAGTTAGAAAGGAAGACAATGAATAAATTGCTCAGCTCTGACTTCCAAGGGACTCTTTTTCCCATGAATGGAACATGAGATTAACAATATCCCATGGTTCCATGAAGGTCTAGAGGAAGGGCAGGCTGATGAAGAGCAGGTCACAATTTGTCCATGCTGAAGTTTGAAGAATTCATCCACAAACTACTAGCCACTGAAGACTGGCCATCTCAGGGAGTATCTGAAGAACTGCTGAGCTTAGTGGGGTCATGGTCACTGAAGTCTAGTGGAGAGACTATCAGGGGGCAATGATCTCAACCTTGCCCACTATGGTGCTGTGGGTAGCCCATCATGTTGAAGGTGATATCCGATTGGAATCTGGTCTGTTCATCACTATCAGGCCCATCTCATTCCCATAGTATTGAGAGAAAGAATGCCAAAACTCTCTGAGGTCTGGGAAGTTTTAAAAGGAAGCATTCTTCCAGAGCAGGAATATAATAATACGGCTTATCCTTGACCCCACATAATATTCAAGAGTGCTTTTATAAGTCAGTGCTAACCTGGAGGCCACTGGGACTGAAGCTGTTTCCTCCTGGGTCACAAAACAGATGTCTTTCAAGCAGACGGTCAGCAGTTTCTCAGCAGAAGATGTTGTCGAAGCAGATCCAGTGTTCCGGGTGGTGGAGTTGCTGAAGAATGCTTCTTTGGACAACATACCAGTGGGCAAGTTGCTTCAGGTTTTTCGCCACCATCATTGCTTTGCTTGTAAGTGGGGCTTTAGCTCATTCTGCCAGCCCTGGCTTTATCCAGAATTCTTACCACTCCTATTGGTTTGTTAGGAGAAGCTGAGTTGCAGTCTTCACCAGGCACACAAGACTTATCTGTGATCTGAGCCCTTCTCCTCCACAGAGTTTTGTCATGGTTTGTGGGGTTGGTGAATCAGACTGCATCTGGAAGACAGAGAACAGGCTAGCAAGTGGGGTCAGTTGCCAGTGGTGATTTCTTCATGCTTATGAGGACCAAAGAACCTGCTAGAATCACTGTTGGGGTGGCTGTGCTTTTTGCTGATGAGAATCAGACTCCCAATATCTAGAAGTGCTCTAATTACCATCTACTGCCTAGCAATCCCCAGTCACGTATGTAGTTTAAAAAAATTTGTTTATGAGAGAGAGAGAGAAAGGGAGAGAAAAGAGAGAAAGAGAGAGAGAGAGAGAATGCTTGTCATGATGCATGGGTGGAGGTTAGAGGAAACTTTCAGAAATGGTGATCTCTTTCTACCATGTGGGCTTCGGGGGCTTGGGCTCAGGTTGCCAGTTTTGTGAGCAGCCTTTTTACCACCCCCCCCTTTTTTAAAACTTCTATTAACAATGGTATTGTGAATTTTCATTACCTGCTACTTACCCCCAATTCACTTCCTATCCCATCCTATCCTTTCTCCCCTCCAACCTATTTCCTTCCCTCTCCCACATCTCCATGTGGTAGCCACTGGTCCCATCTAGGGCACATCTGGCTTTATTATTTTCTTTTCTTTTCTTTTCTTTTCTTTTCTTTTCTTTTCTTTTCTTTTCTTTTCTTTTCTTTTCTTTTCTTTTCTTTTCTTTGTGTGTGTGTATGTACCACAGGGTATTGTGTCTCTATTGGAGGGCCAAGGACAACTTTGGGAATCATCCCTGACTGCTTCTCTTTTTTGCTTTACTCTAGGATTTCCAAGGCTCCACCCACTAGGGCCAGAAAGTTCAGACTGCTACCATTTCTGCCTGGCATTTTTATTTGGGACCCAGGATTTAAACTCAGGATCGACCCTTCTGCTTTCGAGGCAGAGTCTTAACTCTGCCATCTCTCTGGCCTCGGCTGTGTTTTTTATGATTTTTATTTTTATATTTATTATCACCATTGATCCAAAGTGGAACCTTTGTAGGTTTGTTTATTTTATTTTGCTTTGTTTTGTCTTTTTTGTGAAAGAGGAAAATTGGACAAACATGTACTATATTCCAAAATCAATCTAGACTAATTTTCTTGACAATTACAGCATGAGGACTATAACACTTTGGCCATCAGAAGAATAAGTTTCATTCACAATGAGAATGTCAAACTATTATTTGAATGTTTGATCAAAGTCATGAACTGTGAGCCATGCTCAAGCCTAGTGTAAGGGCTAGTTTGAAGCATTTGGCTCTCACTGAACTGATTAACAACAACAAAAAAAAAACACCTCAAATTTAGCAGCAGATAAATTCAGTATTTCCTAAACTACAGGGAACCACATCATAAATTCTCAAGAACTCACTCCCTGTACAGAAGTTCATAAATGTTTAAATAACTACAAATGATGCACTAAAATGAGCTTTTCACATGCACCTGTTTGAGCAATGCCAATTAAATAGCACCTCACAAACCCAGCTCTGGAATTAGTCGTATTAAATCCAGAGACTTCAGTACCAAATATGCTTTTTGTTGGGGGGGACACAAACTTAAAGAAAAATAAGAATTATTGGCTAAAAAGAATATTTTAAACCAAGCAAGCACTTCACAATCAAATTGAGTTTGAATTTTGACGGTGACACAGGAAGTTATTTAACATTCATAAATCGTCACCTCCATCAATGTCATTGGTGTAAATGAAATGAAATAGTAAACATTATTACATAATACTTGGTAAGATAAGGCATGAAGACTACTGGCCACTATTATTGGACAAATTAAGATAAATCTTGGAAGAAAATAGCTTTAGTAAATGGAAGCCCTTAGGTATGTCTGATTCAGAATTCTTCTAGAATATTCCATCTTGCCGACACAGTATGAGTTTGATGAACTTATCATTACAGTGCTGGATGAAGAATAGAGTTTTGGAATCCTACCTTTATGGTTTACATCTCCAATGTCCTTCCTCCTCTTCCCCCAATTTTCTGTGTTAGAGAATGGATCATCAGAACGCGGAGGGATGAGGAAATGTTGGAAACTTCAGGAAATGGGGTACTAGTCAATGGGAGTCAGGCTATGACTATCTCTGGAAGCGGACAATTAGGTCCTGACTGCTTTCCCTTTCTGTTTCTTGGCTACTATGAGTCAAGCAGCCTTCTCCACTATACATTCTAAGCACAGTTCAAAGAACTGTATTGATGGACTAGCATTTCTGAAACCATGAACTAAAATAAACCTTTGTTTCTTATAAATTGCTTGCCTCAGGTATTTGTGGTAACAACATCAAACTGATACATCCACCTAAGTTCAAATCCTGTTGTTGTGACTTGAGTTAAAATATCTGGTCGTTGTGCCTCTGTCTTCTCAGATGTGTAGTGGAATAGCAATCACATCTGTATTTGATATGAGGGTTAGAGGAAGTGGTCAGCACAAAGGTCCCCTCAATAACTGGGAAGCAGAAAGCACAGGATACATGTAATGTGTCCATGAGCCACTGACTAGTCTGTTCTTTGCGATCCACTCTAACATCTGCTGCAGAGACCTTTGGCTGGACCTGCTGCTCTGTCCTGTGCTACTCTTCTTCCCCCAGCTCTGTTATAGCCTAGAATTCCCTCTGTGCTATCCCTCTGGATCACATATCTATCCACTTGGAGCCTGCTTGTTCACTTGGCTGTGCATGTTCCCTTACTGTTCTCATAGAAGCTATCTTTGTTCAGCTGGAGCACATCATGTATGCATAGCTTCTCAGCATATTTCACCAGAACCTTCTTGGAAGTGAATCTTCCTGTGTTTATCTCATACCAAGCCGTGATAGCTGGCTCTCCAAAAGTTTCTATATGTGAAGTAGAAAAAAAAATTGGTGAATAAGTATGGTAGAATTTGCTCAAAAGCATTTTAGTGAACCTCAACTAACATCAGTCACCATCATCAATGGGAAAAATAGCAAAGCGATTAAGGGCATGGGCTTAGGGACTTGAGAGTTTGATATGATTTGCTAGTTACAGATTTGTGGCTTTGGTGAATTGCATAACATCTTTGGTGTCTGTTTACAAGTAGCAGGGGAAAAGACAGGAACAATGCAACCTCTATACATCCATAATGCATGACTGGCTACAGGCACTAGGAAGTAGTCTTTGCAAAGCGCATGAAATAAGTGCATGAAAGATGAGAGAAGCTACTCTATGCAGAATAGCTACTAAGCAGGTAAAAAATGTGGTGAGAAGTTGAATACTGTCAACAAATTTGAGGACAGTTTAGTGATCAGTGTAGAAGCATTGATCAGTTGTATGAGAATTGAATTCAGACCTTAGTGTCCAGGTAGCAGGGGCAAAGCCAAGTCTGGAGACACTAGCTTCATTATCAGACAAATGAAGGAATTAATACAATTTGACTGAAGAGGTTTTCCTAAGCTGTCTTTTTCATGATAATATTTGGCATTTGTTAGTCTCCTACTTTTTGGTCCTTTTAGGTCATATTCCCTTTCTCATAGAAAGAAAAAAAAATAATTTGTTCACCTCTTATCATTTGGAAATACAGAAACTTAAAATTATTAGTTCTATGCTGATTTTTCAGAAAGTTCTTTAAATCAGCTATGATTTGTAGTCTGTAAGCTTGACAAAAAAGTGTTAGAAAATTGCTGAATCAAATGCTAGATTTCTGAGCCATTTACACTCTGAAATGTGTATCGTGAAAGACAACCTTAAGAGTCACTTCACATTTAGAAAAGGACCTGCCAGGTCTATAAAATCTCAACATATCTGATCATCTAGAAAAAAATCAATAAAAATAACTTAAAAATTAGCTTTTTAGATGAAATTTTCATTACAGACAGTTTTAATAGATGGTATGGCAAATTTTATTATAGAGTATTTTTTAATCAGAGATTTTTAGCCAATATAGGGCAAAACAGACCATGTGAAGTTAGACAAATCTGTGAATGGAAAATATTAAAATTAAATAATGGATTTACAGTATCCTGAGGCATTGTCTAACAGAGTGAAACTCACTAAACCTCTCTGGACAGAAATCGATCATCCATTCAGAGGATAAAAATATCATCCCTGACCTGTAAAGACAATTTAGTGCATCTAAATCACCTGCCCACAAGCAAAAGACCTGAAATTCAGATTCTCAGAGCTCATGTTAAACTCAGGGCAGATGTGGTGGCTGTCTGTAATTCCAGAACTTGGAAAGTGAGAAAAGGGATTCCCAGAGGAAGCTTGCTAGCTAGATAGGCTGCTTACCAAACTTTGCATTCAGTGGAGAGACCCTCATTTAATAAATACAGTGGAGAGGGATTGAAGAAGACAACCAACATCAGTTTTGGGTTTCTGCAGGAATATACATATATATGTATTTGTACATACATACATACATGTACACATACCACCCACACGTGAAAAAAAATCAGCTTTGCTCAGTTGCACAGTTTCTGGTGGAAAAAAAAAAAACAGGAAAGTTTTTATAGTGCTACTTGTGTTCAATGAGCCAAATTTCACAAATCAATAGGAAAAGTGTCAGACTTTACAGACTTTGATTCCAGATCTCTGCTTTGATGAGATTTCACAACTTGATGAGCAGGAATGGCAATAGTTTCCAATACTTACCTGCAACCAAGACTCCTGGGACCTGCACATATGATTACATATATAATAGCATTTTCACTGTTCTATTCCAGCTAGAGAGTCAGATAAGTGCACAAATTCACCAGAAGTGGCTGGGCGTGGGTGTGAGCAGAGGTGGGCTGAGTGCAGTCCCCCACAGCTGCTGTCTGTCCCTTCTGCTGCGCTGTGTGCCTCTGCTGCCAGAGCCTGATTCATCATCCACCTAAGCAGTTGCCACTTTTCCCCCTCAGATCAGCAGTTCTGCAGAGTTATACAGAGAATGGTAGGAAACAGTGCTTCCCTGTTAGAACACTCTAGACATATGCTTTCTAAAACCATTATTCCTCTACTCCAGATCTTGCTGGCTTACTCTATCAAAATCTTGTCCATTTGGAATAATTATTATGTTTCGGGGGGTCCTGTACTAATCTAGAGCTCCAGTTCCCAGAGAGATTATTTTTGTTCTCTTAGGTCCAAGGACATACAATAGCTTCTTCGGAAAAAAGTCACATTGTATGCAGTGTTGAGTCATGGATATGAATGATATTCCTATTGTTCTTTCTTAGGCTTAGATAAATCATGGAAGATACTCTAAACACAAGAGTACAAATTCAGAGGCAAATGTAAGAATGTGGATGAAACACATTCTGAAAGCAGAGGCTGTTTTAACCTGAGGTGTATGAGAGGAAGTTCCTTGTTTGGTTGCAGGGCGCCTCCTCATGGTCAGTTATCAGAGCAGCACACTGCCACTCCCCAAACTGGAAATCAAGTAAGAGAAAACAACACAGCATTCTTAATTTTCAGTTCTTTCTTTTTTCCTTTTTGCATGTGTGTGTGCCTGTATATGCATGTGAGAATTAAGAATTATTATTTTCCTTCCTTCCTTCCTTCCTTCCTTCCTTCCTTCCTTCCTTCCTTCCTCCCTTCCTTCCTTCCTTCCTTCTTCCTTCCTTCCTTCCTTTCCTCGTTCCTTCCTTCTTTCGTTCGTTTGTTCATTCCTTCCTTTCTTCCTTCCTTCCTTCTTCTTTCTTTCTATATATATATCACTTGAGTCTGCATGTCAGGAGTCCCAAGGGTGCAATTAGGAATCATTCTGGATTGCTTTACTTCCTTATTGCTTTGCTCTGGTGTTTCCTAGGCTCCAACTTCAAAGGCCAAAATTTCAGGCTGTCACCATACTCGCCTGGCATTTTTATGGGGGATCTGAGAATATAAAGCTCTGGTCATTTTACTGGCTAGGCAAAAGCTTTAATCCCTAAGACTCTTAATTTTTACTTCTTAAATAGAAGTTACAACATTAACTGAAAGTAGAAATGAAGAACATTTTTAGCCTCTCTGTCTCTCTGTCTCTCTGTCTCTGTCTCTCTGTCTCTGTCTCTCTCTCTCTCTCTCTCTCTCTCTCTCTCTCTCTCTCTCTCTCTTTGTCTCTCTCTTTCTTTCTCTGGCACTTGAGAGTGTGTGCCTGTGGAGTCCCAAGGGTGACATCAGAAATTATTCTGGATTGCTCTACCTCTTTATTGCTTTGCTCTTGAGTTTCCCAGTCTCTGCCTTCCAGGACCAGAATTACAGGCCACTGCCATTTCTGCCCAACAATTTTATATGTGATTAAGGATTCAAACTCAGGTCTTTTTACTTGGGAGGAAAAAACTTTAACTCTCAATCCATCTCCCCAGTCTACTGTTTTTCCTAAAATTTTCCCAAGGATTTATGTCCATGAACATTATTTCTTTTCCAAATTCTGAATGAATCATTGAATAACTTCTATTTCTCTACAAAGTAAAAAACGTACAAAATACAGGTAGATTCCTGAAATTTTCACCTGATGCCATTGTCATAAAAATAGCACTGTTATCCACATGTTCCTGTTTTATTTTATTCTGAACACTGAGGCATATTTAAAAATACAACACTATGTCTTTATGATATTCTTTCTTATATGATGTTGACATTTGATTCTTGAGTGTCATAGATTTTTCATTAGACTATCATTTTTTCCAGTTATTAATGCTTCAAATATACTCTGAAAATGTATTAAATGAATGAACCAGTGATAAATATATTCATTGCATTGATTGATGCTTTCAACAGAGAAATTTATATGACAAATAAAGCCACATTAAGTTAAAAATCACTTTTGGGATCTTGGTTACTCTTTTGGCTATTTTTCAAAATAATTTGTCGCTTTTTGATTTATTCAAATATGATAAAGTTTATATAATAAATTCAAATGTGATTATTTCAAAGATATAGGTAAACAGAAATGTATACAGATCATATTGTTGAATTAAACAGGAATATAATGAAAAACATTTGCCTACTTTATGAAATTGTAGGGATGCAAAACAGTAAAGCTGAATCAACATGGATATTTCTAAAAGGATAATAATACTTAAAAGCACATAGTTTATAACTTACTAGTTTAGACTAGTAACTAGTAATGTTGTTAATTTTATTTTTAAGATATTAGTATTAGAAATTTCTCCCAGTCTGTCCCTGCATTTGAATTAGCTATAAATTTAGGATTCTCCAAAGTCCTCTAAAATTAACAGCTTTCTCATATATTTCTCTAAGCAAAATGTCTGTTGCCTCCTAATTTGGTTGACTAGCAACTGACATTTACTGAAAACTCACTGTTTTTACCACACAGTGACTAACTCCTTGCCCGTCTCTATCCTCTGAGAACTCTCTCCCCACTCTTCCCTGCATTTATCCCAGAATAGCTGCCACAAACACTGTCTCATTAAAATCAGCATGGAAATTCCGTGGGCTTGTGTTCATACATTATTTTATAGCAAACACATAAGATTGTCCAAAATTACAGTAATGTGTGTGTACTACTGTCTTTCTGATTACTTAGACATTTGGTCTTTAAATGACATAGGTTTTTTAATTAAGCTATCATTGTTTTCCAGATAATACTGAAAGCTCTTGTGTGTTTGTGGGGTGAGAGAAGGGGAACTTGTAAATATGTGTATTGGATAACAGGGTAAATGTTGAGAAATACCTGCCTATAAAACCTGAGTAACTCAGATAGTTGCTTCTCCAAGTATTATTGTCAACATTGAGAAATTTATTCATTTAAGCATCAAAGATTCATCAAAATGCAAGATATTTTCTGGCAATGATAAAACTGCTATCAATGCTGAACATGTGGCATCATTTTAGCAAAATGTGGAGCTTTTCATGCATTCTCTCCACGCTGTCATCTCAGAGATATAAAGTAAGCTCTTAATTAGTTTTTAAAACTATTTGAGAAAACACACCTGTAATTTCGGCATAGTAGCTTGTTTGCTCTATCCTTTGCTTTAGACATTCTTGTTCTTGTAGCTGGCAGTTAGAATCATACCAGTGCTGTGAGCATCTTATTATTGAAAACAGGAGCAGTTAGAACTTGATGTGTTTCCACAGGATCTGGTGCAGTGTAGGCTTTAAAATTAATGAACCTGCATGTTTTCATGAAGCACTTGATTTGCATTCTCAAAAAGTCTTGCTGCAATTATTGCCAGTAGGGGTAGTTTATTATCTTTAGGATGGTTCGGGTTAGAATATTAAAGTTGTTGACTAAGAAATCAGGATTTAATCATTTTGGCTGCAGGTATTTATACAAGAAGACTGAAAAGACTCCCCAATCTTAAGCGTATGCCTGTGAAGGAGACTTCAATGAAGATGGTATGAGTTTGCGGTTTCCTGGTTGCCCACTGGTTTAATTAATGCCCAGAGCTTACTAGGAGGAACATATTTGTGATTCATAGTTATCATAGAGGAAAACCTGAGATGAAAGAGAGCAAATCTTGACTAGGTGGTGACATTCTGAAATTTTGCTCCTCAGTGTCTTCCAGATTCTTTAGGGTAGGAAACGGGATGACCGCCATTCAACAAAGCACAGGAGATGCTGTTTCCAATCAGCAATGCTCCCTTCATGTATTATTTCTCTCACATACTCTTTTTGCTTCTTAGCCTCTTTCTTCCATTATATTGCCACCAGATGACAGGAAATGTCCTCTAGCATCACACAATGTATAGGGCTTAACAGTGGCACTTCAACACCTAAGTTCTATTGTGATACCCAGATCTGTGAATGTTACCTTGCTGTTAGGCAAACAGGCTTTACAGTTGTAACTAAGGGTCTTCACATGAAGTCATACTGAGCCATGTGAGTAAGCCTCAAATTCTATAAAAAATATCCTTATAAGAGACTGAAGAGGAGAAACAGAGCACACAGGAAATGAAGGCAAAGGCTGGAGGTTGACAGTCAAAGCCAAGAACTGGCAGTTAGGAGACTAATAAGGCATGCAAACAAGCAAGTGAGAATTCTCCCCAGAGCTCTGGCAGGGAGCATGCTTCATTAGTGCCTTTGTTTCAGACTTCTTCAAATCTGTGATGAAAATAAAGCTGTAATCCAGTTTCCAGTTTGTAGGAAGTTTTTGTCACAACTCCATGGAAAAGTTACAACAACAAAAAAAATCATTGGTAGACAAATGTGTCCAAATAACTGAGAGGACTTTGATTAAGCTTTATATATGTAAACCAATTAATATTCCAAGAAAAGAATGAATCTGTAGCAACATAGAAAAGCATACCTTTTTGCTAATTGATGTATAGACAGTAGTAACTACAGATCTTCAGAGTACTTTCTCAATGGGTTTGTTTCATCAATAACTCTGGTCACCCATATTTCAGTAAATATGTTAATACAGATGTAATCATTGTCTTCAAATGTTTTCTTCTACCTTAAGTTTCTCTAATTCTATATATAAGGAATAATCATAAAGATGGTGACCCAAAGTTTTGTGTTGAATAAATAAACTTTGCTTTATCTTGGAAAGATTTAACTTTATACCAGGCCAAAAGAAAAATCAAGAAATTTTGCATGTAAAATTTATTGTCTAAGATTTTGGTCACTTAATGTTATGCTTAAAAGTATAGAGATGGTTGTGTATTCTGAATATGAGACCAAAAATATTATTTCTGAGAATAAAATAATTTTTATCATTTCTTAAAATTGTGCCTAGTACCCACATTGACTCAAAAACAATAAATTTCTGGCCTGTCACTGTCACTGAAGGGTTCAGTATCTACCTAGACCAAGCCAGTGGTTAATCAAAGAAGACAGCTATATCTGCTTATAGATGATTAAAATTTCTCCATCAATCATTAATAATTCAAATGGAATGCAGAAGCATTTTTCTTAAGGGTTTTTGTCCATGATTGTTTTGTTGTGGTCATTTCATCAGGAGATTTGCTTCTAACCCTTTGAGAATCCCCTGCTGTGGAACCCAGGCTGAACACACAGCTGTCCAGGACACCTGCTTCTCATTTCCCTCCATCAATTACCTCCCAAGGCACCAGCTTTGCCAGTAGACCTTGCACTCTCTCTTCATTCCTTTGCTATGTCCTTCTAAGCCACTTTTGAAAATAGGAAGGTGTTTGCTCTAACTTTCTACAGTAAACTCATGAACAAAAGAGAGCCAGAACTTGCCTATATGGTCTGTGGTGCAGCGTTTTTCTGTAAGCTGAATGACTTGCCCACCACTCTGTGCAAGAATTCCTTAATCATGCATTAGGATCTTGACATGCCTAAAAGCCTTTAAGGAAAACAGACATGACTGACAAAAGCTCACATTAATGGGGTACATGAATAATTTACCCTCAGGATAATAAGTTCAGACTTCCAGGTAAGATGTGACATCATTGAAACAATGTTGAAACTACTGGTAGATTATGCCTAAAGAAACAAAGGTAACAGAAGTATTCTACCACACTATTAGCTGCTTCTTAATCTCTTTTTTTTTATTTCCACTCATACAAACTTAACAGGTACACCGATCCCCTCCTTCCCTCCAACCTCCCACCACCCTATGCCCTCTCCCCTCCCTCCTCCCTCCCTATCGCCCAGTGCCTCCCCCTCCCATCCCCGGAGCATCCTTTAATGTGCATGCCAAACTCTCCTCTAAGTCCTCCTCTCCAATGAGGTGCAAGGACCCAGTGGCATTTCCCAGAACCCTTTCTTGTGTTCCCTGTAAGCATAGGAACACTACTGTGGCTGTCAATCCCTTGCCTCCAAGGATCCTAGTGCCTTTAGCAAATGCTAGACTTTGTGGGGTCAATAGTGTATTGGAGATTGCTCAGGGCATACAAAGTCCAAGTATGATTGCTTCGGCCCTAACTTGTGTGGAGAATCTTGCATATCATTGCTCCTCCCATCCTTTTGCTCTTACAATCTTACCGCCCCCTCTTCCACAAATTTCCCTGAGCTTCAGGATGGGGAGAGATTAGGCTGGCCTAGTTCCAGGTGGTTGATATAGAGTCTCTGAAGTTCTGGATTATGGTTTGTTGATTTTTTTTTTCAGTTTTGCTGCTCCTGCGGCCAGGGGGTGACATCCAATACCCATCAGGATGGAGTGAAGGGCATAGCTGCTTCTTAATCTCTAAAACTCAACAGATGAACTCTGGAAATGTCCTCTGCAAGCCGCCCCAAGTCATGGCACTGGTGGCTAGCAAAGTGACAGTCAAAGTAGGGACTGACTACAATGACAGCAGCAAACTCTGTGAGAGATACGGTGAACCCAACAAACTCCAAAGGGTACATTGGGAATAACAAAACTACCAGGATTAGCAGAGGAGAGAATATCATGTCCATTTCCAACTTCCAGCTTGCAGAAAAGGGTTTAATTAGCCCAAAGAGACAACCCCACAAAGACACTCGGCATAGCACAGGGATCCCAGACAACTAGCAGGAAAGAACTTATATCTTCCCAGTTCCCACAAGACAGAACTCTAAGGAAGAAGCATGGACACCTCAGAAACTAACAGATGCTGCCAACGTATCCCCAAAAAGAGGGCTCTGAAAGCTTTACCTTTCTATAAAGGGTAGCTGTACCAGCAATTAACATAAGAAATAGCTTTCATTCTTTACTCTTCTCATTCACTTAGATAAGACATTTGTGTTAAGACACTGGAATATTTGTCATGATGGTTGGACTTCTGATCAACTATGTTTTAGGACTGCTGTCTTTGTTGCTCCATCCAGTTCATTACCATTTCATAAGTTACCATACGCTTCACCCACCCACTGTCACTGGTTCTTATATCTCACTCTGCTTCCAGTGCACTTATCTACTCCCTGATGCCATTATAACTTCATAATTATGCTGATCTATAGATCTAACAATTCTAAAATCTGTGACTTGAACAAAACCTTAAACCTTTACTCCTAGCTGCCTTGTACACCATTATCTTCTTTCTCTTCTCTTTTCTAAACCATACTATCACATAAACCTACTCCCGCCCACTAAATCTGGTTCCAAGTCCTAATTTTAACAATTAAAATCTGATAATAGATTATACACAGTCATCTCAGAACCAGAGTTGTGCCTGTGCTCCCAAGTCACTGAAGTCTCCACATCTGTGAAGCAGCATCTGGTAGCCCTAGGTTGATCATCAAGCAACATAATTCCATGTAAATGTACTCTAGCAGTATCACCAATTAACAGAGACTTATACCTATACATAACACAGGAGTACCAGAGACATACACCAAAGAAAACAACCAAAGACTTAACTCCAGATACCCAAGTCTCATTGTAAAAACACAGATTACACCAATAAAATGAGAAAACATGTCTCCTCCAAAAATCACCAATCTGAGAGAAGCTCTAGGGTTAAGATTCTACCTTGCAAGGACTTGAGCTTGTATTCCAGATCTTTATCCATTGATCTACATGTCTATTTTGGAGCCATTACCAGGCTGTTTTTATTACTATGGATTTGTAGTATAGATTAAGGTTTGGTATGGCGATATATCCAGCAATGTTTTTGTTACTCAGGATTGTTTTTGCTATCCTGGGCCTTTTGTGCTTCCATAAGAAATTTGATATTGTTTGGTCAATTTCTTCAAAGAATTGCTTTGGAATTTTGATTGGTATAGTGTTGAATTTGTATATTGTTTTTGGTAGGATGGTCATTTTTATGATGTTGATTCTGCCAGTCCAGGAGTATGGGAAGTCTTTCCAGCTTATCATATCTTCTGTAATTTCTTTCTTCAGAGTTTTAAAGTTTTCATTATAAAGATCTCTCACTTCTTTGGTTAGATTTATACCAAGGTATTTCATTTTTTTAGGGGCTAAAACACCAAATGCTAGAGAGGATGTAGAGGGAAGGGACCTTTCATACATTGCTGGTGGGAATACAGGCTTATACAACCACTCTAGTGATCAGTATGGTGATTTCTAAAAACGTTAAAGATTGAAATGCTGTATGACTCTGCTATACTACTTATGGGAATAATCCCCCATAAATCAGAAATTCATACAGTGACATGAGCACAACCATGTTCATTGCAGCACTATTTACAATAGCAAAGTCATGGAATCGACCCAAATGCCCAACAGTTGATGAATAGATAATAAAAATGTAGTACATTTATATAACAGAATACTACTCAGCCATCAAAAAAGATGAATTAATGAAATTTGCTAGGAAATGGATGGAATTAGAAAAATTGTATTAAGTAAAAATATTCCAGTCACAAAAAGTTAGATACCTTATGTACTCCCTAATAGGTGGATCCTAGTTCCAATCCCACTTAATGACATATTCAAAGGTAAGTCTCTGTAATACCTACTGTAATCACAAAGTAACCTTACATATTAATGGACTCATTCCATAATCAACAGATAGGCTAACAGAATGGATTAGAAAACAGGATCCATCAATTTGCTACTTCCAAGAAATGGTTCTCACCATGAAAGACAGGTACTATGTTAGTATAAAAGAATGGACAGGGTTGGAGAAAAAGTTCAGGGGTTAAGACTCTGCTTCACAAGCAGAAGGACCTGAGTTCAGATCCTGGATCCCATATAAAAACACCAGGCAAATATGGTGGCAGGGTGCATGGATTCAGTGCAAGATTTTACAACACATTTTAAGAAGAACTAGCACTGTTACTCCTAAAATAATTTCACAAAACGGAAAGAATACTTCCAAATTCTTTCTAGCCATTACTCTGATCCCCAAATCAGGGCATTTTGTGAAAGTAAAAAAGCTGCTATCCTGTAACTGCTGATTGAGTAGAAAGGAAACTCATAGAAATCTTCACTAAGTATACCTGTGACTAGTGTCTAGTGTAAACAATGAATTAAAAAGATTAAATAAAGGAAAAAATAATTGTCTAAAAATATACCTAAAGAAGTTTTTATAACTTCCCTAGCTAGTAGGGAAAAGCAAATAAAAACTACTTTTAGGTTTCATCTTACTGTAGTTAGAATGACATGAATAGCAAC
The DNA here is from genome assembly GCA_023101885.1 of Typhlomys cinereus. Taxonomy (NCBI): domain Eukaryota; kingdom Metazoa; phylum Chordata; class Mammalia; order Rodentia; family Platacanthomyidae; genus Typhlomys; species Typhlomys cinereus. Next base: position 1,507,249 of record JALPQD010000347.1, on the reverse strand, counting down.
AAATATTGGTATGGATGAATGTGGAATAAGGGGAACCCTTTTTCATTGTTGATAAGAAAATAAGCTAGGGAGGCCACAATCTGGAGGTGCCACATCCTTACCTGACCAATCTGGTAGAATATGTCTCAGTTTAGAAAAGATGGATTCAAAGAAACATCTTTTTGGGATAAGGACATGGCTTTATTTAAGAGAAATAAGGAAAAATATGGGAATTGTCAGGTCTTAGTGTTTCTTCCCACTTCAGGCCTAAAGCCTATTCCCTGGAGAAGGTCACAGTAACCCCATGGGCAGGTGCTAGGAATTTCTTGTAATGTCACAATAATGCCCATGAACAGGGGCTAAACACTCTCTCCTAGATAATTCAAGTTTTGCCTCGGGCAGGAAGAATTCTTCTGGGAATTAGGAGTGCCCTTTACCTGCTCTTAGGTTTTTTGGGGGAATAGCTTCCTGCTCTCTGATCTAGAGAAGAAGCCTGCTTTTTAACTTTCAAATTCTAAACAGAGATTTCATGTCTAGTCACTTACAATAAGTAGACTTGTTAGCCAGAATATGTGCACTGATTTTAAAGAATTAGAGAATAACTTCTAGAGTCTTAAAACATAGGTGGGTAAAATTCCCACCTATGTACTAACTCAGAAATTCCAGACATATAAGACTATGCTATCAGTCCACTAGAACATTAAAATAAACTGTGATACCCTCTTACCCTGGCTGAAGGTCAAGGAAAAGACCATCATGCCAGAAAGTCTAGATGCCAAGATTGCCCCTGGAGATGGTATTTGCAATCCAAACTGGGAGAATCCATGTCAGAAGCAAAGGGGGCCATGTCTTTCCTATTCCAAACAGCACTTTTATGAGAAATCACAGAGATGGACCATTTGAGTGCACTCCCACCAATGATTGCCTCTGCCCGTAAAGAGACACCCATGGCATATGGGGCCTGACAGATTGGACCCCAGGTTTGGAGAATGCATTGTTCACAGGTGGGTCATCTGATGGCAATATACTTCTGGAATTCTTCAAAGGAAGACATAAGCAACCTTACTATTAAAGGAATAGAAGGATGCTATTATAGGAGGAATTATTCTTTTAATAATTATATTGCTTAAGTGTTTTCTTCAGTACATATCTCAGTAGTGCTCCATCAATAGGACCACACTATAGGCGCTTATGGCCCTTGAATATCCAAGCCATGGCCCCCCTTAGAGATGTGGTTCAAGCTTGGATTGCAGAGACTGCATGAGCTGCTTGCAATTTCCCAAGCTAGAATCTGCATACATGCCTGGTACCCATGTCAACCTGCCTGACTGAGAGGATCAACCTGGAGAGGACAACAGCGAAAGCTCACACTGGGACTTATGGGGTGTTGGGGACTCCTATAGTTAATTGTAAAATATGTTTCTTACTGAAATTAAAAGGAGATCATTCCTCCTCTGTGTATTTTAAAAAAGCAGTGTAATGGTTACTCTTAACTATTGCTGTGAAAGAACATCCAAAGTCAAGAAACTTAAGGGAGAAAGGGAGGTTTATTCAGCTTACGGTTCCAGAGAGGAAGCAGTTTCTCATGGCAGAGGTGGCATGGCTGGCTGGCCAAAGCTGGAGGAGGTTAAGTTTCTGCAGACATCTTGGAAGCTGAGAGCTGCAGACTGCTTGCTGCAAAGGCTGACTTCTCCTAGAGGTAGGGAGGGACTAATCCACCTCAAGGCCCATCCCTTGTGACTGCCTTCCTCCAGCAAGGCTCCACCTCTCAAGGTACCATGACCTTGCCAAACACATGAGACTGTGGGGGACACATTTCAAACCACGACAAGCAGTTTCTGTTAAAAATGTCAACTATGGAGGCCCCTCGGTCGCAGCCCATCATCCCCGCCGCCATGGCGAGCCAGTCGCAGGGCATCCAGCAGCTGCTGCAGGCAACAAAGCAAGTGATGGAGAAGGTGCCAGAGGCCCACAAATGAGAGAACCAGAGGCTGAAGCAGGCCAAAGAAGAAGCCCAGGCTGAGATTGAGCAGCACTGTCTGCAGAGGGAAAAAGAGTTCAAGGCCAAGGAAGCTGTGGCGCTGGAGTCCCATGGCAGCGGCAGCACTGAAGTAGAGGAGACCCAGGAGAAGGTTCTTCAGAAGTACTTCCAGCAAAACAGGGATGAAGTCCTGGATAACCTCTTAGCTTTCATTTGTGACATTCAGCCAGGAGTTCACGAAAACTACCGAGTAAATGGAGAGAAGCAGAAGGAAGCATCTATTCTCTTGTTGCCATTGGAGACATCCTCTCGAGAAGGAAGCCTTGGCAAATCTCCAGCTTTGTTTTAGGAAAGGCATTAAGTTACTTCTCTGTGCTGCATAGTTTTCTTCACTTTTTGGAGAGTAGCAAATCTAGCTCTTTGTACAGACTTAGTACAATATTTATCCAAAGTTTCATCTTTTTACTTGTGTATCTTAGAAATTTAATGGAATATATGTTATGTGTTTTCCTACGTATCTTTTCTCCAGCAATACGTATGAGTGTTGACTACTACTTTCTTAGTTTAGGAGGAAAAAATTCTTTGAAGAAAGAAAGGGATTAATTTTTCCCTTATACTTTCTTAAAGGCAGGGGCTTTATCTATGAAAAAGTAGTAAATAGTTATTTGTAACTTTTATGAAGCAGCAGCCAGCCTTAGAAGTAGTCCCTCCTGGCTAAGGATTAGAATAGTGCATACTGATGTGCTTGTTCAGGCTGCTGTTAGTTTGTACTAATCAAAATTACTAGATGCTAAGACTTAAAAACTTCCTTGTGATTATTTAGTGTACTAGTAATCATTTAAAAGATGGGCTGGAGAGGTGGCTCAGGGGTTAAGCCTCTGTCTTGCCGGTGGAGGGTCCTGAGTTCGGATCCTAGACCCATGTATAGATGCTGGGCGAGGCGGAAGTGGGGGTGGCCTGCGTTTCTGGTCCTGGTAGGGCGGAGCCTGTGAATCCCGGGGCAGAGTAAACAAGGAGAAGGTGGAGGCAGTCCATGGTGGTTCCTGAATTCGCCTATGGTTCTACACACACACACACACACACACACACACACACACACACACACACACAATTGAATAAATAAAAAAAAAAGTAAACATTGCCATGTGATTCAAAAAAAAAAAAAAGTCAACTATGTAGGCTTAGCCCCATGGCTATCCGGTGAAGCATTATAGATTAGATAGATTTGGAAATACTAGGAGAATGTTTCTGTTAAGTGCCTTTACCCTCAAGTCTCATGGGTTAGGTTCCTGAAAAAAAAAATGTCCACCCTGAAGGTGATTTTGCTGATTAGAAAATTATATGTCTATTATAGGTGCAACATTCTTTATTCCAAAATTTTCTGTATAAAAGCTGTCACAAAAATTTCAGTAAATGGGTTCAGAATTCACTCGGCCTAGAGAGTTGTGTGTGTTCTGTGCTCCACCTGGTCCAGAGGAGCCCTGGTCTTGAGGCCATGACTCTGGTCTGTGACATGGAGGTTCATTAAAAAGCTGTAAATTGTACTACCATATAATCTAGCAGTACCACTCTTTGGGGTGTTCCTGAAAGATTTTACATCTTATTATACAGTTACTTGCACATATGTGTTCACTGTGGCTCTATTCACAATAGCAAGGAAGTGGAATCAGCCCAGGTGTCATCAGCTGATGAATGGACATGAAAATGTCATATAAATACACAGTAAGACACTCTTCACCTACCAAAAAATGCAATTGTGAGATTTACAGGAAAATGAAAGGAACTGGAAAAATGTTGTACCAAATAAATAGCTCAACACAGAAATGCAAGTACTGTGTATTCTCTTTCATATTCAGATCTTAGTATTGACCCTTTAGATTTAACTAGTAATACCCAGGTCAGCTAAAAAACTAGAGAGGGACCATTAAGTAGAAGAGAGGAGAGAATGGAATACTTTGAATGACAGGGGATATTACAGATGATAAGAAGGTAGAAAGGGAAATAAAATGAAGAAAGTTTGAAGAGGAAGGGAGATGAGGGGATAGGGTACAAATAGGGGTGGTGGAGAAGTACACAGGACCAAAGATGTAAGATATGGTCAGATAGAAATATTCTACATTATAGGGGCTGGAGAGGTGGCTCAGGGGTTAAGCCTCTGCCTTGCAGGCGGAAGATCCTGAGTTCCGATCCCAGATCCCACGTATAGAAGCCAGGCGGAAGCGGGGGTGGCCTGCGCTTCTGGTCCTGGTAGGGCGGAGCCTGTGAATCCCGGGGCTGAGGAAATGGAGGTGTCCCTGGTGGTTCCCGAATTCATCCGTGGTTCTACACACACACAGACACGCGCGCGCGCAAGCATACATACACACACACGCACAATTGAATAAAAAAAAATTCTACATTATAAACTCATAAAAATAAAGTTTATTTAAAAGTATGAACATACACAACTTTCATAAAAGAACACAGAGAAAGGATAACAGAAACTACCTAAGATACTCTTATCAGAAACCATAGGTAATTAAACAGTATTCATGGTACTGGGAATGCGATACCTTTTAACGAGCATCACACTCTAATAATAGTCAGAGACTTCTCAAAAGCCCCCAAAATAGTACAGACTTTTGCATTGCTTTTGGTTGCCCTCCAGAACCTGAGAGTAGACACTATTGCTGAAGACACCACAGTTCCCTTGTTGCTCACAGGACCTGGAGAAACAAGTTAGAAATGCTTCAGTAGTCTCACACACTGGCTAATGTTGTGAGGGACAATAACAGCAAGAAGGCAAGAGGTTATGACAGTAACTAAATGTTTGTGTTTGGATTTCAGGCCCACTTTTCAGCACAGAACACATGCCTGGTGCTGGAAATAAGGCCAAGAACCTGTGGAAGGTGTGGGAGGCATCATAGACTCTGGGGAGGAGGAAATAAACTACTAAGAATTAGCTATAAAAAGTTGATATCCAACTATCATCTAAACACTTACTGTACTTATAGATTGAGCAGCTCCTAGACCTTAACTAAGGAAATTCCTTTGAAATGGAAGGTATTTAATGTAGAGAATCACAACTGGCCATGGTGCAAAGAATACGTGACTGTGAAGTGCTCCTGACATAGGACATCTAAATCATTTCCATCCCAAGCTCAGGAGAAATTATTAAGAAGAGGTGGGTGAGAGTGTAAGATCCTGAGGGTAGGAAGGAGTGCTGTCAGTATTGTATGGACACAACAGGGTTGTTGCACACATGAACTAACTACAACTATGTCTACTTCCACATGACCTATACAACATCTGGCAAATCAGTATTTTGGGGAATATCTTAAGAGACAACAGTCTCCTCGAAACGCTAGTGCTGGATTAGGACATGGCTGCTACTTTCCACAATAGTATACCCACTGGTATGTCATCCATGTTTTAGAAAGTGCTCAGGTATATGTCCATACAGATGACACTCAGTGGGTCACACATATGCAGGGAGACTGTTTGGAAAGAAGACAGTTTACAGTGGGGAAAGGAGGGGGATGGGATTGGGCAGTAAGTGTTGAATATAATGCAATTGCATTTTGTTCATGTTTTTTATTCATTCCATTCAAGAAGAAGCCATCTTTCTTGTTTTCTGATAATACCTTTAGCTTTCTAAGCACTTGAGCCTTTCAAGAGAAAGATAATTTGATTGAATGGCTTCAGTTTTAGGTAAGTCTTTTTATATAACTTTCTCCCTTCTAATGTAAGGAGAAGACTTCAAAATACTTAAATCCTTATGAAGTATATTCAAGACCAACATGAAAGGTTTTTTTTCCATTAATAATAGAGCCATATGTTTATGCATATATATCTAAATAATGAAGTACTAGTAATTTCATATTAATACTTTGTATCAAGTCTACTGCATTGTTCCTCTTCAATCAGAGTATCTAAGATATTATGTTTTGGTCATTAGATAGGTTTCAAATTTTAAGTGAAATTATTGCTCTTCAGATGTATTCTGTACACAAAATTTTTGGTATTACAGTTTGCAGACCCAACATATATCAATATTATAGATTGTTAGCTATGTATAATCTAACATTATTGAGGCTGACTTGTCAGCTAGTCCAAGAAAATCCAGGCCAAGATATCTCTTTTTAACAATCGTGGTTTCCTTTATTGATGTCCAAGCAGAAGTGTTTTCTTTACCCTCTATGGGAAGGAATGCTCACTTGGGAACAGTTGAAGAGTAGAAGCTCTACCCAGTTAGTTATTTTTCTGATTTTGGAGTGAAGGGACCTGAAGATTTCTCATAGGCTCTTGTTCTTGGCCTTAATAATGTGATCATTCACCAGTCATCCGTATGGACTCATAGCTCACTTGATTCTCCCACTTTTCTTTGAATTAATAGGCCATCATTCATAACTCCAATTTCTCCTGACAGTCACAGAGCAGAAAGGAAAGCAGTCTAAAATTCTCACAGCTATCAACAACAAAAATGAAGGCAGGGAAGTAAGGAGCAATCATTAATCTAAAGTAAGGACTTTTTCCCCTCAGGAGAAGTGAGCACAGTTGTCAATGTCTGGATTTATTATGTAGCAGAAGATGGATATTTAAGCAACTTCAACCTAACTAAACCACAGGAAACATTCTTTCTTTTATTGATAAATTTTGTTGAATGTAAAGCTCAAATGCCAGTTGTACTTACAAATAATTTAGAAATTTGAAGTGAATTGGAAGACATTGTCCAATTTTCAATAAGAAGATCTGTCTAGAAATAAAATGATATTGTTTGTAATGATACATTGTATGTTAGCAACATATATACGTGCCACTTTGACAAATGAAGGCTGATCTGTGGGTATATTTGTTAAGAATTAGTAGTTAAGGCAAGTCCTTAAGCAAGCCTGCAGGAGATTGCTGATTGATATAGAAGATTCATCCCATGGTGGGTGGGACTGACTGTACCCTGGGCAGGTGGATGTGAAAACAGGTTCAGAACATGGCATTGTACAGCATACTTTTTTAAATTTAATTACCTTTTCACTGTATTCTAAAGTCGTAATCAATATTAGGCCCTGACGGGAAGAAACATGGGTATCATAGAAGAACTAGGTTCATATACTTAGGTATATATACCTATGATACCATGGGTATCATAGAAGAGCTAGGTTCATTGTGGTGATCCACCTTATGTGATTTCAGACACTTCTCATCTGTGTAATACAGAAAACAAAAAACAAGCTCTGTTTCTTATGATTATTGTGAAAACTAGATATAGCATGTCTTATATATAAAATTAATTACTAAAGAACTATGATGTATACTATAAATTATGGTGTACTTAAGAAAATTATGATGTACTTCTGAAAGAGGTTACATGAACTTGGATAGTCATGAAATAAAGGCCAGCTATAAATCCATGTATTTATTAAACAAACTGATGGGTACACCAGTTAGAATATTACACATAACTCAGGTGCCTCTTTGGTGGAAGGAAGTTAGTGGTCTGTTAAATCAGGTCCAAATTCAAGAAGCAAAATTCAAGAACTTTAAATTGGATTTATAGCAATTGATAAATTCATTATGACCTGAACTGGTGATCTATCAGGAAGGAAGGCAACAGATAAACATGAATGATGTGACTGCATCAGGGATTTTCAGAAATTGACTCAAATGATTTTAAGGTCTAACAAGTCTGTGACTCTTATTCTTACTCCATTTGTAGTTGAATCTCTGCATCTATATCATGTATATCTATGTCAACATCTATATCTGTATCATTTATACCTCTATCCCATGGAGTGAGTGCAGGTCGAAACTTAGCTTGAAACATCCTTCACCTAACCACAAAGGTCACCAGTCCTACACAGGTCCAGAATAAACTAGAGAAGCCCAAAGCCTTCTCTCAGGATCAACACAGGGCTAACTGCTATGAGCAGTCTCCGCCTTTCATATCTCATTCTGGCTCCATCCTCTGTGAAGTTTTGTTTTGGAAGACTGTCTTCCTGCCCTAACATCCTCCTTATAACTGAATATCATACAACTACCTAGGGATTATGGAAGAATCATCAGACTTGTTATTTCAATGATGGAAATGTATTGAACTTTGATTAAGATGTCCATATTGTCAACAACAGAGATAAAGATCAAATTTCAAAGGGTAAAAGGTAGCAGGTACTGTTTAATTTATTGCTTTTTTCCAGTTTACATAAAACTGTTCCTTAGATTATCTCATCTATAAGAATTGAGTGAGGGCCAGCAAGACAGCTCAGTGGGTAAAGTGCCTTCTTGCAAACTTGACTGACTACCTGAGTTCAGTTCCCAAAAATCCACATGGTGGAAGGAAAGTTTCTTCTGACTTCCATACATGCATATGTTCTTTTCTCTCTCTCTCTCTGTCTCTGTCTCTTGTTCTCTCCTCTCTTTCTCTCTCTTTCTTCTTTCTCTCTCTGTTTCTCTCTCTGTCTCTGAAATAAAGGAATAATTTTTTTAAAAAAGGATTGAATGAGTTTTTTTGGTGTGCTTACTGTAGAAAATGTAGGAAAATACAGTTTTTGAATGATCAGGTGACTTTCTATGGTCCTAAATTGTAGAGGACAGTAAACCCGGTCTGATAACTAATATTGGCTTGACTGCCAGGGTTTATAGGTTCAGTAACCGACAATAATCATCTTAAGTAACTAATACTATTTTGTAATCACTGAAAAGGACATGTTCCACATTTTCTGGTACATATACCATAATTTAGAATAAAAGTATTACTTGTCATATGTCATTAGGTTTTTTGACAGTTTAATTAAGCTTAATGTCTTATATGCATAACTATATTAATATACTGTGTTGAGCTTCCTTTCTTATAATTCATAAACAAGTACATAATAGGAGACAAATACATGTATTTTAAACATACTCATGAAGTATTAATAAAATAATAGCTATAAAACTGACAAACAGCATATACTGATTTTCAACCTATTGTTTAATCGATCGGCATGCATTTTTAAGTACTCAACAAATATTTACTGGAAGAATTTACAAATGAGTCATGAATTGTAAAGAGAAATCCTGTTTCAAGGAATGCCACAGAAAATTCATGCCATTTCCATCTTAAAATCAGAAGATTATGCACTTCTAAATTAGTATAATCCCTTCTATAATCTTAGGAAATAAAAATTCAAGTTAACATGATTATCAAAGGCAATACCACGTAGGCTGTGATTCCATAGTTTTATCTGATCAAATGAGCATATGCTTTATTAGAAATGATATTTTTCATAGATGAAGCTCAATATATTCTTTTTTTAATTTTTTTATTATTTATTCAATTGTGCATATGCATGTGTGCATATGTGTGTGTATGTATGTGTGTGTGTAGAGCCTGGTGTCTATACGTGGGGTCTGGGATCCGAACTCAGGACCTTCCGCCTGCAAGGCAGAGGCTTAACCACTGAGCCACCTCTCCAGCCCCGAAGCTCAATACATTCTTGCATTAAAGTTTTTTCCTATGCATAATACAGTTTTTCCTCAAATTATTAAAGACACTTTATTTTATTGCTCTTTATGAAAATGAGGAACTGCTGAGAAGAAGCACTGTTCTCTGATAAGAGCTAAACTCTTTTTAAAGTAAGATCAGGCTCAACTTTAAAATTTAAGTACTAGAAGATTCCTTATTCCATAAACAGGCAATCTAGAAGAAAGGTAGTTTCAAAATATGTTAATTTACCATTTCAGTCTTCATCAATGATCTAGCTTCATGCTTATTTGGTGATACCAATTTGATGATGCGGTGGTAATGGTGGTGGTATAATAGTGATGATGATAGTGGTAGCCATGGTCTCACTCAGGTTGATGGAGTGTCACGTGGTAATTGTAGTGGTGGTGGTGATAGTCATGGAGGTGGTGATTGGGATGACTATTATGGTAATGGTGGTGGTGGTGGTGGTGGTAGATTTTCTATTTTAGATGTAGTCTCCAATTTAATCATTGTTGTATAGCATTTTTTTCTTCTGGGCCATCTTGGACTTTGCCCTTGTCTAAAGATGCAGGATGTTGTGCAGAACATTGACGGCCCACAAAGTAAACTACTTCTTAGGCTCAGAAAGTTCCTGAGGCAATGCTACTGAGTCTTTACACCTCATTAGAGTGGAGGATGCAGAGGGAAGTTTGACATTCACACTAAAGGATGCTACAGGAATTGGGGGGGGAGGGCATGGGGAGATAGAGAGAGGGATAAAAGGAAGGGGAGAAGGGGGGAGGGAGTCAGGGGGACCAGGAAGGGGTGGAGGGAGAGAGGAGACCAGGGTACCTATTAAGTTTGTTTGAGTGGGAAAAAATAATTTAAAAAAAGAATTAGTAGTTAGGTTATACCCCAAGTAAGTCTGTGTAAATTGTTTAGTTGATGGGAAAGGCCCAGGCCATGGTAGGAGGGACTAGGCACTGGGAAAATGAATAAAATGGAGGGAACTGATTAAGAAAGTTGGCATCCTTTGGTATACTTGCCCAGATATGCTGGTCTGGCAAGTAGGGATGGTCCCTTTCTCCGTAGTTCTATGGATATATTGGATAAGGTGTGGTCAGTTCTCTTTGCCCTGGTATTGGTATAAACTATTTTTCCAAGATGGATTAAGAACTGTAACTGGACCATTGTAAGCCAAAATATAAACCACGTATTCTTAAGCTGCTTGCTTGGTCATGAATTTATCAGCAAAATGCAAAGTAACTGCAATACATCATTTACCAAGTTATTATATTGGCTGATGACTGTCTTTCTTTTATGATAGAAACTGAACTTCATAGGGTAACACTATTTGGATTATACAGTAGTATGTCTTAAATACTTAGCTTAATCATTAAGTAATAATAAGTACTTCATATGTTGATGGAATACTGTTGACTGTCTCTCAAACTCATTAATTAGATTTGTCAACTTCCTTCCTCCCAGAAAAGGAGAACTTAATTCTTTTGTTGTGAAAATAAAAAGGAAATGTTTCAAAATAAGGCTGTTTACAAGAAGGAAGCTTGAATCTCAGTACAACAAACATAACTCTGCTTAAATCTCATTGGCTGAAAGGTAGCCCCTTTGTCCTGCCCTGACCCATCCACTGAATGAAATGTAATTACAAATGTTTTAAACTAGTTGTACATACTTCTCAAGTATGTACTTAATGGGTTAAACTCATATCTAATATGTCACACGGCCATGAGGAAGAGATAAATACTTTCACAAAGTTATAATTTTCCTGAGAATAAGAGAACACATAGATTCCCCAGTATATAACCAACAGGGCCCACTGCACTTTTTATATGGAATACTTAATAGTTATGTGCACACTATGTCTTATTTTTGTCACAGTACTGGTCCTGGGGTCTCACTCTGGCCTTCTGAAAGCTCCCATGTTCTTATGTCCTTATGTTCTCTGTCAAGAAATAAACAGTGCAGTGCAGAAAACAGAGTTTATTACAGAGTGAAAGAGGGCACCTTTAAGGATTAAAAATGGGCAACAGTCAAAGAAGCTCCTACCAAACTACACTGGTAGGTAGATTTTATGTTCTTTCTAAAATCTCTGGAAGGGTTTTCCTGAGGGCCATTTGCAGGTCCAAGTGAACAAAAGGCCCCAATTGTTTGACACTTATAGAGGGTTAATGCCTTTGTTTTTCAGAAACTCTCAACTATCTTCTGGATCCAAGCTACCTACTTATTCATTAATGATAGTCCTGTTGTTCCTGACGCTACATCTCATCCCAGAGACTACTTTTATACCATTCTTTTCAACAGTTAACTTCAGTATGTTAAGTCCTTTCTTTTAGGAGCTGCTGATTATTAAAGAAGAGTTTTGCCCTCATATCCTTGAAGTCTGTAAATATTTAGTAGTGCATCATATAACAAATTCCATAGCCTTCAAAATATTTTAATTATTATTATATCCATTTATCAGTTAGCTATAAAATATTTTTATCCTTTTATAGTTTCACACCTGAATAATGAATTTATGACATTTTCATACCTTAAATTCTAATCTCATCCACCTCCCTCTTCCATAATCCTTCTCATTCCCATGCAGTCCTCTCCTATTTTCATGTCTTTTCATGTGTAGCCCACTTAGTTTCATCTGTATTGCCTTTGATTGCATTGTTCATGATTCTGCCATATAGAGACACTATTACAGAAACATAAAATGTATGGTGACACGTTTTCCCCATGCCTGTGATCCTCCCTTTCTCCCTGTCCCCCATCCTGGTAATTTTCTTTCTTCTTGCAAATAGTTTTGAATCTAGTTTCATGGCCATATATGCATATATGATTTCATGTACCCATAGTAAATCTAGGAATCATGAATCAAAGAAGATATATATTTGTCTTCCTGAGGCAGGTTCAATTTGCTTAATATGATTATTTACAGCATACATTTTCCTGATAATGACATAAATTTGCTCTTTACGGCTAAAAAGTATAGAAATGCATACCATATTTTCTTTATCCACTGTTTTTTGGTTGGGCACATAGGTTGGTTCCATAGCTTAGCTATTGTCAATAAGCATTGATGTGCAACTTTCTCTATGATATGTTGACTTGCAGTCCTTTGGATGAATATCCAGGACTGGTATAGATGGGTTATATGGTAGATCTCTTTTGAGTATTTGCTATTTGTGTGTGTGTGTGTGTGTGTGTGTGTGTGTGTGTGTGTGTGTGTGTGTGAGATGGTGCTTCATATAGCCCAGGTTAGCCTCAAATTTGATATGTAGCTGAGAATAACCTTGAACTTCAATTCTCAAGCCTCTGCATCCTGAGTAATAACATTAACAGGAATATGCCATCTTGCCCAATTTTTCAGAGATGCTATGGATCAAATCCAAAGCTTTATACATACTAAGCAAGCACTCTATCAATAAGCACATCCTCAATGTTGTTTTTAGGTTTTGGAGGAACATCCATACTAACTTCCATTGTGACTGAAACTTTGTATTATAAGCAAACAATACAAAATGATTTCTTTCATCTTCCTCAGCATTTGCTATTCACTTTCTTAATGATTTAATATGTTCTGGTTGGTGTGAGATGAAATATCAGTGTAGGTTTAATTTTCATTTCTCTCATGGCTAGTGATATTGAACAATATTTCATATGCTTATTAGTCACTTTTATTTCTTATTTTGAGGACTGTTTACTTAATTAGCCCATTTATTGGTGAGGTTGCTTGATATATTGCCATTTACTTCTTTCAGTTGTTTATGTATTCTTGCTGTTAAACCTCTCTGCAAAGATTTTCTCCGATTCTGTAATCTGTAATCACTTGACTAATTACAGTACAAAAACTTTTTAATTTTATGGAGTATCATTGACCAGTTATTGGAATTAATCCCTGAATAACTGAAATCCTATCCAGAAAGTCATTGTTCTAAGCCTATATTTTGCAATGTTTTTCCTACTTTTCCCTCTAAGAGTTTGCAGAGTTTCAGGTCGTAACACTAACGGTTTTGATATACTTTGTGTTGATTTTTTGTGCAGCTTGATAGATAGAGATCTAGTTTTAGTATTCTACATGCATATGTCCTATTTTGCCAAAACCATTTAGTGAAGACTATCTTTTTGTCAATATAAATTTTGGACTCTGTGGAAAATTAAGCATTTGCAGCTATCTAGATCTTCTGTTGCATTAACCTGTGTGTCTATTTTGTGCCAGTACTGTGCTGTTTTGTTACTATGGCTCTGTAGTATAATTTGAAATCAGGTATGAAGATTCATTGTTTTTCTCCATGATGGAGGTGGCATTCTGGGAGAATAGCATTGGAACTTAGATGCAGATTGCACTGATCCTATAGATTATATTCAGTAGTGTTGCCATTTTCACAGAACAAATTCTTCTATTCCGTGAACATGGAACATGCTTTCACCTTCCAATGTCTTCCTCAATTGCTTTCTTCAGAATTCTAATGTTTTACTGTAGAGGTCTTTTGTGTTCCTGGTTGAGTTTCTCCAAGGTTGATTGTTGCTTGAGGCCATTGTTTCCTTAGTGTCATTCTTAAGGTGTTTGTCTTGATGTATAGAAAGTCTATTGTGGAACATAGCTGCTGGTGTCAGCTTGGCAATTGAAGGCTTCTGCTCTGAGGACACTTGTAAAGAATCAGTAGTTAAGCCCTAAATAAGCCTACAGGAGATTATCCAATTGATGGGAGAGACTCAGATCATCATGGATCGGACCATCTTTTGGGCAGGTGGACAAAATGGAGGGAAGTTATTAAGGAAATTGACATCCTTCAGCATATTTGGACATAATGCGATGTCTGGCAAGGGAAGTTTGCCCCTCTCTCAGGCCTCCTATGGATATGTCATGGCCAGTTCCTTTGGCCCCCTATGTTGATGTGAACTCTCATGTAAACTGGATTAAGAATTCTAACTGACCAATCATAACCAAAATAAATGCCTTGTTTCTTTAACCTGTTTTTTCATGAATTTATTGGCAATTATGTAAACAAACTGCAATATAGAATTTATTTCCTAATTTTATATTCTACCACTTCACTGGAGATTTTCTCATGACGTTTTTAGGGTCTTTTATGTAAAGAATGACACATCTGGTGATGTATAATGTGCGATCTGACTCTTGATATTGCACTCATTTAAACCAATTTATTGTAATTCAATAAATCCTGGCATCGAGGAGGTGGGGGAAGATCACATAATCTGCAATCAGTACCTCTTCATTTCCTATTCATATACCTTTTGTTTACTTCTTGTGTTACTGCTTTAGTTAAGGCTTTGAGAACTATAATGAACAAGAGTGGAAGTCAGTTATCTCCTACTACATGTGCTTCCAGGGACTGAGCTCAGGTCCTCGGATTTGCAAGCAGGTGCTCTACCCACTGAGCCATCTCTCCCACCCAGGACTTTTTTCCCACTCTTTCTCTGTTCTTTCTTGTTTCCTTCCCAACATCTGAGAAGTCTAATGTTTATCTCTAACTTCTGGAGGTTTTTGCAAATGTTTAAGGCTAATTGGTTAATAAAATGTTAGTCAAGAAGAGCTGTTCTTCAGGAAATGGAGCAATCCAGATGAAAATCTGTTGCGAGATCAAGCAAAAATTCCTGTATTATTATTTTGCCCTGAATAACTTTTCTTATCTTTAGTTAACAGATTCTTCAATCTAAGTTTTCATTACTATTTTAATACTATTATTATTTTGCATCTGTGTGTACCTTTGGGGATTTCCTAATCCCAAGCAATGTGTTCCTGATTTGGGAAAGCCTGCATTTCCAACAGATGATGAATAGGATTTTATGCAAACAATTTATCTGTTTGCCTTCCAGCTTCCTCTAGGATCCTGTTTATCCTCCAGAATTACAGTGAGGACTATGAACTAAGTTATCTTCCCATATTAAGTTCATAAACTAAAGTTAAGGTCTGAAAGTTGTTGGCAAGTCAGAATGAGATCATGGAAAAGCTTATTTGTTTTGTCTTGCATTGTAAAGGACTCTAATTGTCCTTGAGAATCCAACATTTATCTTGGAGGAATGCTGAAGGCAGGGGAGTGAATAAACGTTAAGAAGCTACATCCTTCATACTTTTCCTGGGTAGATGCCATGCAAATGCCTCTTCACCTTGGAAAGAGATCCAAAAGCAATAGAGACTAAATACCAATTCCCCACAGTCCAGTTAGATGAATAGAATGGGTCTGGATGTAGGATAGGATTGTGATTTAATCACCCATCCTTTGATCAGATTTTCCCATCGCCCATCTTGTATTGAGGTCAGATGATGTTATAGTGAAATAAAACTCCTTTTGTTTGCATTTACAGGATGCTTATTCCAAATTCTTGAGAGTTCATCATAGCTTGAGAGTACTAGGGAACTGAAGGTGATTTTTTTATGGCCATTCTAAGTAGAGAGATTAAATATGAGGGCATCTGGATTGAAAAAGGTATCCTGTTCATCCATTCTGGGATAATCAATGCTCTCATCCATCCTAAGTAATGGAGGATTCACAGATTGGAGATCTCTTTCCTATCATTGCTATCTAGGCATCCCTGGGAAAGTGTTAATATAGATACTAGAGAGGCAGAAATTAATTTTAGTTCCTGTTCTTTGGGAAATAATTCTTCCCCAAGTTGGTTTGAACCTATATCACTTTTATTTTCCCTCAGAAATAAGACTTGCAATACTGGGATGTGAGCCCCTGCTATAAGCATCTCTGAAGTTATTTCTTTTACCTAGATGGAACAATGTCTCTCTCCTATGAAGTTCTTTAAAAAGTAGGAGAGGCTAGTTATTAGGATAAACTTAAAGAAGAGGATGCTTCTTGTATGAACAGTTCTGACTTCAGTTCTAGATTGCTGTTTAGATTCAAAATGTCAAGTGTGAGATTTTTCTTCTTTCTTTCTTCATGCTCAAAGAAATGTCTTATAACTTGTTGAGTAAATCCGCATCTTCAGAGCTAGGATTGCATACAGTAAAAGGACAAGGGGTATTTGAGAGCAGTTAGGATAAGAGAAGCAGAATTGAGCAAAGCATTCAGTGGGAAAGTAAAATAGCAATCCTTGGAGAGTGAAAATCGCGGTCCCGCCCCACTTGCAGGTTTTGTTTTCCAGAAACAGGTTCCAGCATTTAGCCTGTGGACAGCATTTTACTTAGCTTTCTGCCCCACTAGTCTGTGCCACTGATTGACCTCTGGGCACATGGAGTTGGGGGTCCTGGATTTTAGATCCCTGTCTCTGTCATGGGTTGGTCTTTTTAGATTAAATAGAAGGCTGTAGGTGCCTGATAGGATTGGCAGGTGAAACTAGAAGGCCACAAAGTCAGCATCCAATCAGTCCCTTGCTGCATGGGAAAATGAGAGATTTGAGGAGTTTTATCTTAGGTGAGAGAAGGTACAAGAGAGCAGCTACAGTCTCTGTCCTGGAGCACCTTCTGAGCCTGCTATCTCATTGTCCCGGTGCCTCCAGGAAATTGAAAAGAAAAAAAAAAAAGAATGAAGACAGAATGAAAGTGAGCAAAATAAATACTGTAGTGTGAAAAAGTTTTGGAAGTGCAGTGATGCTCAGGGAAACTCAGTGGTATTTTCCCCTAGAACATTCATGTGGATTAGGTTTATTTTTTTGAGGGAGGCGATACTTCCAGTAATTATCCCTCCTTAAAACTTGTAGACCTGTATCTTGTCCAAGCATGGTGACCTTGAAACTGTTTGGGGGCTGAGAAATTCTAAAAAATCAGAAAAGGAGGCTGGAGAAATGGTTCAAAGGTTAAAACTCTGCCTTGCAAGCTGAAGGTCCTGAGTTCACCTACGTACCACATAAAAATGCCAGGTAGAAAGGATTTTGTTCTGCACCTGTTGGTGGAGCCTGGGTAATCCCAGAGCAAAGCAAAAAGGAGGTAGAAGCAATCCAGGGTGATTCCCTGAAGTCACCGTTGGTCCTCCACAGAGACACACTGCTTTCTGATATAAACACACAGACACAGACACAGACACAGACACAGGCACATACACACACACACACACACACACACACACACACACACACACACACACAAATGAATGAATGAATAAACAAAAAAATAAATAAAAAAGTTAGAAAAGGAAAAAACACAAGAGACAGAAATAGAAAAGTAGGGCTGAAAAAGACAGGAAAGTCCATCGTCCTCCTGGAAGGAGAATGGTGAAAATCTTCTGCCTGATCCTGTGAGATTTTATTTATAACCAGGGACTGGGAATCTGTCTATAGTCTAGGTATGGGGCCTGTGATGGGTTGGAAGAAGAGATGGGGATATGGGAAAGCTCTCTTTGTTTCGAGTGGGTGCTTACATGGCCAGTCTGAGAGCCAGAGGATCAGCATTCCTGATACCTAGCATGGCCAGACAGAGAGAGACAGTTTATGTCTGAGATGCTTCCAGTATAAACAGAAATCTCTAATTTTGAGGGATATATTCTTATCCCTTGAAGGATTCCATAAAGTGCCAGTGTGTTTCTCTGCTTCCATTTTCCATGGAAAGCACATGATTTTAACTTCTCTTAGTTTTCCATGTTTTGTTGTCAAGGAACAAGATTTCCATCAGGTGACATCCTTACTTTCTGTTAAGTGGCTCTCTATGATGTAGGTATCATTACATTCTTCTTTGCACCACATATATCATTGATTCATTGCAGCACCATAATGGTTCCCACCCATACGGGTGCCATCATCTTCACTTCGCTCTCTTGATCATCTTGATCACTCTCTTGCCTTTGTATCTGGCTGTGCCCATCTCTGACGTGTCATTTCAAACATATGGTCACCTTCAGCTCTTTATAGGTATGATCCATTACCAAACAAGGCATGAACTTCTGGAGCAATCTGCGCATCTTTCAATTTCGATGCAAACTGTTCCCAATAGCTGCCTCCAAAGCCTGTGTGGGATTGGCACCCAATTAGGAGGTAGGTGAACTTCTTAGCTCCATCCAAAGCTTATCCATCATCCTAACAGGCAGACGGAAGGGGTTCAGGAATGCCCTAACCCAAATCATGGCCCTATGTATGAGTTGAAATGGAGGGCAAAAGAATAAAAGAAAGAAACAGGTTGGTTCTGGTGCCCCAAGGATGCACCCCTGGATATCTTCAGGCCTGCTGTAGGAGCTCGTTATCATTTCCTTGTGTTCTGGGGAAATGAAAGACAGAAGGGAAGGAGAAGTATTATAATTTTGTCTCCTGAATGGTGCAGAAGCTGTTGTAGGTTTCGATCAGAGTGCCCAGGCACTTGTTGAGATTTTTCAGATTCTTGTGTCACAAAAATTGGACTTAGGACACATGAATTTTGATAGAAATAGAGTTCATTAAGAAAAAGAAAGGCACTATTTAGAATGGAAATGGGCGAGAGAGCTGGCGCACTCGCTCCCACATTTACATGCAGTGAGCTTCTCTTCTTCATGTTCTTTCATGGATAGCCCTGGAATTGGTTTCCATGTACTTCTGCACAACATTCCTGGGCATAGAGAAATTACATTACAAGCTGACTGAAAGGAGCTGCAAATTACACATTTTCCAGAGTGTTTTAAGGAAAGGGAAGGCAGCTCCTAACTTCAAGAGAAACCTATGTACCTTAAAATGAGATGAAGGGAACATGGCAGCCCCCTTGCACACTTCGAAGGTCCAGCTATATGAGGCCTGTTGCTTTATTTCTTTCTCTTCCTAAATGACTGCATGCATTGAGGCATGGAGTCTTCTCAATTTCTTCTTTCACAGATAAAATTAAATATCACTGGTCTGATTCCATTTTGCTACACGCTATAACCTGGGCTCCTGATAAGGACTCCAAGCTCTTCTTCCTAGCTTTGTTATCTCACCTCTCCAAAGAGCTTCAATTTACTCTAAGAGGTACTTTACTAAAATACAAATCTCTTCATAACATTTTTTCCACTTAGAATCCTTCGATGCTCCCTGTAATCCTAAGATAGTCTTGCACTGTGTTAATGACTCTGAGAGAGATTCTCTAATATAGTGCAAGAATATCTTAAGAATCAACTTATAACCCATTTTATTTTTCTTTTCAAAATTATTGCAGAGTCAATATTACTTTTGGAGTTATTCAGTTTTCCTCAGGAAGTCTGTTCATGAACTTCCACAACTTGTACTGCTATTATGATGACTGTAGTATGTGATTGCTTGACATTGTTTTAGATGGATTTCCACAAGACAAACATTTTCCCCCCACTGTACACAGTTTTTACTTTCCACATTTTCCTTCCTCCGAGGCTAATGTATATTGTTAAAATGAATAAATGATTTTCTTTATATTACTCTTAATCTCATATATGAATACACAGTCAGTAACTGACAGAGCTAAGGTTTAAAACAAAGGCTGCCTACAGAAATACATTTTTAATAAAAATAATTGTTCCAGGAGCTGGGGAGAGAGATCAGCGGTAAGGCTCTTGTTGTATGAGCAAAAGTTTCAGAGTTCAAATCTCCAGATTCAATGTACAGTGTCTCATAGACAAGTCTAGTCCTAGAAGGAGGAGTTTAGGAATTCCCAGAGAAAGCTGTCTAGACAGGCTAGCCCTATAGGCAAGCTCTGTGTTTAGAAACTTAGCCTCAAAATGGGAAATTAGAAGAACAATTGAGAATGACTTTTTGTATCAACCTTCAACCCTACACACACACACACACACACACACACACACACACAAACACATACTCATGTATACATGCAATAGCACACACACACATGCAACTCCCAACATGCAAAACACACCTACGTGCATTGATATACTTTAAACGCACATACACAGAAAAATGAGGGGTATATTAGAGGAGTCAAGAAGACAGAAGAAAACACTATAGACTGATATCACTGAGTCTGTTTTGTTGGATTCACTTGTATATACTATAATTGTTTTACATTTCATTTTTATTTATTTATTTATTTATTTTATTTATTTTGTGTGTGTGTGTGTGTGTGTGTGTGTGTGTGTGTGTGTGTGTGTGTGTGTATGTGTGTATCAGAGGGCACTGTGTGTCCCTGTGGAGGACCACAGGTGACTTCGGGAATCATCTTGGATCACTTCTATTGCCTTCTTTACTCACTCTGGGATTTCCCAGGCTCACTTTTTTAGAGGACATGACTTAATGTGTTTATTGAGACACTTACCATCAGTTCATAATTTGTTTTGGATTCATGGTGGATTGGACATTTTGTGTACAATGGAATACATTCTTTTCTCTGGGAATGCACTGGCATTGACACATTTTATTCTATTTAATGTCTAAAGGAAATAATAATCATAGATTGGGGAGGGACTCATGGGATCCTACCCTTCCCTGACTGCTGTTGACAGTCATTGTTTGCTGGGAAAGAGGTGTAGGTACTGGAAAATAAATAACTCCTACCCATGCTAAAGCAAGCAACCTTAACTAAACAAAGACATGAAAGTAGGCAGAAAAGGGACTAGCTGTGAAGAAGGGAATCATTAGGAGACAAGACAGGAGAATAGGGAGTGAGATAAAAAATTCATGTATATATATATATACATACATATATATATACACATGTATTTTTGTATGTGTGTGTGTGTGCATGTATGCATGTGTGTGTGCATTCTTTCAAGTAAGAAAGACTCTTTATGACCAGTGACTTGATTACTAGAACATCAATAAATATGTATGTATCAGTCCATGAAAGTAAAATTTCAGTTAGGATTTTCAGAATGATTTTTTATTTTAAGTCAGTTGCCCTCATCAATTTTAAAAAATTAAGGTGTCTTTTTTTAATCATCAATGCTTTACTCCCATGATCCTGCTTATAATAAGTTCATCACTATTTTCACTTTTAATTTCCTTCTCATTTGGATCTTATACATGTGTAGATGTCTTATCCCTGTGACAAAATGCCTTTCAGAAACCATGTGAGGGAGGATGTCATAGTTAGACACAGGTGTCAGCTTGATGATTGAGTTTGAGCTCTGGGCAGAGAACTGGGAGTTAAGCCCAGAATGAACCTTCAGGAGATTGTTTAGTGGATGGTAAAGGCCCAGCCCCTTGTGGGGAGGACTAGTCCCTAGGCAGGTAAATAAAATGGAGGGAACTATTTGAGAAGGAGCATCCTTCTGTATACTTTTGATCAGACGCACTTGTCTGGCAAGTGAGGATTGTCTCTCTCTCTCTCAGCCATTATGTGGATTTGCTGTTCCGTTGGCTCTTGGTGATGGTGCATAGTCTCCTGCCAGCTGGGCTAAGACCTGTAACTGGACTATCCTAAGAACAGATTAAAAGCCCTTAAGCTGTTTTATCATGATGTTATCAGCAACCTTGCAGAGTAACTGCAACAAAGGGAAAGTTTATTTTGGTTCACAGTCCTGGTGAAAGACGCATAGATGGAGCATTTGGTGGTAGTGGCAGGAGCTCAAGGTGTGGCTTGTTAACATTTTGCTGGAACAGAGGCTGGAATTGGAAATAGGGCCAGGCTATAATCCTAGTATCTATATTCACCAGGTTGGCCCAAAGTATCCTTGTACAGTGCAAACAGCACCACCTGTTGGGGACCAAGTGTTGGAAGCAACCCATGAGCCCACGAGGGCTTTCAGATCCAACTCTAAAGATTCTTTCTCCTTTGTTTTGCTTTCTATTCCCTTCTCATCATCTGTCTTTGTCTTCTCCCTCAAAGCTTCCATCTTCAAAAACTTACCTCCACATCCTTCTGGTTTATGACTATTCACTCTTCTACTCTTATTCATTTTCAATACCCACAGGACTTAATTTTGCCTACATAGAGGATACACATAGAAAAGATTCTTTAAGAAAAAAGGCAGAAAGAACATTACCTATCATCTTATTCCAGTTTTTACCCATATGAATATGACTTTTCATCTTACGGACACTTGTTTTTTTTAATTTCTTTAAAGTTATTCTATCAGTTTTTCTCAATTCAACACATAATGTGAATGAGCCTACTCTACGGGGCTTTCGAGGAGACATAACTCAGCCATAAATCTTCCACTCAGCCCATTACTCACAGTGGTGTAGACATAGACAATTCTATTTTGAATGCTGTCTGTCTCCTCTTGTCCACAGTATAGGATAATGGGAGAAAACTGTACTTTTTCTGAAGAACAGCTTTGATTTATCTGTCTACTTCTCAAAGCATGTCTTTGAGTTTACGTCTTAGAGCTATAATTTGAATATCCCTGATGTAAAACAAAGACTTCATTTTAACAGATGCTAGACTTTTTTTGCCTCCAGATTTTGGCTTATTTGTTTCTTCATGTATTTGTAATGAAATGTCTTCAGGGTAGAAATCTTAATTTTACTACAGAATTCATACTTTTTATAACTTGAAGGAGACTTTATACACTATTTTTAGTGCACCTGGGTTCTGACAGCTAGTCACAGGTCAAGTGTGAAATTTTGACCAGGTTAAGTAACATCCTGTAGTCATTCAAAGTGCTAGATTTCAAATTAGGGATGCTCAATGTGCAATAATAAATTTTACTAAATAGTAGCCTGGGTCACACCATTTTGTAAAGTCTTTGCCACCTGGATCTTGTTGGTGATTCTTGAAAACTTACACTAGACATTTCCCATTTATCATTCTAGACCTTTAAATTTACTTCTGATCTTATCTCTTTAGACTCATGTCCCTAATAAATTCCAATCACTCCCACTCTATAATTTACGTAGACTCAAGTGGCCATTAGGACTCTGTTTTTTTCTCAAATGCATCATCCTCCTTAGGCAGATTTTCTTTTCTTTTAATAAAACTTGTTCCATAGGAGAGTTGACTGGATTTTTTTTCCTCTTTTTGACCTAACAGTAAATTCTTGACTTGTCAGCCCCTCTAGTGATCTATTACCATCACCTGAGCTATTGTTTTGTTTTGGTAGAGCCGATTATCTGAGAGATAGCACAAGTAGGAGATTTTTATATCTGAATACATCTTTTTCCTGTCCCATATTGAATTGCTTCTTAACTGAGTACAAAATCCTAAACCTCAAGTCATAGAGCCTAGTAGCCCATACTATCTTTTTTTTCCTTGTAGTTGATAGAAGAGCTGATGATAGTCTGAACTTGGTCCTTTACTAACTGTACCTAATTAGATATCATTAAAGATACTCTGCTAATCTTTCATTATATGCTTTTGCTTGTATTTTAACCATTTCTTTGCGAATTAATTATTTCTTTGGGTGTGAGTACTCTTGTTTTCTCCATAGAACTTGGGTGTGAGTACTCTTGTTTTCTCCATAGAACTGGTTCGCCATGTTTAGTACTCTATTCCCTTTATTGATCTATTCCATGAATTCTGCAGTGTCCTGGCTTTGCCTCCAAATATCTTATATTTTGTACATTTTTGTTTCATTTAAATCTAAGAATTTCTATGTGTTAATTATTAATTGCTATTCAGCTAACTCAGTTTTACTATTCATCTGGGGAAATATATAGATTAGATATCTAATCTCTAATTGGCTCTTTGTATATGACAGGTTTTTTTTTTTTTTTGTCCTGAGGGACCTAGATATTTCTGTTCTGTTTCAAAGGCAATATTGATCCTACCTCCTATGTTCATTGCCTAATAATCTCTGTCCTCAGACACAGATTTTCATGTTAGGGCCAAACTTTCTCATGTGGCCATGTTGTAGTCGTTGTCCACAGCTTTCCACTGGCATGTCCACTGTCTGCTGTTGTGTTCAAGTGCAGCTTTTAAGAGGATGGAAACTAGTGCTCTACTGTGGGATGGGAGCTCTGCCCAGGTAGTGCTCTACTGTGGCTAGTCAGGAAGCAGCGCTTATGGTCCCAGGTAACAGCAGGAGTCAACCTGGATTGCTCCACCTCCTTATTGCTTTGCTCTGGGATTTCCAGACTTCAGTTTCCAGGGCTGGAATTACAGCCCAATTTCCTATCTACCTGGCATTTTTACTTGGGATCTGGGGATCCAAATTCAGGTCCTTTGCTTGTGAGACAAAGACTTTATATCTCTGAGTCGTCTTTCCAGCTTTCCCCTTCTTTTTCTTTATTAATTTATTTATTTTAGCCCTCTCATCTTTCTATATTTAAAGGTGAAGACTGGTGTGCTCATTTTTCCAGATCTAATTATTTTAACTGCTGTTTTTTCCCATGTGATATCTGAATTAAAGTAGCACCCTGTGTTTATGCAACAGCTGGATTCAGTCTGGCATTACTTTGAGAAACAACTATAAAATACTCTTCTTACTCTTGTGAAGTCTTCCACAACTGCACATCAACTCCTGAGGAATGGCATGAAACATGACAGCTGAGACAGAGATTATAGATGTCAATTCCAAAAAGATTACATAGATAGTGTTTAAACACCAGTTGTAAAGTCTTGCTACTACTGTCTTCTTTCTGTGGGAATTATGCAAGCTCAGGATTCTACAGTAACATTGTTCTTTAGTAATCTAACATTTAGAAATGGTGCATGGCATATATGTGGCCATCCATTCATACAAGGAGTCATCATTAGATGATTTTACTGAAAAATGGGAAGAGTTGGTTTAATTCAGTAGTTTTTGCAAGATTTACTGAAAATATTTTAGCATATTGCATTACTTCTAATGCAGAATCCTTGAGACAGCTATCAAATTGATGAACTGAGGGGTCAGTAGGAGACCCGTTTTGATTGGATCCCAGTGACCCTGGCTTGCAGTTGATGGATACTATACTATAAGCATGACTGTGAAAAGAGAAAGGATTTCCTGAATGAAGTGATTGATTCCCCCCCCAAAAAACAACAAAACAAAATCTATAGTTTTTGGAAAGAGTTGGATGCCATTCCTAATAACTACCTGAGAGTTTGGTTTCTCTAATAGCATTTACCATTCTGCTAATTAGTTTCAAACATCACCTGGTACTGAAGATGGATGTTCTTTGCGCACACCTATAAGAAATTACTTAGCACTAAGGCAAACCTCTGAGAGGCCTGAAGGCAATTATCTTAATTGCATGTTGGTGTGCACAGATCCAGTCCATAATGGACAGAGAGGAGGATGGAAAAAGTTGATTATTAGTTTTGGCAGGTGGGCAAACTACAAAGAAAGTTCACATTGGTCCTTGACGCCTCTGTTTTTGACTTTGAATATAATATAGCAGTTCCCTCAGCTCTTACAGGTAACAATCCTGATTGTGATAGATTTTAACTCAGAATAATAAACCAGAATAAAATCCCCTCATCCCCTAAATTGTTTGGGTCAGGTGTTTAGTACAGCAATGTAGTTACAAATTCAATACAACCACTATGTTTTTATTAACAATATTGGAACTTTTAGTGTCTCATGATATTTGAATCATGAATATGAAGTTGACAAGGTTTTTTAATATCAAATTGCAAATCAACATAGATATACTACTGCCATTAAATCTTGGTATGGTTGGACCCGAAGTATTGTATTTATCAGAAAGGATGGATGTATATGTCTCTTTTATGAGCCAGCAATATTTGATCTTTCACCATAGCAGAAAGAAGGGAAGAATGAAAGAAAGGAAGGAAGAAAGGAAGGAAGGAAGGAAGAAAGGAAGGAAGGAAGGAAGAAAAGAAAAAGAAAGAAAGAAAGAAAGAAAGGGAAGGAAGGAAGGAAGGAAGGAAGGAAGGAAGGAAGGAAGGAAGAGTCAGATGTGACTATTGATTGTTCTTGAAACAATTGGCTTGAAAGCCAATGTATTTTCTTGCATTTATTAACTAAGTTTATCTAAATCCTATCAATATTTTCAATTGGAAAGAATCCATAATGTGTGCTCAGAAAATACTTTACTATAAAGTAACTAAAATTTCATAGTATGTAATTGATAAAATTTAAAAATTTTAATTTTTGATAAAATTAAATTAGAGCTTGTCAGATCATATATAGTTGCATTAAATGTTTCTACTTTGCTATGTGTGCCTTGAGTCACATGCTCCTGGCACCACTGCCTTTTGAGCTTAACATCACAGGATTTCTGTGGTTTCAGAGACATATCAAGTTCTTAAGCCTAACTTTGGAAGCTTCCTATGCATTTTTTTAATAGCAAGCAATTGCCTTTTGCTGTGAATTATTCATCATAGAGGATAGAGGAAACTTATCAAGTTACAGGAACATAAATTAGTTTAAAGTCATTTACCAGATAAAAACAATCTTAAATTTCTATACCGTGTGATAAAAACAGCTACATTATCCCATCCAGAGACTAGAATTCACAGAAGAGATTGAAGTACAAATTATTTTTAGCATCTGGTATACATATTCTCTTTGAAAATGGTACTTACTACTAAGTTAATTCATCTACCCATTTACAGATTTAAAGAACACCTGTCATCATCGCGCCAGTCCAAAGGCATTGAAACCTAGGGATTTTGCAGAAATTTACAAAACCCAATTAAAAATAAACCACTTCTAACATGAATATCTTAAACTGGCACTTATATTGTCTACTACTGCACACTCATCCTTTCTCATGGATTTCTGTTATGAGTACAAGATAATAATGAACTAGTGAGCTAGCACAGTGGATAAAAACATTTGCTTGCACACCTGGTAAACTGAATTTGATCCCCAGAACCCACAGAGTGGAAAAAGAGAACCATATTGTCCCCTGACTTCCATAAACACTGTGTCACACATGTACTTTCTCTCTCTTTCTTTCTCTCACTCTCAATAAATAAACATTTTTTAAAAGACTGCAATGAAAGAGAAGTATTTTCCATTTAATTAGGAAATGCATGCATGTATCTGGTCAATTGAGAAACAGTTTAGATTTTAGCAAGCACATGCCTTCTTAATTTGCAAGTGGTCTTAGTTGAAAGAAAAAGAAAGCGAGAGAGAGACAGAGAGCAACAGAGAGAGAGATATGAATTCTTCAGATATTGCTTCTTTTTGGAAGACTGAAGAAAGTTTCAGAAGTCAGCAAGATCTCAGATCAAAAATAATATTTTTAAACTCAGAAAAATGGAAATAGTCTCAAATTAACTGTTATTTAGAAATTAAACAGCATCTACGATCACATGCAACCAGAATAAAATAGTTATTGTAACAAAAACTGAAGTTTTTAATATTAATATCATGTTTTACTAGTTGTGTTATCCTGGAAAAAATACATGGGCTCTGAGGATTAATTACTCAACCCTCCCCCCAAAAAAAAACCCTTAAGACAAGATATTTTTCAGATGTATGTGTGCACATGCATGCACATATGTAAAGAGAAATAGCTGAGAATTAGGAACGTGATATAAATGAACCATGAAAGTATCCATCTTTGTTTAATTCTGTTTTATAAATAAGGAAATTAAAGTCAAAGTTGACAGAGAACTTGTTAGCAATGAACAAATAGTATTGAAATTGAAACCTATCTGCTAAAGCCTCATATTTTACATTTATCTTTTGTTGTAAGTTTGGTCTAGCATAAAGTAATTTAGAATCTGTGTGTGCATGCGTGTGTGTATGTGTGTGTGTGTATTAGAGGGCACTGTGTATCCCTGTGGAGGACAAAGGGTGACTTTGGGACTCATCCTGGTTTTTTTCTACTATCTTGCTTCTGCCGTTTCTACTTGGTGTTTTTGCATGGAACCTGGAATCCAAACTCAGGAACTTCTGCTTGTGAGGCCAAGTCTTAACTTCTGAGCCATCTCTCCAGACCTGCATAAAGTGATTTAGATGATCTCTGGTTTGATACTCAACCCACTGGATCTAAATTCCAAGGGTCAGAGAAAGCCAATGTTAGCAGTTTCTGGATTCAAAGAGTAGGGCTATATTTCCATTGGATGACCTCTGTGGTGGCAGAGAGGGGTCTGTGGAAGTGAGATTTCTTTCTTATCAAAGTGTTCCAATAATGCAAATTCAAAATTTAGAAACAGAAAAAAAAGATCAAGTGGGGGACCATGGACTGATGCTGTGTTACCAGCACTCAGCTTGTGCTGACATCACCCCTGGTTTTCATCATGATGATTCTCTAAAAAATATTGTTTTTTATCTTTAAAAATTACTGTGATTTAAATCAAATTAGCCCATTTTATTATTATTATTTATTCAATTGTGTGTGTGTGCGTGTGTGTATGTATGTGTGTGTGCGTGTGTGTGTGTGTGTGTGTGTGTGTGTGTGTGTGTGTAGCCCATTTTTTTTTATAGGTGGAGACACCTAGACTCAAAAGAACTTTGCATGAAGTTATCCAGACAATGGAAAAAATTCATGAATTACTCCAGGAAAAAAAAATTTAAAAGGAGGGAGAAATTATCTGTCACTTCCCGAAACTATTTCCACTGTGTAGTAAGAAGATCGTTACCAATTCAGCACTCATTTTTTAATCACCTTCATGATTCTGACCATAGGTTTATTGTACTGGCTTTGAACCTAGTTTTGATTGCATGTGGTAGCGCAGTTCACAATTCTGCCGCCATTTTGAAACAGGTCCTTTTATTGTTGTTTTCTAAGGATTATCTCATAGGGCTGGTATACATACAGTCGTAGTAACAGGATGAAAAGTAATAAATGAGGCTCATAAAGTAGAGAAGTCATGAACTGAAACTTGAGATGATGGTACTTGGAAGTTGTGACTTTGAAAGCATCACTTTTGTGAATGGCATCATTACTTGTAAAGGGGCTTGAGAGAACGTGTTTGTGCTGTTGTGTGTGTGCATGTGTGTGTGTGTGTGTGTGTGTGTGTGTGTGTGTGAATTCAAGGACACAGAAAGCAGCTTCTTAGGAGCAGAACAAGCCTTCGTCAAGAACAGAATCTGTTGATTCTTGGTCTTGGATTTCCAGGTTCCAGAACTATAAAACATGAATTTTTCTAATTTATAAATTCTGATTGTAAACTATTTAGCTATTGCTGCCCGATGGTGTGCACCATACAGGTTTTCTTTAGGCTTTAAACCCACCAAGTGTGTTGATTAATGTTAACTGTTAACTTGATAGGATCTGAAATCACAGACACACATTTAGATGTTCTTTGTATCTGTGAGGGATTATTCTGATTAGGCTAATCGATGTGATGATCTATTCTAAAACTGGCCAGCATTATTCCATGGCTTGGATGCTGGACTGTACAAAATGAAGAAAGCTAAGTAAGCATGAGGATTCACTGATTTTTTTTTTTTGAGACTGCAGATACAATTTGATCATCGCTTCTAACTCCTACCAGCTAGGCTTCCTCAGATGTGATAAACTGTGCACAGGACCTGTGCAGCGCAGTGGATTTTCTCCAGGCATTTTATCATAGCAACTGAAAAAAAAATGTAAAATACTAAATATACAAAAACATAGAACTCAATTAGACCGTTAAGAGATATTTTTGTCTGTGAAAGGACTCCAGAAGTTAGTGTCTTCCTGATTAGGCATATTGCATGTACATTTACATGCCTGTAATTTATGGTCCTTAAGATCGAGGATCCAAACTTAAGAAGATGCTCAAAAGGACCACATCCTTTTTACACAGACTCAACACACTTATGTTAGTTACCTAACGTCTTCCACACATTCTTTCCTCTAGTTTTGTGTAGAGGTTAACAAGTCCAAAATTTTATTCTTCTTGCAAGCCTAATTTACAAGTCAGCCTGCAACACATTCATGCATGCTGTCAGGTGGCTTGAAGGTCTTGAATAAGACACAAGGAGCTCATTAATCACAATGATCGCATTAGCTAAGTTGTGAGCATTCATATTGCTTCACCAGATTCCAGAACCTCCTGAGTACCACATACAGTGTGCTAGGAGCCTTGCATCCCTTTGAACGCTTATGCGTAGTGAACCCTGAGCCCAGGGGACTTGATCTTTTAGAACTAGCATTAAACACAACTGAAAGGAAATGTTAGCAGAAGTTAAGACAAGAAAACAAACAGTAGAGCAATTCAAGCTTTGGAAGGATGACTCCTCTCCTCACTTGAATGATCAGAGTGCATGGGTAGGGATTTTGGCCAAGCTTTTATAGCTTAAAGTTGGGAAAGGGGAGAAGGTATGCAATGAGAAGGTGGCATTTATTTTTGCAGCCACAGTTTGTCAGGTTTGTCACAATCTCTGGGCAGTGTGAGACTGAAATTATTGGTTAATTACTGACTCTTTTGATTATCCATTTTTTTCTGCTACAATCCAGTGCTAGATAGCAGATTTCCTGGAGTCACCAAGTTAAGCATTCATTTTTAATGCATTTGGCAACTGTGTATGTTTTACTGAATATCGAAAATGATTGGGAACATTATTTTTCAAGGCTGCCTAGCATATAAACTTCCTTAGAAGCTTAGTTAAGAAAATAGGCAATATTTCTACTGTCAAGATGTGAAAAGACTTGTATCCCAAGAGTGATAAATAAAAGCAAAGCAAACAAGCAAACCAAGACAGGTTTCCAGCCTCTATGGTCTCTGTCTTCTGGTTTTGTGAGTAAATGAAAGTTATGTTTCTAAACATAAATTGAAGTAATGAAGGAAGAATAATGAGCTCTTAGAAACGTGAGGGCATAAGTCATAAGTCAGAGTGAAGGGTTCAGAAAATTACCTAAGAAAGGAACATATGTGTGTGTGTGTGTGTGTGTGTATGTATACAACCTCCTTACTGCTTTGCTCTAGATTTTTTCCAGGTTCTGCCTTCCAGGGCCAGAATTACTGGCCACTACTCTTTGCCCCCCAACCCAGGGGAATTTTTACATGGGATCTGGAGATCCAAACCTAGGTCTTTTGCCTGCTAAGCAAAGGCTTTAACTCCTGAGCCATATCCTAGGCCCAGAAAGGGGCTTTTAATATGAGATAGTGGAATTTATAACAGAACTGTCAGTTTAAATACACATCAACTTGAAGGTTGAGGGTCCAACAACATTCATTATGAATCAGTGGTTGATTTAAGCCTGAGCAAACCCGAAGGAGATTGTCTGAATGATGAGGAGGTGCAGCCTATGATGGCTGTGACTAATTCCTGGGCAGATGGATAAAATAGAGGGAGCTGGATAAGAAAACTGGTATCCTTCTGTGTACCTAGCAGACATTCTGCTCTATAAGTTGGGATTATCCCTCGCTAGGTATACAGGTCTAGGGTCGCTCAGGACTTCACCATACTGACACTAGAAACTTTATCAAATGGTGAGGCTTTATTGAAGCTGATCAGCAATATGCACCAGAGAACCGAGATTCTAATACATGGCATTGAGAAGTGGGTGAGTGGCATTTTCAAACAATAGGCAGGAAGCAAGTCAGCAAATATTTTTCACAGAAGCCAGACTTTAGCAATTATGTGTAAGCAGAACTTTCTTAAAGTTGGGTGTTTGATTAAATCATGATTGATTAAATCGTGATTACAGGAATGATTTGGGGAGACCCAACTCTAATTATTTTTCCCAGAATTGCATGGGGGCATGAAGTGGTCAGCTGGTATTTTTCCTGTCTAATTTAGCAGGCTGGTGGCTATATTTTAACTTGGCTACAACACTGGCAGTCCTGTGTATTTATTGTAGCCAGCTCCCTCAACCCCTGGTGTTGGCCTGAGCGATCCTGCCAAGCTGGACAAGGAACTGTAATAGGACAATCAAAAGCCAAAATAAAGTCTCTTGTCCCCTTAAGCTGTTTGGTTGTGAATTTTTCTACAATATGAAGTCTAACTACAATGAGATCTTCAAGAAACCTACAAGAAGTTTTAGGTTTCTAAAAATTCAGGGTTTTTTAAACTAGTATGGTCAAAATATGTGAAAGGTTGAATAGATAGGTAATATTTTTATATTCAATGAACAATAAGAAAGCCACCGAGGGTGTAAGAGCAGTCTGGACATCTGAATTCAGTTTTAGGGATTGGCTCTGCTCTCTGAATGCACAGGAGGAAATGATGGGAGAAAACAAGCACAGGAAGATCCTGGGAGACAGCTGCTTGCAAGAGTGATTGACAGCAAACCTCAACGCTGGGCAGGATTCTTCTTTAACTGTCTATTTCAAATCTGTTTGATTGTGATGTTTGTTTGTTTTCAGATTAGTCAGTTTTCAGTTTTCCTTTCTTCCTGATTGTTTAGTATACTTCTGAATCGAAGTAACTTATGTGAGAGAGGCCCACTCGTGTTAAATGTGTGCTGGCCAAGAGCATGCTTGCCATATTGTGTTTGTACACTCAATCCATTCTCCAACTCTCCAATTTAGGTTTTAATTTAGGTACATTTTTGGTTTCCCAGTGCTCAAATTAAGCATTTTACAACTTTATTTTTTAACTCACAATTCTTTAACCTTTGAAATTTTTGCTCTATTAGCCATACAATGAGCTTTTCTATGCAGAATGGGGTTTGCTTCCCCAGTTAGCCCAAGAATGTCTTTAGATCACAAGCTAAAGAGATTACACAAGGGGCTTTTGTATAGTCAAGGTATTGTGTGTGGGGGCGGGTCCTGCAAGGTACTTGTATTCATGTGTTTGGTTGTCGAAGATGAAGATTGAAATGAGTACACACATAGAAGATTAAGACAGCTTTTTTTTCTACGAGAAAAAGAACAGAGGGCAGAACTCATGGATGTAGAGGGATTGAGAGGCAAGAAAGTAGTCTGATGGCTGGCAAGGTCAGGGGTGTTTGCTAATTTGGGTGAGCCCAGTGAAAAGTGACTTTTTCTCATTGGTGAATTCTAGTTTCTGTGAACCTTTGGTCGGCTATGAGACCCAGATCTACTAGGCCAGACCTCCTTCCAGGCCAGGTGTCTGAATTGAAGGATTTGTTTCATTTGCAGCAGAGGAGCTCCTCTCCACCTGCATCTGTGGAGTTCATATCCATATCCATTCATAAACAGAGTTGGGGTAAATCGGGACCTTATCTCAGTGGGGGGTGGTGCCAACTTCTACCTAGTGTGGTGGATGGAGCCTTCACAAGACTTTCCCAATAGTCTTTCTTTACTGTCTAAAACTGCCTAAAAGAAGCTAGCTAAATAAAAATCCTATTCTAAGCTACCTAACAGTTTTTCTCTCTAAAGGGGACAGATGAGTGAGCTTCTCTGCACATGGCCTGAACTTCCCACCAGAGAAGGAAACACTAGACCTCTGTCGGAATGCCACGTTAGCCAGAGGAAAGGAGATGACAAATGCTATTAGGGGTTGTCTTATTTTTATAACATCATTGCTGTAAATACCTAATCACCATTTAAGGAATTGTTATTAGTCTAACATTCCAGTTGATAATTTCTTGTAGCAAGGAAAGTTACCAGCTCATGGGATTCCATGTCTGGAGTCCGTAAATTCTGGCTTCCTTGCCCCTCATGCTCAGGCAGTTTCAGAGCAGCCTTGCTGAGAGGTCTCTAAAGGTCTTGGAAAGCCATCTCCCACTGCTGGGATTACCCTGAAGGAACACACTCTTTGCTAACTTCCCCTAACCTTTGCTTATGAGAAGATATAGAGATTAGTTCTCCATTACAAATAAGCACTCTCTCCAGGTCGGGCACAAAATCAACTGGGTTGGGTCTCAATACCAAGGAGGAAAAGCCATTTTTCCCAGGCTTATCTGAGTGCATAAATATATAGCTGACCTGGCAGCCACCTTCGGTGCCTGCCTCTTATGGCATTCCATGTCTGGAATCCCATGAGTTCTTTTCCAGCTCCTTGCCTCTCATGGATTCCAGGCCTAGAGTCTGTGAGTTCTTGGTACTCCCTTGCCCCTCATGGACTGCATGTCTGTGAGTTCCTTTCTTTCTCTCCTCTAATAAACTCTGTCTTACTTCCCTACATGTTTTGGTTTCAATCTTCAACTTCTGGACTCATAAGAGCCTGTACACATAAGAGCCTAGAAAGAACCTATAACCGGAGGACAGAAATTTTCACTAAATACAATATCATGTTTTGTTTGAATCTTCTGGCTAACATAGTTACTTCAAGATGATTCACCTCTCAGTGTCTGACAGTAAACAACCATGTGGCATAACAAAGTCCCTACCTTAAGGTTATGGCTGCCTCTTTATCCCCCTTTGACTTAATGTCCCTGGCTAGTGGTTTTTAATAAATCATAGTCGTGACTTCCTGCAAAGCAATCTTTATTTGGGATGGGTATTCATGACATGTTATTATCTCATTGCAGGCATTGTTGAAGATCGGTAAAATTTTGGATTGTACTCAGAAAATCTGGGGACACAGAGAAGCCCTAGTAACATCTCTTTCCAAGTGCTCAATAATCAGAGCAGGCACATTTTAATAGCTCACTTTTGTTCAGGGTGTAAACAGATTTGACAGGACTGATACAAATTGGATATGGCCATCACAATCAATTTAATAAATGAAAAGAAATGAGGGAAAATGTTCAGAAAGATGGCAATGTATAACATCTTGGATAAAAATATGTCTAGAGACAGAACACATGCTCAATTACAGATTGAAAATGCAAACAAAATAATAGCATTAGACATTTTCTTCAGCACATTTGCATACCTTAAAAATAAGTCCTTCATGTCTTTGCAGTGTGTAGGAAGTGGTCATTTAAGTCTTCACAGCAAAGACCAAGCACACTTCTGATTATTCAGGAACTGTGTGCTTTTGGGGGACAGCACACTTATTGCTTTCTGTCTTTCCTTTTGTGTCCTCCCACCCTGGCTGTTGCCCTGATCATTAGCATTTCTTCAGTAAGCAAGTGTAAGTAAATAGAATAATGAAGGAAGTGAAATTTAAATGAACTTGTTGACTACCTACTACCTTTGTAGCTAAAAGGAGCAATGACAGTATAGGCAATTGCATCTCACTGTTAATTTGATTTCACTTTCTATGTTACTCTCCCTCAATCACCATGGATAATTAATAGCTAGTTACATGTGACTGAACAAGGACTTTTGTCTGTGTGTAGCTGTTCAGGACTTTTATGGAGACATAAATACTGTTTTTAGAGATGGCATGCTTTTGTAAAAAGTGTTAAGTACATGCAGTCCTTGATGGTGGCCTATTTTCTCTCCTGTAACATGGTCCCCTCTCTCCTTGTTCTGGTGGGGCAAGTAAGTAATGAGACATCTGGTTAAGTTCACAGACTTTCCTTCCTGATCATTTGCAACTGATGGGGTATGATCTCACCAGAAGGGGAGGGCATATAGGCTGCCAGATAGAAAGTAACCATTTTGCAAATGGGTGATTGACCCCTCTCTCACCGCGGTCTCCTACTTTTATTCCATCTACCTTTGAATATACTCTTACAACAAGACTCTAATTTAACAGGTGACATCCAATACCCATCAGGATGGAGCCAAGGGCATTGTAGGAGCAGCAAAACCGAAAAAAAAATCAACAAACCATAATTCAGAACATCAGAGACTCTATATCAATCACCTGGAACTGGGCCAGCCTAATCTCTCCCCATCCTGAAGCTCAGGGAAATTTGCAGAAGAGGGGACGGTAAGATTGTAAGAGCACAAGGATGGAAGGAGTAATGATATGCAAGATACTCCACACAAGTGAGGGCCGAAGCAATCATAATAGGACTTTGCATGACCTGCGCTATGTCCAACACATTATTGACCCCACAAAGTCTAGCATGGGCTAATGGCACTAGGATCCTTGGAGGCTAAGGAATGACAGTCACAGAAGTGTTCCTAAGCTTAAGAGGAACAGAGGAAATGTTTCTGGGAAATGTCCCTGGGTCCTTGCACCTCATCGGAGAGGAGGACCCAGAGGAGAGTTTGGCATGAACATTTAAGGATGTTCCAGGGATTGGGGGGAAGCACTGGGGGATGGGGAGGGAGGGAGGAGGGGAGGGGAGAGAAGGGGAGGGAGGAGCAGGGGGGTCGGGGGGAGGTGGAGGAAGGGAGGGGACTGGTGTACCTGTTAAGTTTGTATGAGCGGAAATAATAATAAAAAAGATAAAAAGAAATAAATAAAATGAAAAAGAAATTTCAAAATGTCAAACGAACAAACAAAAAAGTGTTAAGTACATAAAGCCTATCAATGTGGGTCTAGAGGTTCTTTGCAAAATAAAGAATTATTAATCAGAAAAGAATTAAGAATGGCTATGTTCATTTTAAAACAAAAAAACTATGGACCAGAGACTCTGGGAATCCAGACTGCAGCAGGGAAAAAGTATGCTTGTGAAATGACAAGAGTAACTTCAGGTTTGTTTCATCTAGTTTCCCTATGCCCCACCCTAAGCTCCTCCCTTGCCAACCAAACCCAGGTAGTTAGAACAAACTAACCTAGCCACCTGTAGTCTAAGGAAGCATACTGTGAAATTAGTTCATTCCCTTTTCTTTTAACTGTGCCTTTTTGATTGATATTCTGTCAATCTGTATGGCTTATACTTTAGATTGTTATGGGGTTTCACTATCCTCCCAATAAGATATAGACTCCAGATTCAGACTAGGCAAAAGTACTTATTGTAGGGCAGAAGAAAACTAGAGCTCCAGGACCACACTCGAGTTCGAGACCTCGAAAGTGTAGTGTAGGCTTCTGGGAGCAGGCAGTTTTTAATAGCAGAAAACTGCAGAGAGGGGCTTGGGGCTACCATTTAGAAACAAGATAGGGGCGGGGAAAGTACCATGAGAAAGAACCCAGTGACAGGATGTTTATCATGGGATTAGCCAAGCAGAGTCATGGGGAGGTGGTTAGTCAGACCTCAGGAAAGAACGTCTTGTAGCCAGTCCCATGATCAGGCCTTGGGAAAGAACGTCCTCCAGTGGTCAATCCCAAGACACTTGAATGTTATCTAGATTTATGATCCTAAAGCGAGAAACAAAATTACAGAAGCAAAACAGCACTTAGTCAGTGTTACAGGAAATGTTTATTCTAGTTACAGATCAACTGGTCAGAGTTTGTGCCAAACAGCCTGTATCTAGGTTCTTGGGTCTCTTGTAAAAGTCTAGGGAAAGAGTAAGCTTTTTTTTTTTCTCTCAACTTTTAAAATCTTTTTAAACCATATATTGACTTCTGGAATCTACCTCAAGATGATGTAATTGGGGTTTTGGGGCTTTATAAAGCCTTGCCTTCCCATCATTTCAGTCACAAATTCTTTCTGGCATGAGATTCTTAATTTGCCCATCCTTGTGTGATGTTTGCCTGTGACTCACATGCATGCAACACTTGGAAATGGGCAAGTGGTTATATAGTAAAGAAGTTCAACTTTAGAAAAGTACTGAATATTAGAAGCATCCTTAAATTTTAGAATACAACCAAAGGAGAAAGAGTTTTGTGCTGCTTCGAGCTCACAGTTCAAAGAGAATGTGACCCACATACTGGAAGTTTCATAGCTTCTGCCTCCCAAGCCATGTCCAGCTGAGAGAAAAGAAAGGGAAGGAAATGGAAGGACTGAGAGAAGGCTTTTGATAGGATAAGGCAGACACCTGCTTTGGTGGCAAACCTCCAGCCAATGCCTTAGGAGGTAGGAATCTTACTAAGGGGATTGAATCAGCTGATTAAGGTTGGAGAATGATTTTAGTGCTGCCCGGGAAAATGGGAGATGGGTTCTATCTCAATCTCTACTCTCAGGTATTAGAGATCAATTTTATTTATTTTTTCTGGCAGCATTGAGATAGAAACTAGGGATTCTTTGCATTCTAAGGAAGTGCTTTACCATCCAGTCACAGTGACTTTGCATACTGCTGATAAATTCATGAGACAGAATGGCTTAAGGGGGAATTATTTTGCCTTACTATTGTCTGATTACAGTTCTTATTCCAGTTTGGCAGGAGAGTATACACCCACACAAGGGGCTAGGGGAGCTTCCTACATCTTATGCACTGGACTGATTAAAAAGAAGCAAACTTCCTTTGTCAGACAGCATGTCTATCCAAGGATGCTGAAGAATGCCAGTTTACTTAACCATCTCCCTCCATTTTCCACACCTGTCCAGGAATGGTCCCATTCACCATGGGCTAGGTCTCCCCCATCAATCAGATAATCTCCTGCAGACTTGCTTGAAACTAAATTGTAAAGAATTTGCCCAGAGCTGAAGCCTTCAATTGCCAACCTTTTAGCAATAGCTATCTACCATAACACTTCAATCCTTCAAATAGGTATTGTTATGTAAAATTGGCTATTTGGTGATTTAGCAATTTACAATAAAGCACAAAAAGTACTTATAAATATAATATGGAAAACACTTGGCAAGGAGAAATAATATTTCTCATTCTTTTTTACGAAAGGCAGTTAGTATTTCAAAAGTAAGATATGAGATGGGGGGGATTTGTTACCACTGAGTCTTGTTGAGAAACAAAAATTACAAGAAAAGTTTAAAAAATGAAAATTTTAAGGAAAGTTTGTCTTTAAAAGGATGAATGTTATACAGTATAATTTTTCAAGGTTTTTATTTCATATAGTTTAATATGTTGACTTAAAATTAAGAAAGAATAATAGTAGTACACTTATGATTCTTTTTCTTTTTAGTATATTAACTTCCTTTATTGTTAAATTGTATTAACCATAAATTTGTGTGTATTCATCACTTTTTTCCAATTCCCACAACTACTTCCATTCCTTCTCATCCTTTCTGTTCTTCCCCCTCCGCCACTTATTTTCTTCCCTCTGCCACGCCTCCCTACGTGTGCAATTGTGTAACCTCTAGTGTGCCCACACTAGTTAGTGCTTAGGCCCGTTAGGGTGCAAGTGACTGAACACGTGGGAAAACATAAAGCCTCTACCTCTCTTTTATCTAGCACCACACCCTTACAGTCCCTCAGAATAGTATCATGTCTGTGGGATCTTCTCTGTTCCATTGTAATGTATTGTTAAGCCAAAAATTGTATCAGTCTAGAAGTAGACATTGCATTGAGATATTGGGTATCACAGCCCTGACATGAACAACAGGTGCTGTCTGACACTACCTCTCCCCACCCTCCTGCACTTACATTCTCACATCCCCCTCTTCTTCAAGGAAGCTTTGGGATAGGAGGCAGTTTAGTTGTCCTGAATATTTTCTGTGAATATGATCATATTCCTTCATCATGCTTGCCCCTTCAACATGTGGGTCACCATCCTTGCCTTTACTCTACTTTACTCTATTCTAAACATTTGTGCTGAATTTTTAGTTATTGGGGCTGTAATATTTATGCTGAAGACTTTATTGTCCCTAGGTTTGGAGATTTCTGGAGTCTCAATTTCAAAAGCTTTCTCTGAAGCTTTTCTCATTCGCTCCTTACTTTGACATCAGCCACAGATCTTTTACTTAAGATCTTATATTCTAAGATACCTTTTTGGCCATGACCTCTGACATCTTATATTTGGACACATTTATGCTCATTGGGACTATCAGCTTATGAGAAATAAAATGCTAAATAATGTTTCAAATGAAAGCAAAAAAAAAAAAAAAACCCTTCAGGTCCACAAATATATTACCTTCTTATAAGAAGGAATGAAACCTGTCCCTTTCCATTTGTCC
Organism: Typhlomys cinereus; assembly: GCA_023101885.1. Taxonomy (NCBI): domain Eukaryota; kingdom Metazoa; phylum Chordata; class Mammalia; order Rodentia; family Platacanthomyidae; genus Typhlomys; species Typhlomys cinereus. The sequence continues at coordinate 1,467,608 of JALPQD010000347.1, read as the reverse complement.
ATCCCTATCACTAGGAGTAAAATAGTTTACTAATGTGTTGAAAGGTATCACTGAATTTGTGTGATATGTATTTTACAATCAAACGACACATCTGGATCTTAATATGTCTTTGTGCTTTTTTTTTCCCCATAGATCTAGATGTTCCTTTGCCTCTTCTCAGATTAGTTTCTATAACCTATTTGCACTGAAAATTTGTTAGACCAGCAGCAAGAGACTAACTTATAGTTTATTAGTAATGAAGAATTTCAGGTCTTTTAACTGCTTGTTGATAAGAATTTGTATTTTTGCAAGATAAGAGGGCATTTTATTTGTATATGGAAGTTTGATAACTGCTGATTTGTGTCATACCTTTCTGCTGCTTCTCAGCATTTAGTGCAGTACTGATACTCATGATCTGCAAATCCAAGTTAACCTCCACCTCATTCTGGTTTTACCAAATATTCACTCACTCACCATGGGGGATCTTATTTAGCATTCTGTGTCTCATTGCATGTACATTTAGAATACATTGCAGGTGATGACTTTGTAGGAATATTAAATGAGATGATTCACATTACATGTGAAAGGAATACCTGGAATGATATAAACACACAATATGTAAGTATTATGACTATTATATAATTATAATAGTCATAATCTCCTCCAGAATGATTTTATTTCACTTCTGTCCAAATGTCCTTAAATCTCTTTCATCCAGAAATATAATGTTTTTGCTTCAATAAGTTGAGTAGAAGAGATTATCTGGAAAATAATGCTTGTCAAACTGAGTACCAACATAGAAAAAGATAAAATTGATCCCTCCACATCTTATAGCACACACAAGAGTAAACCATTGTGGGAAATTCCCATATTCCCAAATGGAGAAACTGAGTCTGCTGAGTATAGCAGAGGACGCAATTTATTAAGGAACAATATATATGCACATATGGTACAAATTGTGGGAAATCTTTGAAGAGTCTGACCCAGAGCTCTAAGTTATAATATACTTTATAGAGAACCTTCAGTCCAGCAAGAGAAGAGAATGGGAGGGGGTTGTGAGTTAACAGTTTATGACCACCAAGTCAGTGTGGCCATTACTAGTCTCCAAATGTCACCTCCCTCTTATCTTGCAACTGTAAAGAGGATCCAGACATCCTGACACCATGGAGAATCTTCTCACTTTGGAGGTTGGGAGGGAGAAGGGAGGGAGAAGGGAACTTACCTCCCTCACTTACCATTTCTTGTCAGTTGAACCTTTTCCTGCGTCATTCCCTCCTTCTCTCCAGATCATAATTTCTTTATGATCCTCATAGCTGAGGCAGGGTCTGCCTAGGCAGGAGTTGATAGTCTTGCTTCTGCACCTGAATTCTTACAGCTTCTGTATGAGTTTTCATTAATCTGGCCAAACAGTTTAGTATGCAGTCCAAAAATTAGTCTTAACATTATAGTAATCAGTCCCAAGAAAGGACAAAGCTGTGGTCCCTCCATGTGGATCTTGTGGTCATTTGCTTCACCACCTTATCTGCTTATCAGTTCCTTCTCCCTATTCCATCCTTTCCTTTTCTGTGTGCAGGCAATGCACTACTAACATTGTTTTAGAGCACCATATGGCTTCTAGAAGCTGGAGGATTTGGTCTTTGTTTTTTACTTCTTTTCCCCCTGAAGTTAATAAACCCCTCTCTTGATAGTTCACCCCATGAATATATGAATGAATATATAGGATGGCAAACACATATTTAGAAGCCATAAAAATGATTGCCATTTTCCCCTCTGCAGTCAAGGGATGTAGCTCTACATTTTGAGTGGACCAGTGTTTAGGGAGCTAGCCACTCTCTACTATTTCTGTCTCTATTTTTACCAGGTAACCAGTTTGATACTCATTTTGTTGGAGGCTCCTTCTCCCATCAGTAAGCAATTTCAGTTCAGAGGTGGGAGGTGAGGTATCCCCTAGGTCAGGTGGAGAAAAGAAAAACTCCTCCATTACTTCTCCACAAGAATAAAGAGGCTCTCCCTCCTCTTCTGGCAGAAACTTGGCTGGGTTTAGAGCTCTCATGGCTTCTACCTTTATGTGGGGATTTTCTCCCAGCTGAGCCTGATGATGGGTTATGTGTTCTATCATCATCCCTTTACTGGTCCGTTTAAGAGGGTATGACTCAGCGTGGTGCACAGATGGTTATTTCTTGTCTCAGAGCCAATTTATCTGCTTTTTGAGTAAGTGGCATTGTAGCTGCTAGGGCAGGAGACATGGAGGCCATTGTGCTGCAACAACATCTAATTTTTTAGAGCGATAATCCCACCAATGGATACCAGGGCCCTTAATCTGACCCTCTTTCTTGTAAACATACAGGATAAATGGTCTTGTGACATCAGGCAAAGCCATGGCAGAAGCTTGGGTCAAAAGTTTCTTTAACTGTTGTAAGGCTTCTTCCTCTTCTGCTCTCCATATGAGAGGCTTATTTCCAGGCCCTAGGAGGGCCTGGTAAAGGAGCTTAGGTTTGGTGGAAGCAAAACAATAATTTGCAGCTCCAAGGAATTGCTGTACATGTTTCTTAGTTCTGGGGTGGGGAAAGGTAATTATAACCTACTTTCTTTCATTTCACAGTCACCAGTGACCTTTGCTGATATGGCTCCTTAAATATATAAGTTCTTCACAACAGATCTGCAAGTTCTTTCTATCGACTTTATAGTCTGAATTTTGCAAATTCAACAGTTCTCTGCCCCCTCTTCACCAGTTTCTGGTGCCCTTAGTGAGCACACCAAGAAGCAAATTATAAGCACTGTAAAATTATACAATTTTCTAGTCTGCAACTTTCTAAGTCTCTGCCTAGGGCCATTCCAAAGGGTGGGAGGATTTTTAAAGCCCTATGAAAGGCTTATCCAAGTTAATATTCCCTTTCCCACCCTCAGGGTCCTCCCATTTGAGTGCAAGCAGAGGCTGACAAGCTTCAGCTAGTCTGAGACAAAGGAAGGCATTCTTCATATCCGAGCAAGCAAAGTAGACTGCAGCAGGTGGGATCATGCTCACCAAGGTGTATGGATTCTGAACCACAGAATGTAGAGTTTTCTTGGCTTCATTAATGCTAAAAAATGCTTGTACTGATCAAAAATCATTTATCCCTGGTTTTCTAAGAAGCAATAGGGGCATTTTCCAAGTGGATTGACTATCCTTTAGGATACCTGCATCCTTGAGTCCCCTAATATGTTGCGTTATGCCTAGCCTGACTTCCCTGGGAATGTCATATTGTCTTTGTCGGAATGGCAAGGCGCCTGACTTCAGCATCACTAAGACAGGCAAGTGGCTTAGGGCTAGACCATATCACACACTGCTAGATGTTGGTCAAAGAATCAGGTGACTATCCTTTCTGTACTATTAGTAGGTTCTTTATTAAGTTTCCATTCTTCTTCTGGGCTAATTTCCAATATCATATAGAAACCCTGAGGCTTCCTTGGCTCTGGGTGCATGGTACTGCGTTTCCTAATTTAGAGAGGAGATCTGTCCCTCTGAGGCCCAGGAGCCTCTGACACTTACAGAAACCAGTGGTGGACTTTATGCTCTTCTATTGAATAGTCCTGAGGCTCCCAATAGTAGTGCTTCTCAGAGGTCCCATTGGCTCCAATAATAGAAGCTGTATCCTTGGTAAGCTTCGCTAACAACTTGGTAACAACTGATCTCTGTGTCCAATAAAAAGTCCACGTTTTTTTTTTTTCCCTAAATTGACACAGACCAAGGGTTCATGGGGAGAGGTGCGAATTGAATCCAATCATCTTCAGTCTGTCTCAGTTTCCCACCCATCTTCATCACTAGACATAGGCAGATACCCACAGAATTTGGACTTCAAGATTGCAACTCCAGATACCAGTATTCCTAATATGTAGAGAGTTCTTAAACATTTGGAAGAACCCAAAAATCAGTTTAAATGCTCAGTAAAAGCATGAACAACTATCAAAACTGAAATGTCAGAGTTAGAATTCACATATAAGAAGTGGAAAAAGCAAGAATCTTGTACTATTGAACTGAAGTTTGAAGAATCAGAATAAATTAATAATTTTTAAGATGACTAGTGAAAAGACATAGGTAGTCACTAGAGAGCTACAGATATGTGCACATGGATTGGCCAACTTTAAGATATGATCAAAAATTCTTTGATACTGTTTCTTTCTAAAACAAAGTTCAATTTCTCTTCTCTCAGTCCTCAAGAGCAGCCTATATGATGACATCCTTTTAATGAACAAAGCACAGTACAGGTAAGGACAGGACACAACAGGCATGCGGTGATGTTCTTTTTTATTTTCTTGGATACTTTTTTCTGAGTGCCTGCTAGGACATTGCAACATCTGTCTAAGCACCCTCTGCTGAAGTCCTTACTCAGACGCTAAGATCTCTTGTCCATAGCCAGAAAGAAGTGGAGGCTTTTTGCTAATGTCATGTATGTAAACTACCTTGAAGGAAGACCCTCAGCTATGGAGACTTTCAGATGACTACCTGTGAGCCTAACAGTCCTAGCACGGAGTCATGGAAGTCCCAAGTTGGGTCCATGTAGCTAAGTTATTCCAGGATTTTGACCCAGAGAAACTGATAAATAAAACCTATCATTTTAAATCAATGATATTTAGGAGGATGTAGTGATGGAAGTGGGTACCTTATACAAATATGGATAGTATAACAAAGCCCGGGATGTTGAAACTGCTTAGTTCAGCAATAATTTGGTTCTAGAAGGAGTCTGAGGAGAATTCCTGTGAGAGTCTGAGCACAGTGAAGAGATCATGGGGAGAGACTGTGACTTTTGAGCAGACTGCCAGTAAGCCTTCCTCTAAATTTAAAGAATGTGCATGGACACAGGTAGATAGGCAGAGATGGTGAAGGTCATGGAAGGAAGTTAAGGTGGGAAGCAAATACTCTACTAAGTGGTGTGGCTGGGGACGTTTCAGACAGGGGAGTCTCAGGTAGGAAGGGAAAGGGCTCAAGTGACTCTGACCGTGTGTGGGCACCACATGGAGGTCCAGAATAAAGACAAACTGACAAAGGAAGAGGCTTAAGAATCAGGGGTTCATTTAGAGCTGAGAGCCTGGTGGCCAAGGGAGCCATAATTTAACTTTAAAGTACAAAAGCATTCAAACAAAAGAAAAGGCGGGGGGGGGGGGTGAGACTTTATCACTACTTAAATTCTCTAAGTATACAATGCCTAAGCATGGTGACCTGTGAAGCTTCTCCCAGGACCAGGAAATATGAAAATGACAAAAAGGAAAGACTCACAGACTGTAGTTGGAACAGAATGGGCAGGGAATTCATAGTCCTGGTGGGAGAATAGTGAAAAATCTGTCAACCAATCCTTCCAGATTTTATTTATGCAGAGGGGGGATAATCAGATAAGAATTAGTATGGAAATTTGGGTGTGGGATGTCTGATGTTTTTGAAGGAGCAAAAGGGAAATGAGAAGCTCTCCAAGCTTCAGGGCATGCTGAGGATGACCAGCCTGAGACATAAGGATATCAGTATTCCTGAGGTTTAGTGCCTGCCCAAGACAGTCTATACACGAGATATCTCCACTTTAAACAGAAATCTCAGGCTGTGGCCTTAATCCTTAAGAGGATTTAGAAAACCTCAGGAGGTTAGACAAGCATTTCTGTAGTTCCCTTGTCTTTCGTCAGGGAATGCCTTCCTTTTCTAAATAGTCAGAGTCCCATACCCCACATTCCACTAGGTGGCGCTCTACATTAAAGTAAGAGAACAGGGACAGCCACCATGATAGCAAGGCAGGAAGAAAGAGGGAACAGGCAGGGATGAGAAGAGAGACTTTAGGCAGAGCTGCCATATTTTATGGCCTCAGACTTGAGACCTCATAACTTGCTAAGGAGTTGCTAAGGAAGTAGGACAGCGGGGGGTTGGAAACTGAGACAGAGACTTAGGAGTTGTCTAGGTAATCTTTGCTTTCTAGCTAGGGTAAGGGAGGCTTTGCAAAATGGTGGCTGTGGTAACAGTGAGCATGTCCCCGGTTTGCTCCTGTCCCTTAAGAGTAAATGTAGGTGCAGGAGATTAAAACTGGACCCTTCCCTGTTATCCTGAAGAAAAATCAACTCAAAATGGATCAAGGACCTTAATGTTAGATAAGAGACTATTAAAAAAAATAGAAGAAAGAATAGAGAATTCCCTTTAACTGATTGACATAGGTCAACATTTTCTGAACAGGATCCCAATTGCACAGGAAATAGAACCAACATTCAATAAGTAGAATTTCATGAAATTAAAGAGCTCCTGGTTAGTAAATGATATTGTTAACCAAGCAAAAAGACAACCCACAGAATGGAAGAAAACCTTTACACATCTGATAGAGGACTAACATCTAGAGTTTACAAAGAGCTCAGAAAGTTAAGGAGGTAAACAACCCAATTAGAAATGGGCTTGAGAACTTAAAATAAACTTTTTCCGGGACAAATTAGAATGTCTAACAAATACCTTGAAAGTGTTTCACCTCCCTACCATTACAGAAATACAAATCAAAACCACCCTGAGATATCATTTCACCCTGGTCAGAATTGCTAACATGTAAAACACAAACAACAACAAATGCTGGAGAGAATATGGAGAAAAAGGAACCCTCATACTTTACTGTGGATGCAAACATGTACAACTGCTCTTGAGATCAGTATGGCAGTTCCTTAAAAAGTTTATCAAAATGCCATATGACCCAGATGAGAATATTGCCAAAGAATGATTCATTTTGTCATAAAGACACGTGTCCATGTGTACATTCATGTTCATTGCAGCTCTGTTCACAACAGCAAGGACATGGAATGAGCCTAAATGCCCAACAATAGATTAATGGACAATGAAAATGTGATCTACACACACACACACACACACACACACACACACACACACACACACGCTGGAATACTATTCAGCTATCAAGAAAAATGAAAATTTTTAGTAAAATTTGCTGGTAAAATAATGAAGTTGAAGAAGCTATATTGAGTGAAGTATGTCATACACAGAGACAGACATCATATATTCCCCTTTACAAATGGAATCTAGCACTAATCCTTCAAAACGATAAACTCAAGGGGAAATTTCTACAACACTCATTATAACCACAAAGGAACATAACTTTAGGGAGAGGGAGAAAAAGACCCCAAGAAAGTGGAAACAAACATAGATTAATAAAGCCCTATGGAAAAAAAGTCCATTAGGGAAGATAAGTAAGGTGATAGGTAAGGGAGAAAAAAAAGAGGCAAGCATCTCAGGGAAAAAAGAGAAATCAAGGGCTTGAGCCCAGTAGTGACTACTGTAAGATACTACAACTCCAGTGAGAAAAATCTAGGGGAGCAGAAGAGGTATGTCAGTCCCACGGAAAACCAATTAATCTCCGAATGGGTCCTAAGCCACTTAATATCAGGAAAATCATGCCCAATACTGTAAACCCATCCAAATAACAGTACAAGGAAAGTAAATAGACAGGACCAGATATCCTAGTGTTTACTGTAAAAATTGATAATAAATACTATCTAAATATTCCTTTTTTTAAACTTTAGATAAGAAAAGCTCTCAGAGCTCAATTAAGATGTACCCTATCACAATGGAAGACTAATGAAGCAGAAAAATCATAATTGGCCAGAGTACAGAATATCAGCAAACCTGGAATGCTCAACCCTAAGCAGTCCATCAAAATCTTATTGCACAACCTTGTGGAAGAGGGGTTGGCAAGATTATAGAAGGCCAAGGCGGGGTGAGGTACTTCTGACCAACACACTGAAGTCATGACAGAGCTGCTGTATCCAAAAGGCCATAGTGATGAGACATTTCTACCACTAGATCAACACAATGGCCAACATATCAACATTCCTCCAAGGACTAACTAGGATCTTAGAAGAAACAACTGTTTTTAGAGTGTTTCAGGCAGGTGTTGGACAAGGGAAGAGGAGCCTCCCCACTTCCGACTTTGCTCACTGAAGAGTCAAATAAAGTTCAACAGAAATCTGGCTCCCATACCAACACAGGCACTGCAAAGGGAGTTCTGTGATACACACAGACAGAGGGACAGGGGAGTAGGGGTAAGACAAGGCAGGATTGATGAAGGCAAGGGATGGGAGGGAGGAGAAAGGAGTATGGTTGGGGAAGGTGGGAGAGGAGAGAGATGGGTGACAAGGGGGTTGGGGAAAAGACCTAAATCCAGTTTGTTAGCAAATAAATATATATCAAAAGGAAGAAATATAGGGACAAGGAAAATAAGCTGCAGGAAGGCTTCTTAACCTAAGTAACCAGGATTTAATTTGAAAATTAAGTCTCTAGATGGCAAATGACATTGGATGTAAGAAATGGCCCCAAAGGCAAATCTAAGATATAGTCAGGGATATTGGATTTAAAGATAAAGCTGGGCTGGAGAGGTGGCTCAGGGGTTAAGCCTCCGCCTTGCAGGTGGAAGGTCCTGAGTTCAGATCCCAGATCCCACGTATAGACGCCAGGTGGAAGCGGGAGCGGCCTGCGCTTCTGGTCCTGGTAGGGCGGAGCCTGTGAATCCCGGGGCAGAAGGAGGTGGAGGCGGCCATGGTGGTTCGCGAATTCGTCCGTGGTTCTACACATACACAGACACACACACACACACACACACACACACGTGTGCGCGCACGTACATATGCACGCATATGCACACAGTTGAATAAATAATAATAATAATAAAAAATTTAAAAAAAAAAGATAAAGCTGAGGGTAGGTCTCATGTCTCCAAAGTGATCAGCAATAGCTCTTCTTCAAAGTTTGTGATTGTGGTCTCTCAGAAGTTACTATAGCAGATCAAGGTAGAGAAGGACTTGTGTCAAATAGATTAAAGGGTATAACTTGTCTAACAAAGTAGCAATATGATTCATAAAAGATTCATGTTTTAATGAGAATATTGATTAGAATAGTACCACCTTGACCTGAATGAATGGAGGCAGAAGACTTTGTGTTCGCACACACACAGTACTCCCCTCTTACCCACTGTTTCACTTTTTTGTCTTTGGTTTTAGTTATCTATGCTGAACCATAATTCCCAAATAAAGAATAAAAGAGTATATGCTACTGAGGGCAAAAGTTTTATTTGTACATTGTGTATGTAAGAGTGCTTACCACTATCTCAAGTCAATAGGAGATATTCAGTAAGTGTTGAAGATCTACTTGATCCCCAAAAGACTATCCTTAATTAAGCAGAATTCATTGATATTTTCAACATAAAACATTCTTACTAAAAATAATTAGGAGCAAGGAGCAGCTTCAGTTGAGGATTTCTGCTTATTCTGGTGTCAAGTCCAGAGCAGGTGAAGGAGAGAATCTCACGCTACTGGCATTTTTCCCCCACTGATCTCACAGGCACATAAAAAGTCCAAATGGGCAGTTTCAGTCACTGTTGTGAATGATCAGCAGCATGTTCACAGGGTGGATGGCGCCTTGCCTCCCATTCCTTTGTCTGTTGACATTTATTGATTTCAGCTTTTGAAATGTCCTTAGTCTGCAGCACGGAATTCAAAGACTCCTGTCAGCACCATTGTTGATGGGCATTTTTGAGCTAAAGGAACAGGGGCTTCTGCCCTTTCTCACTACTGTTTCCAGCACAGAAAGTTTTAAATTGACACCCTATGAAGGAGTCACTATTGTTGCTGTCAAAAACAAACATATAATTCCTTTCCAGAATTACCATTTAACTGCCTTTTCACTCTTTTCATCATTTCAGAAATTGATAATGGAATGTGGCAAGGAGGTCCAGACAATACACAATGAAGTAGGTGTTTTTGGATTGTCTCCCTAGAGGCTGAGGACAGATATAAAGATGGATGATGGCCAGTCTGTGTGACATTGGGACTAGCCCATGATGCTGCAGCAGACTGGTAGGAGCAGAAAGGACGTAGTAATCACCAGCCTCCCTGATTTGCTTCTACTTTCAAGTCAGACCCATGGGTGACTGCCAGCCACATGGCCTCCTCTAAGTGACCAGGGATCCATAATAACCCATTGTCAGATGAGCCTGAAGCTCCCTTAAAACATTCAGGAAGCTTTGAAAAAAAAAACTCTGAGGCACCAAACACTGTTCATGATTTGCCATCTGTCCTCAAACTAACCAGATTAAAGAATAACTAACTGGAGGCAAGCTATGCTATCATTACTCTAACCAATTTGTGAGATTATTTTTCTACTTCAATCTTAGCATAAGTTTGTTTGGGGTATTATTGAAACAAGAAAGCAACTGCAAAAACGAAATGTGCCTTTTAGAAATTGAAGTCAGGAGAATCGAGTCCAGACAGGGATAGAGAGTACTAGAAATTCAGTAAACACACTCTGAAGTAAAGACATACTTAGCTTCCCTTCACTTCACTCTTCTATGCATTTTTTCTCCAGTTGTGCTGTCCTAATTACGAAACAGTGTCCACAGAACGACTTTTGGCAGATCAAGTCACACTGTTCTCTGCAGAAAATATCACATGCAAAGCTTTAAGATGGGGCTTTGAGTCACTCACACTGCCCTTCAACATACTCCTGAACATACCTCCACCCTAAGGAGACTTCATCAGGAAACAAACTTGAATTATCATAGGAAATAAAACTTTGAGGGTTTTATTACATGCCTAGTGAGCACTTAATTCATACATTTTGTATATTTGTATGAGTAAATGAGTATGAAAACCTACATGAAGATCCACTGGAATTCTTAAACTTTTGCTGTACAAAATGTCAAAAGGTAAATGGGGGTGTCAGGGCCCATGAACCAGCATAAACCCAGACATACATGCAGGAAACAGAAGTGGGAGTAGTAGGAATTGATCTGGCATCCATCAGAGGGAGCCTAAGATGTCCTCCATCATCTAAGCCAATATTATTGTAGCATACATGGGTATTTATGGAAAAAAATCAAAGAAGAACAGGGCCAAATTCTTTACAGGACTATGTAAAATGTGTACATTCGGGCTAATAAAGAAAAGGCAGGAGTGACATCTACTTGTTGTGTGGGACCAGACATGATGTCTCCAGATAGAGTTAAAAGCAAGCATGACTCTTACTTGCTAAAAGGGAATGGAAAATGAATGTCTCAAAGCAGAGTTACCTGGTCCATGCATATATCTCAAATGTATAGGAATTCTGAGAAGAACAAAATCGGTCTAAAAACAGACAGGAGGTAAAGTGAATTCCCAGAGGAAGGAATTCTCCTGCCATTGTCTATCCAGACAAAAGACAAAACTCAACTTCCAAAGGGAGGAATCTACCTAACAACTGCCCTTTTTGGATGCTAATGTGTCATTCTCCAGAGAGCAGGCTTTAGGTCTGATGACCCCCACATGAGGGCACTTCATAAACAGTGTTAGTAATAATCAAATTTCTACTAGAATAAACTCAGATAAACTCCTATTTAAGAATTTTCTGCAACTTGGAGCATTTATTTCATCTATGGGCTTGTAAATATTTGATGCTCTACTCACTTTTTGGGTGATTTGTCTACAGTGGCTCTTAACTAATTCTGGCAATCAATTGTTGAGAGTAAAATGATTACATTTTAAATGCTCACATTGGGCTTTCAGGTACTTTTAGTGCAATTCTCATTGCGGTTTGAATATGTCAACCCTGCCAATATCAGTAACTGTTGTAATTACTCTTCTCTACTAGTTTGGGACAACCCCCCCACACACACACTCGCATGTATGCACATAAAATTTAAGGGAGAAAGGAAGATCTATTTGGTTTCCAGTTCCAGAGAGTATATAGTCCATCAGGACAGGAATCTCCTAGCAGAAAGCTGGGCTACAGACAGAAGCGGGAGGCTGGGTCAGGTCACAGTCATTTGGTAGCCCAGGTCACAGTCATTAACATGGAGGCTTGGAAAACAAGAGTTAACTCTGGAAGCAGGGCTGGGCTACCAAATATCAGGGTCTTCCCACTGTAACATGCCTGCCTTCAGCAAGGATCTATCTCCTAAAGGTAACATTACCTTCCTCACTATTAGCATCAGTTAAGAATGCAAACACATGAGCATGTGAGGTAAAGTGAGAGTAAATTAATGACAGTAATTAAAATTTTAAAGCATGATTTGCCATATTGCTATAATCCTGCCTTAACTGAATATACTATCTTCAGAAACGTAATGTGTTACTTTTGAAAGGAGAGTAAAGAGGCAATGGAGAAGGCAGATCTGATCCTCTTTCTTTGTGCCTATTTAGGGAAGTGATTGCACTATATTGAAAGCAACTTCTATTCACCCAAAGATTAAACAAAGTAGACCTTTACTATATCGCAAATGGAGATTTTTTCTTTTTCTTGTGTTTAGGATCAAAACAAAGGGACTTGCCCATGAAAAGCAAGTGCTCTTAGCTAACAAGGAATTGGGAAAAAAAAAAACTACCTTGAGATTGCATCTTGCCCCAATCACAATAATAATAATAATTATAATAATAATTTAAAAAAATGACAAAAATACTGGTGAGCATACAAGAAGGGAAAATCTGATTTACTATTGGTACGAGTGGGTCTGAGTTTCATAGTTTCATTCCTAACATTTCTAACAGGTTGTCTAAGTGACCCCCTAGACCAAGGCTGAGGGAGCATCACAGTAGAAGGGGCAGTAAGAATATAAGAGCCTAAAAGGATCAGGGGTGTGCCCAGATAGTATTTTCTGGACATGACAGGGCTGTTGTACCCATGATTTCATAGCAGCTATGTATATTTTTACAAGGCACAGGATTGGACTATCAATATCTCTTCATGGAATGGGAAGATCTTAAGAGGTCCCACACCTTCCCTAAGAGACTGATGACAGGGTGGCAGGAAAACACATTCCTCCATGGTATACCTAGTGATATATGATTTATGTTCCAGCAAGAGCTTAGGCACTTGCTATCAAGGGTAATACAGATGAACCTCAGTAGGTCATACACATAAAAAGAAATGAAACCAGGAGGTAGATTATTGGGGAAGAAGGGTTATAATGGAAAGAAGCGGGGGAAGTAATTGGTGATTAAGTTTTGAAAATACGATAAATTCACTGTATTTGTGTTCGATACTCTTAAGAGAACAAAGAAAACTTGAAAAAATATCTTATTCAAATTTCTTAGGGAAACAAGGGCATTTTATTGGCCTACAATAAATAAAATAGTCCATCAAGGCAGAAGGGTTATCAGCAGGAGCTGAGCATGTCCACAACATCCGCAGCAAGAGCAGAAGGCAAGGACCAATGTGTATCAGCTTGCTAGGTTTGACAAATATCGAACCAGCTATCTCCATCTTTATTCATGTGCCCAAATAATAGTCCTAACTCACTATGGGTGAATACTTTCCACACCAATCATTCAACTTAGGCAACCTCCTACAGGTTTGCCCAGAGCCTTCCTTAACTTAATCATTCCTCATAAAATTCTTGGAGTCCTGCTTTTCAAGTATCAGGCTGACAACTGAAACTCATTCCCACGATTCATAAAAAGAAGAACACGAGGTGCCTTTCTGTCTGAACCTGTATTGTTTTGTTTAATATAATATTTTCAAACTCCATTCATTTTCCTGCAAATTGAATTTTTATGTATATGCAAAATGAGATTCATGAGAATAAAACATACCACACATTATTCATTCATCTGTTGATAAGTATCTAGACTGATTCCATTTCCTTGTTATTATGAATAGTACAGCAATAAATGAAGATATGTAGGTGTCTCTGTTGTTGATATGCCCAAGAGTAGCTGAGTCATATGATGTCTTAGCTTCATGTGCCTATTGCTATAAATATATGATCTAAGAAATTTAGGGGAATCCGAGGCTTGGTTTATTCATTCATGTTCGAGATTTGAAGTTACAGTCCATTATGGCAGGAGAGCTATCCTAGCATTAGGAGCTAAAGGAACTGGCTATATTCTATGCAGAGGAATTGCTGAGAGAGCACTACAGAATAAAATCTTGGCAGAGAAGAGATAAGTAGCAATCAGCGATGCAGAGTTTATTTATGTAGTGGTGTGAGATCTCAGGGAATTATCTCCAAAGCTGAGCCCAAATGGTCATTTTTAGTACTTTCATATAGCTTGGCCTTTCATATCTTGGGGTTCCCTATCAAACAGATCTCAGATCTTTCTGCATTTTCTTGGTGGTTCATATTCCCACAGCCGCAGCTAAGCAAGCCAGGATGGGTGGGTGTGTGGGTAGAGATCAAGAAACTAGAAAAGGGCCCGAGTGATGAGCAGAAGTTAAGGGAAGAGTAGGGGATAACTTTGCTCTTGTGATATGAAGGTAGAAGAAGAGCTACTGGAAGCAGAAGGTATAGTGAGACAGGGTGGTGAGGGACAATCAGCCAAAGTTAAGTCTGCATGAAAATTGCCATATCACTTTGTATTCCAATTTAAAAATTAAGTTAAAGTTGACTGAAAATTAAGAAAAGAAAGGAGACTTTATTAGAAGTAATGCTAGTGAAAGTATGGAGCATAGACCCTTTTTACCCATTGACATAAAGTATTGACCTTTCTTTTCCAGTTTAAAAGAGAAGATAATGGATAGAAGACAAAGTTCTAATAGCATCAGAGACTAAGAGGGAAGAAATGTGGGTTCCTGAGAATAATACTTATATAAAGTTTCATCCACTGACTATGACTTTGAAGGAGGACATCCAACATTACTTATATGAATATTTTGATAAAAATCACATACATGTGAATAATAGGTTGAGTAGTGATGCCAAGAAGATAGCTGAATCTAGTTGCTCCAAAAAGAGCAAAGAATACAAGAATACAATTCTTTTTAAAAATTTTAATTAATTAATTATACAAAAAAGGGGGAAAAGAATGTGTCAGAGCATACATATAGACATCAGAGGATACCTTCAGAAGTCAATTTTTTCTTTATATCATGTGAGCTCTGGGTATCGAGCTCAGGTCTTCAGATTTGTCTAGAAGCACCCTTTTCTGCTGAGACATCTCATGGCCCAAAAGAGCTTTTAAAATAGATTTAAGCATAAAGGTTGAGAGAAAGAGAGGAAGGGAAGAAGGGAAGATACACTTGAGAGTTCCATTATTTTTTCACATATTTTATTTGAATACTTATTTATATTTTATTTATTTGTGTGTGTGTGTGTGTGTGTGTGTGTGAGAGAGAGAGAGAGAGAAAGAAAGAAAGAAAGAAAGAAAGAAAGAAAGAAAGAAAGAAAGAAAGAAAGAAAGAAACACACACAGAACATGTATAACATGGTGCACAAGTAGAGGTTGGAGGACAACTTTCAGAAGGCAGTCTTTTCCTTCTGCCAAATGGGTTTCTGAGGATCAAACAACTTATCAGGTTTGTGAGCAGACATCTTACATAGCTTTCTCTTCAGCCTCACATCTATCCTTATTGCTTGGAAGATACAGAATTTTTTCACCAACAAAGTTATTTTGCTCTATAAGGAAACATGAAGCCCCAAAACTCACAAAGAATTTGAAATATTAAATACTGTAACAAATACAAAATTCCATGTTACAATAAATGATATTTTATTTTGAATTTTTAAGTTTAAAACAATTTTTAATTTAAAAATTTTATTTCTTGACATTTTCATGCATGTGTATAGTGAATTTAAGCCATTTTTCATGTATATTACCTGAACCCACTCCTTTTCCTTACTGAGTATTTTCTTTTTCTCAACCAGTGTCCTGCCTACTTTCATGCCATGTATGTCTGTGTGGGCAAGTGTGTGTGTGTGTGTGTGTATGTGTGTGTGTATATGTGTGTGTGTGTGTTGTGTGTGTGTGTGTGTGTGTGTGTGTGTGCATGAGAGAGAGAGAGAGAGAGAGAGAGAGAGAGAGAGAGAGAGAGAGAGAGACCGAGTAATGTTACTAGCCTAAAGTGACAGGGAAACAAACTGCAGAGTAGAAGGAAACTGAGCTGACGACCCCTGTGGAACACAAAACCCAAAGGCAGAGCCAAAACCACAGTGAAGAGCTCAGTTTCTTGCCTCTGATGCACTGTCCTTTCATCCAACATAGATTGGACCCAAGTCAGAGCTACTTCCCAGACAAAGGAAAGACACAGACCCCAGAAGTCCCATTGCTACTAAAGATGTCTGTACAGAAAATGTGCAGAGTCCTCAGACCCGATGGTGTGCAGTGTTACTTGGAGTCTGAATATTTGTACTGCTTCAAGGTTGCAGTATTGGACCTTCTGCTAGTGTGCATGTCATTCTCAGGCTAGTGATCACAGCTTGTCTTGGGATTCTATGTAGCACAGAGCCTAGAGCACGTAGACATTCTGAAACACCAATACCCAAACTCACATTGCTCCATCCCTCAGAGAAAAAAGGCAGACTAACAAAGAGGTGACATTGCAGAAGCTAGCCAGTCCATGCCATCCACAAATATATTGAGTGCAGTTGACAGCCAAACGGATTTCATTCCCATTCATTGAAGACTGACCTTTTGTCCTGGAGCATCTGGAATCCCTGCATCAAGCATGATAGCAGATCAAGTAGAAGCTCTGTTCCCAGAGAAATGGAACCACAACATTGATGTCACTGTCACACTGCTATGATCACTGACATAATTATCCTGTTGCTAGTGAGTATACGGCTGAAGAAACTGCACCCACCATGGTGCTCAGCCCATCTAGAATCCAAGAAGCATAATCACCCATCTGAGCTTGGCACTCAGACAGAACATATTCTCTCTCAATGTACCATCTACACTAATTCTTCATAAAACCAGAAAATGTAATTGTTGCAATGTACCATCTACACCAATTCTTCATAAAACCAGAAAACGTAATTGTTGTAGATATTATCAGCAGAAAGACACAAGAAGCATGCAAATGTAAGGAGGCATGATGTATTCATAGGAATAGAATTCTTCAATGATTTAGTGACAGTCCCAAGAGCAAGAAAAGTTCCAGAGGTCCTGGAAAGAAATTAAAAATATTGATCTTAAACCAGCTCAGTGGATGCAAGAGGCAGACAAACAGCTTGATGAGAGCAACAAAAGTGTTTATGATCTCAGCTAGAGTTTAACAATGAATAAATACTTAAAAATAAATTTGAAAAATTCAGTCAATTTCAATGAAATACAAATACAACTGAGAGCCACAACAGCACTGGACTAATCATAAGAAAGTTTCCTTTAGATTTTACAGATCCTATGAAATAATAAAGAAGGGAAAAGATAATGAGTGATAGCAAAGAATCCTATGTGACTCAAGAGATCCAATTAAGCAAAATAAAATGAGTTATGAGAATTCTAGAAGAAGAAGACATGGTGAGAAGGATGGAAACCCATTTAATGTATGGATAGTTGAAAATTTCCCACGTATAGAGAGAGGCTGGGTATCCTACAGGTAAGCCTCAAAATGCCATTAGATGTATCCCAGAGAGATCCTCTTTCAGATGCATTATAATTTGGCTGTTGAAAATTCAAGACACAATTCTACAAGCATCCTCAGAAAATCATGAAGCCGCTATCAAGGGAACTTCCTTCACATTTCTCGTTCATTAGTAACTAACTGGCTGGGAAGGAATGTGAAAAAATGTAACGTAATGAAAAAAAGTTAACAAAATATTTAAAGTGCTGAAAGAAAAAAAAAGCCAGGCATGCAAGGAAGTAAAGTATTTTACAAGCAAGGGAAAACTGAAGGGAAACATTGTCTGTAGGTCAGTCTTACAAGAAATACTCAGTGAGCCTTACAACTAGAAATGAAAGGAAAGCAATCATCATGAACATCCACAAAACTGCAACTCACCGACAAAGTAGCTATGCAAGTAAGAATGGAAAAGGAACCTAACTTCATCAATGCAGGAAATCACCAAACCACAAAGATTTACAGTGAGAGGAAGAAGGGAAGAATTACAAAAGTGGACAATTAATAAATATATTGTTTGAGCTTGAATATAAATGAGTTAAAATTAAAATTTCCACTGAAAGATATGGATGAGTTGAAGAAACTTTTCAAAAAATAAAGCTTAGCCAATAGTTTTCAACAAGGAACTCAGGTGAATCTTCTTGGAGAAGTCTTTATGTTCTTAGACATATCTTTCTGACTTTCTAGTATCTACCTTTTTCTTTATCCACTTGCTTAAGTGTACATTATAATATCTTTTCTAAAGCTAGTTTTGTTGCACATAAAACAAAACCAACTTCACCAGTAAATTCGTGTACAACTGAAAGTGAATAAATCAAAGAAAGCAATTCATGCAAAAGTAACTCAACCTCAAGAAGTAGAATTTGTCCTGAGATAGCCCAATGGGTAAGATGCTTGTTTTCATGATTACAAATATAGTGACCTGAGTTCAATCCCCAAAGTCCACATGGTAGAGAGAGACACTTGACTTCCAAAAGTTGGCATCTGACCTCTACCTATACACAGTAGCATGCATGGGCCAGCCTCTCTCTTTCTCTCTCTATCAATGTCTCTCTCTCTCTCTCCCTTGTTGTCAAATAACCAAATAAGTAAGTAGAAACTTTCTTAATGTATAAAAAGTAGAAGACATATATGTATCAGATAAAATAAACTATAAAAATTATACAAAGACACAAAGAATCTCATGCAATTATAAAGGGATCAATTCAATTCATCAAGATGAATTAACAATTGTGAACATATATTATACATAAATAAAGATAAAGATATATATGCATAAATAACATGAGCATACCAAAACTACAAAAATCTTGTTTGATCCACTCAGAGAAATTGTCACCAATAAGAGTGGGAACTTTAACAGTGTACTTTCAACAATAGGTAGACAGTCGATAATGTAATAATGAAATTAAACTGTACTATCTTTCAAGTAGCTCTAGCAAGGTGATATAGAGCATTCCATTAGAAAGCTACAGAATACAGATGCTTCTAACTTCCCAAGAATAATTCTTCAGTGTGAATCAAATGTTAGGACATAGATCAAGTCTTGACTCACAGCATGTAACAAATTGAACTGAGAAAAGTTCACAGTGTCCTCTGAAGATTTGTAATAAGGTAAGGATGCCCACTCTAATCACAATACTAAAAGGCCTATTGACAACAGACAAGAGAAAGAAATAAAGGAAATCCTGGAAGAAAGGACAGAGTCAAGCTTTGTTAGCATATGATGTGATCTTATACATAATCAATTTCTGAAAATGCTGTTATAATTGATGAACAAATTCAGCAAAATTTCTTTCTGAAAATAAAAATTAGTAGCATCTTTTTCTACCAATTACTAATAAAGAAACAATTTAACAAGCAAATACTACAAGTGACTGATACATAAAATAAAGCAAGATATCTAACAGTAAGCAGTAAAAGAAGCAAATCACTATATAACTAAAGCTACAAGAAATAAAAGCAATTGAAGATCTTACGTTCATGCAGCAGGATGAATTAATATTGTTCAAATAAATATTCGTACTGCCTAATGTCAACTAAAAAGTCAATAAAAATCTCTGGCAAAATATCAATGATATTTCTACAGATATATGAAAATCATCACAAAAGTCAAATGTAACCACACAATGAACCAAATGACCAAAACAACTAAACAGAAGGAACCAAGCTGGAGGCAGTACAATACCTGCCATGGTTTGAAATGTGTCACCTATAGTCTCATGTGTTTGGGAAGGTCATGGCATCTTTAAGAGGCGCCGCCTTGCTGGAGGAAGGAAATCACAGGGGGTTGCCCTTTAGGTGGATTTGTTCCCACCTACTTCTAAGAGATGTGTGCTCTTGCAATTGGAAGTCTAGCAGTTCTCAGACTCTAAGATGTCTGCAGTGATGTAGCCTATCTCCAGCTTCTGCCAGCCTGTGATGCCACTTCTGCCATGAAAGACTGCATATCTCCTCTAGAATCATAAGCTGAATAAATCTGTCTTTCTCCCTTAAGTTGCTTGACTTTGTATGTTCTCTCATAGCAACAGAAAAAAGTAACTAGTACAACACTTGACTGACACTTACTATAAAGCTTTGGTACCCAAAATAACATGACACAGCAATCCTGCCACTGAAATTATATTCCAAGGAAGGAAGAGCAGGATATTGAAGGTAACTGTACTCCCATTTTCTAGCAGCGCTAGTTACCATAATCAAAATATAAACTCAATACAGCTGTCATTTAATGGAAAAATTCTAAATAATATATGGCATAAATGCATAATGGATTTTTTTCAGCCATCAAAATGAATGAAGTCAGGCTATGGAGATAGCTCAATGATTAAAGTCTTTGCATTTGCCTTGCAAGCAAAGGGATCTGGGTTTGGATCCCCAGATCTCATGTAAAACAGACAGGCGAAAATGGTGGAGGAGATGTGTAATTCAGCCCAGGGAAACAGAGCTTTGGAAAGTACAGAATAAGAAATAAGGAGGAAAGCAAATCCAGAATGATTCTCAAAATCACCCTTGGGCCTCCACAGGCACACACACATTCAAATGCCCTCTTGAACATATGCATGGATCATGCATTTTTTAAAATTACATAATGAATAAAATCCTGTTATATGAGTAAACTAAAGAACATAATGTTCTGTGAAATAAGTCATGGACAGAAAGACAAATGCTGCAGAAACAGTAGGTTGTTTCTGTCTATATAATAGACAGAAAGAAGAGCAGAGATCAGTTAACAGATACAGGGAGGGAGCAGCTAAATGGGAGTCACATACATTCCTATGAACTGAAAATGTAAGAATGCCTTGTGCAATGACACTAAAATAACTGACAAGGAAGACTGAATGTCCCCAACAAAAGGAAATCATGAAGCATTTGAAGGATAGATTTTATCAATTATCTTAATTCATTATATATTATAAGAATTTACTGATCAAGGTAATCCATAAATATGCATGGGATGTAAATTAAAATTTAACAAATATCATTCAAATAATATCTTGAGCTATTTCAAAACGCATGCTGTCATTATGGCTGTGGAGTGATGTGGACCCTTTCATTATGTCTAAACTATAGCGTCATCTCTTAGGCCACTATGTCTCCTCTGAGGAGTTTGGTTCCTTTCAAGGAAACCATATAAAGTGACATTTTTGAGGCTACAGACAAAACAAAGAAAGGAAATAAACGAGGCAGAGTTCATTTTGAAATAAGTAAAAAAATAATTTACATTTATTACTAGATAGATTTCCATAGACATAAAAGCATGTTTCAGGATAGAATGAAAGGAGACACATGCATCACAAAAATATGAGAAAGCCTGTTCAGAGCTCCTACTCAAGAAGTTTTTTCTTTTTTAAAAAAAATCTTAAGTATTAATTTATTTATTTGAGAGACAGATATAAAGAGACAGATCTATAGAGAAGGATACAAAGAACCTACATGTACTGTGTGAGCTTCTGGGGATCTAACTCAGGTGGCCAGATTTGCAAGCAGGCACTTTACTTACCGAGCTATCTTACTGGCCCTCTAGAAACTTTTGTTTAGTTAATGTGACATATAATTCCAAATCATCATGGTATTTTGGAAAATGTCAAGCCCAAATATGGTAACTTGGCAGAAGGAGGAGGAAATGAAACAGAACTTTTGGATTTGGGGGTAAAACTTAGTAAAGCAGAGTAGAATGAAGAAGTTCCATCAGCAGAATGTAGTCAAAAGCTCAGCAATGTGCAGTCCAGACAGATGGAGCCATGTGTTGGCCACCTAAATAGAAGAAAGGAACTTCTATGGTTTCCTTTAGCCTTTTATGCACAAAAAGCTTTCTTTTCTCAAGCTCTCCTTTGAAGATACTATTTTTCACCTTTATTTCCTCACCATAATTTTAGAAAGCACTCTGGAAGAAAAAAAAATCAGCTTTTGGGTGGCAGTAATCCACTGTGTTTCAGATAAGTCTAAAAAATGTAACTTTCAGGGCCTGCCACCCAGTGCTGACAGACTTGGAGCATGGGGCTGGGAGCATTTGTTCTCTGCAGAACAGGATGACCTGGGGGGAACATTAAAGAGAATCTTGCACTGTTTTCCTTTGCACCCAAGAGGTTCCACTATGCTCATGGCCAGCAGTAGGTGCGTGAAGTACGTGGAGCATAGGAAGGGCCAACACTTTTTATGACAGACTGATTACAGCAAGGAAGAATTCCTCTTGGACAATAGGTCTAAGGGAGGTGAGGAAGCCATAGTCTTAAGGTGGGAGAGAATTTGAGCAGAGGTTTAAGGTCAGAGGAACAGACAGATAGTTGCCACAAGCACATAATTAGGACAGCGTTGCCATGGAGTGATCACTTTGGAGGACAGCAGGAAGGAGAGAGATTATAATCCACATTGCTAAGAAATGTCCCAGAGTTACTAGCAAGTGAAGGAAAGAAGATGGGTAGAGTTATAATGCCTTATAGTCTTGAGCGTTGGTAAGGAGTGGTCCAGGAGTTAACTAGGGAAGAGAGGTAGAGTGGAAGGGAGGTGAGTGTGGTTCCCAGAGGACTGGACATTCCTAACTATTCAAGCTGTTATTAGAAATTAAATTATTCCATTAACCATTCATATGCTTTTTTATCAATTGCTAGAACTGAAAAGAAAGAGAAAATTAGATGATTCAGTGTTGTAGTCACTGTAGGTATGAGGCAACACTCATAAAACCTGTTTAGAAAAGAAAGGGAAATTTATTTGGTGGACAGTTCCAGAGGTAGGGTAAACAGTTCATTATGGCAAAAAGGGAATGGCGGGTAGTGGAAGCTGGAGGAGTTTAAGTCACATCCAATATGGGGGGTTGAAGAAGCTGGATTCTGATGGTCACAGGAGGAAAGATGAGTTTGATAGCATAGGACATGAGAAGCCTAGAGTTCTTCTATCTTCTGATTCTTTTTATCTTGTCTTCTAACGGGAGGATCCATTCAGATTTAGAATTGGCCTTTGGGTTGCAAATATATTAATCCATATTATCTCTTGGCTAATCTGTTAGTTAATTTCAGGTGTAGTCAAGTTGGCAACCAAGATTATCTATCACACTCAATGTTTTGTCTGGAGAAACTGGGTAAATATTTATTCTGGGAAAGATGTGGAATTTGTATTCTGAAAACAACATTTAGTATATCTGTGAAGAGCAGAGTGGAGATGTTCAACATTTTATGAGGAATAAGAACTGAAGATGAAAGTCTGTTCTGCAGATTTAAAGGCAATGCTCATCAGCAAAATGGCATTTAGAAAAAAGCAACAAAGTTGAATGAGATTGTCCAGAGAGAGGTATATGGTAAAGAAGGGGCAGGTTGACAGAGAAAGAGGAGGCCCCATTAAGTAAGTTAGGAACCAAGTGTGATAGTTAATCCTAGTTGTCAACTTGACACACCTGGCATTAACTAAGATCAGCTAAGAACACCTGAAGAGATTATCTAGATAATACAAAGATTATCTAGATACAAATATAAAGCCCCAGATCCAATCAAAACTTCCCTAGATCTCATTGAAACCTCCCAGTAGTGAAACAGATTAAAGGAACCACAGAACAGAAGACAGTAAAGAAGACAGAGTCTTTGAAGCTATAATAGAAAAAGCTCTTCCCTCATGCAGCCAGATTTCATTTATTTGACCCTCCAGCTCTCCAACCCTTTGAGTCTTCAACATAACTAATGACTTCCTAGGAATCCTCCAGCCTTCAGCCACCACCCACTGAATTACTGGACTGAGCAGCTACTTGCAGCCATCACTGGACTACCTTGGCCATATTTCCTAAACCAACTCAATAAATTACCTTTGTATATATATAAATTCTATTGATTCTGTGACTCTAGAGGACCCTAACTCA
Source organism: Typhlomys cinereus (assembly GCA_023101885.1). Taxonomy (NCBI): domain Eukaryota; kingdom Metazoa; phylum Chordata; class Mammalia; order Rodentia; family Platacanthomyidae; genus Typhlomys; species Typhlomys cinereus. The sequence goes on along the minus strand of JALPQD010000347.1, from coordinate 1,443,975 downwards.
TGCACCAAGTATTCGTAGAAGAGGACAGATTAGATTACAAGAGACTAGAATACTCAGCACATTGATGGCCTGACAATAAATGATGAGGAGGGAGATTGGAAAGTCACAGAAAGAGAATGGTACATATTGCTCTGTCATGTGCAGAAGCAGGACAGATAGGGCTGAGGGATGATGAGAAAACAATCATAAGAATGAGATAAACTCATTAGAGTATTTCTCCAGTTCTCCAACCACTTGCCAAATAAGACTAATCTCAAGAGTAAAAACCCTAGAGTAAGAAGACAGAAGGACCAATTCCTGACCTTTTTAAAATGGGTCAATTAGAGGTTCAGTATCTTTATCTCTACTGTGACTAACAGTAAAATTCTCCCATCTGTAAGGATTGATCTACATATTGTCATTCACAAAACGTTTTCCTGTATAACTGAAGTGGAATCATTTAGCATTTAAAAACCAGTTACCAAGGAGACAACATGTGAAAATACTATAAATAGTGGAGGCATGGAACAAAGTTTGTGTTATTGTTCTGTTTTCAGCACAGTATGACCACAAGTGCTGAAAGAAAGTGCAGACAAAAAGCATGAGCTACTTTCAAGGAACTGAGCAGGAGTGCAGGTCAATGATTCTCAAAGAGAAGAAAGCAAGTATGTAAAGGGTGTACAAGGGGGTAATAAGAAAAACCATATAGTCATAAAGCCAGATTCTTGGTCCTTTTGTGTCCTGGAGTCTAAGACTGAAGCTAGAACACCTGGCAAAGTTAAAGCTAGGTTTATTAAAATGATAGAAAAGAAAAGAAACTTTCTGATGATTGGTCATAGCAAGGATTATGCTCAATGGGGAACAATTGGAAGCATTCCCACTTCGATCAGGAACTAGACAAGGCTGTCCACTCTCACCACTTCTATTCAATATTGTACTTGAAGTCTTAGCTGAAGCCATAAGACAAGAAAGGGACATAAGAGGGATTCAAATCGGCAAGGAAGAAGTCAAGCTATCCCTATTTGCAGATGACATGATCTTATACCTGAGTGATCCCAAAAACTCCACCAGGAAGCTCCTGGAACTAATTGAGAAGTTCAGCAGGGTGGCAGGATACAAAATAAATGTGCAAAAATCAGAGGCCTTCCTATATGCCCAGAATGAAAGAAGTGAAAAAGCCTTGAGAGAAACAGTCCCATTTACTATAGCCCCTAAAAAAATGAAATACCTTGGTATAAACCTAACCAAGGAGGTAAAAGACCTTTACAATGAAAACTTTAAAACCCTAAAGAAAGAAATTGCAGAAGACACTAGAAGGTGGAAAGACCTCCCATGTTCCTGGATTGGCAGAATCAACATCATAAAAATGACCATCCTACCAAACACAATATACAAATTCAATGCTATACCAATTAAAATCCCAAAGCAATTCTCTAAAGAAGTTGACCAAACAATCTCAAAATTCATATGGAGGCACAAAAGACCCAGGATAGCAAAGACAATCCTGAGTAACAAAAACACTGCTGGAGGTATTACCATACCAAACCTTAGTCTATACTACAAATCCATAGTTATAAAAACAGCCTGGTACTGGCTCCAAAATAGACACACAGATCAATGGATAAGGATTGAAGACCCAGATATAAGCCCACAACATGACAGTCATTTGGTCTTTGACAAAAGGGCCCAAAAAATCCAATGGAAAAAGAACAGCATCTTCAACAAATGGTGCTGGCAAAACTGGATCTCCACATGCAGAAGATTAAAGCTGGACCCGTACTTGTCACCATGTACAAGACTTAATTCCAAATGGATCAAGAACCTTGATATCAGGCCAGAGACTATAAAAACCATAGTTGAAAGGGTAGGGAACTCCCTCAAGCTGATTGGGCTAGGCCAACAGTTCCTAAACATACATCCAATGGCACAGTCACTGCTACCAACTCTCAACAGTTTTGATCTGGTGAAATTAAAGAGCTTCTGTTCAGATAAAGAGATTGTCACACGAGCTCAAAGGCAACCCACAGAATGGGAGAAAATCTTCACTAACCACATATCTGATAGAGCTCTACTGTCCAGAGTGCACAAAGAACTTAGAAAACTAAACACTAAGGAAACCAATGTCCCAATTAAAAAATGGGCCCTGGAACTTAAAAGAAACTTTACCAGAGATGAAATTAAAATGTCTAATAAATATCTTAAAAAATGCTCCTCTTCCTTAGCCATCAGGGAAATGCAAATCAAAACTTCCCTGAGATATCATCTCACCCCGGTCAGGATGGCAAAAATCCATAATACAAACAACAACAAATATTAGAGAGGATGTGGAGAGAGGGGAACTCTCCTACATTGCTGGTGGGAATGCAAGCTCATACAGCCACTCTGGCGAGCCGTCTGGAGATTCTTAAAGAAATTAAAGATTGAAATGCCATATTACCCTGAGATTCCACTTTTGGGAATAACCCCGCATGCAGCAGAGGTTCACCTCGAAAGCACAAGCACGGCCATGTTCATAGCAGCACTGTTTACAATAGCAAAGTCATGGAATCAACCCAAATGTTCAACAGTTGATGAGTGGATAAGGAAACAGTGGTACATCTATACAATGGAGTACTACTCAGCCATCAAAAATGATGAATTACTGGAATTTGCCGGGAAATGGATGTCATTAGAAACAATTATATTAAGTGAAGTATCCCAGACCCAGAAAATTAAGCGCCGTATGTACTCCCTAATAGGTGGCTCCTAGTACCAAACCCACCGAGCCCACCTTGAGACACTCAAAACAAATCTATGTAATACTTACAGTAATTGCAAGGATTATGAACAGGAGGGATGGGGTTGGAGGGTCACACCAGAAACAAGGAGAGTTGGGACCATGTTACAGCAGGGAAAATAGGCCTCCATCAAGGACTGCAAGTAATGAGACACATGGTTAAGTTCACAGACGTTCGTTCCTGATCATTTACAACTGAGGGGGTATGATCTCACCAGAAGGGGAGGGCATATAGTCTGGCAGAAAAAAAGTAACCATTTTGCAAATGGGTGGTTGACCCCTCCCTCACTGAGGTTTCCTATTTTTATTACATCTACCCTTGAATGTGCTCTTATAACAAGACTCCAGTTTAACAGCTCTTTGTCTCTGGCCAGGGGGTGACATACAGTGCCCACCAGGATGGAGTGAAGGGCATTGCAGGAGCAGCAAAACTGAAAAAAAAAATATCAACAAACCAAAATCCAGAACTTCAGAGACTCTATATCAACCACATAGAACTAGGCCAGCCTAATCTCTCCCCATCCTGAAGCTCAGGGAAATTTGTGCAAGAGGTGGCGGTGAGATTGTAAGAGCAAAAGGATGGGAGGAGCAATGATTTGCGAGATACTCCACACAAATTAGGGCTGAAGCAATCATAATTGGACTTTGCATGCCCTGCACAATGTCCAACACACTATTGACCCCACAAAGTCTAGCATCTGCTAAAGGCACCAAGATCCTTGGAGGCAAGGGATTGACAGCCACAGTAGTGTTCCTATGCTTAAGGGGAACACGAGAAAGGGTCAGGGAAATGCCACTGGGTCCTTGTACATCATCGGAGAGGAGGGCCCAGAGGAGAGTCTGGCATGCACATTAATGGACTCTCTGGGAATTGGGGAGGGCGGGACTGGGGGATGGGGAAGGAGGGGTGAGGGGAGGGGGAGCAGGGGGTTGGGGGGCGGGAGGGAGGGAGGGAACTGGTGTACCTATTAAGTTTGTATGAGTGGAAATAATAATAAAAAATGTTAAAAAATTTGGCAAGACCATAATAAAAAAAAGTAAGCAGTAAAAAAAAATTTTTTTTATTCAATTGTGTGCACGTGTGTGCGTATGTGTAGAACCACGGGCGGATTCGGGAACCACCATGGACCACCTCCACCTCGTCGTTTACTCTGCCTGGGGATTCACAGGCTCCGACCTACCAGGACCAGAAACGCAGGCCGGCCCCGCTTCCGCCTGGTGTCTATACATGGGGTTTAGGATCCGAACTCAGGACCTTCTGCCTGCAAGGCAGAGGCTTAACCCCTGAGCCACCTCTCCAGCCGTGGAAGTTTATCTTATCTGATGCCTTTTTATGTAGAATGAGCTAAGACTAGAAACTAATCAGTAAGGCTTCTAAGATAGGTTCAAGAGCAAGATTCATATTTGTGGCTACTTAAAAAATGTCAAACTGCATTTCAAAGGAGACTACATAGAGGCAGATTGAGTTGGCTCCATATTAACTAGATCCTTAATAAATGTATAATGAAATTATTGAATTCTTGAATATAATTAAATTAATCAATGAAAGTGGAAACACAGTCACTAAGTCCATTATACAAAATGTGACAGGACTTTTAAACTTTATTGTAGTAGACTTGAGACACCAATAAAAGTATTTTTTTAATATTATTTATTCAATTGTGCATGTGTGTGTGTCTGTGTGTAGAACCACGGGCGAATTCGCGAACCACCATGTACCGCCTCCACCCCCTCCTTGTTTACTCTGCCCGGGAATTCACAGGCTCCGCCCTACCAGGACCAGAAACGCAGGCCGCCCCGCTTCCTCCCTGCTTCTATACGTGGGGTCTAGGATCCGAACTCAAGACCTTCTGCCTGCAAGGGAGATGCTTAACCCCTGAGCCACCTCTCCAGCACCAATGAAAGTATTTTTAAGAATCATTTTATTATTACTTTTCTCATTGTGGTGATCAAAATAGGCAAGAGAAGCAACTTAAAGGAAGATTTAATTTTTTTTTATTATTATGTATTCAACTGTGTGCATATGTGTGTGTATGTGCGTGCGCGTGTGTCTGTGTATGTGTAGAACCACGGACGAATTTGTGAACCACCATGGACTGCCTCCACCTCCTTCTGCCCCGAGATTCACAGGCTCCGCCCTACCAGGACCAGAAGTGCAGGCCGCCCCCGCTTCCGCCTGGCGTCTATATGTGGGATCTGGGATCCGAACTCAGGACCTTCCGCCTGCAAGGCGGAGGCTTAACCCCTGAGCCACTTCTCCAGCCCCTAAAGGAAGATTTATTTGGCTCATTATGGCAGGAAGGTGAGACAGTTGGTACATTCCGACCATAGTCAGGAAGCAAAGATACATGTAAGCTGATATGCAGTTAGGTTTCTCCTTTTATCTTCTTTTTTCTCTTTATGTATATGTGCACATCTGTGTGTAGAATATGCACACTCATGTATGCATATTTTCATGTGTATAGATATACATGTGTGTATGTTTATATTTGTGAGTATTTTGAATTCCATCCCATGAAATGGTGTTTTTCCATATTCAGGGTGGATCGTCTCATCTCAATTTATGCAATAGAGAAGCCTCCTCTCCTTCCTTTCATTCCTTTCACCAATCAAGACATTAAAGGAGGAGGAAGGGGACAAGGACATAAACTCATTTTGTTTGTATATGAAAATGTTTTAATAAAAAATAAATGACTTCACAGACATTCCTTGAGTTTTGTGTTCTAGGAGATTCTACATCCTGTCACAATGACAATCAATCTTCATAGAAATATGAGTCATTGAAGTTTGGATTATAGAGAAATATTCTTATGACAAATGGATTAAGTTGTAGGTCATAGAATTGATTTGTATTTAGGTGATTGATATTGGTATGTTAGCAAGGATGGTTAAAGTGAGGACTGGGTTAGATGGTTCAGTGGGTAAAGGCATTTGCCACTAGGACTGATCTGATCATCACAAGTCAACATGGTACAATGAGAGAACCAACTCCTGAAAGTTGTCATGTGAACTCCATGTGCACCCTGTGACATGTGTCTTGCCTAAGACACATGCAAAAATGAGTGAATAATTAAAAAATAAATATGGTTTAAGCAAGATGAAATTCTGGGGCTGGAGAGGTGGCTCAGGGGTTAAGCTTCTGACTTGCAGACCAAAGGTCCTGAATTGGGATCCTAGACCCAACTAGACTCGGGGCGGAAGCGGGGGTGGCCTGTGTTTCTGGTCCTGGTAGGGGAGAGCCTGTGATCTTGGGGCAGAGTAAAAAACAAGGAGGAGGTAGAGGCGGTCCATGGTGGTTCCCGAATTCGCCTGTGGTTCTACACACACACACACACACACACACACACACACACACACACGCATAAATACACACACACACACACGTACAATTGAATAAATAAAAAAAGCAAGATGAAATTCTAAATAGTAAAAACACAATTAGGAGTGTTTGCCAACAAATTATGGAAAATATAGCGTAAAGTAGTAAATAACCACAATACATCTTATTTATTTTTTATTAAATAAGATTTCTGGAAGTATATGGTGACTGTAATTAATTCAAAGTGCCTAATAAGTTTTACTGATCAGTGTCCTTTTAGTTCTTCAGTATATCCTAGTTTCATTTACTATTAAACAAAATCAAAAATAATGATATAGGATAATAGCCAAGAAGGTATATTACCAAAAATACCAAGGTTTTCTAGAAACTCTTCAGCAGTCCTAACTTTTTAAGTCTTTTTGTTCAGAGAAGACACCTCAGATCAAACAGGTATAAGGAAAGAAAGAAAAATCAAGGAATGGTATAATAATAGTTGATTATATTATTAGGATATCATGTTGTCTTTTAATTGAAATTATAATCCTGCCTACAAAGGGAGAATGGAGAAGGCATAATGGCAGGGGTTAAACACTATCTTCTACCATTTTAACCCAGTGATTCAATTTAGTATGATGTTATAATACATTGGATGCAAGTATGAATTTTCATTTTTGCTCTGACTCTTGTTTTATGGTAATATGGGCTAGTGATTATTTTATATAAAAGGACGTTGTATTATTCAGGGGTTTCTAGAGGAACAGAACTAATAGAATGAATATATGAAAAGGGAATTTATTAGATTGTTTACCAAATAGTATCTGGGTAGTCCAACAGTGGCTGTCAGTAGCTGCTTAATCCAGCTCAATATTTTAGTAGTCCCAGTCTGTGGCTGAATGCTGGAAAATCCTCAGAAAGTCTCTGGACTTCAGTCACATTGGAGGGTCGAAGAAGCCTGGCAGAAGGTGGGAAGATAAGTTTGCCAGCATAGGGCAAGAGAGACTCCCAGAGCTTTTGTCTTGTGATTCTTTAATATGATCTGTAATTAGGAAGTTATATCCAAATTTAGGATTGTTCTTCATATTGCGAATATATTGATCCAAATAATTACTTCAAGTGGTCTAGCAGATGGTTTGTCAGTTAATCCCAGGTGCGGTCAATCTTACAACCAGGATTAACTATTACAGATATCAAAATTAAGTAAAAATTAACAAAGAGGCTCAAGCAATTTCATTTTGCTTACCATTCTCTTTTACTTTATGATCCACACAAACATAAATTATACTAACAAGAATATCTGTCTTTTTAGGCTAATTGCTGTAGTAGTTTTTAAAATATTTTGAATAACAAAGAAATGTATGAGAAGCTAAAATGGAAGCGTTGGAACTGAATTATTAAATTCAGCACTAGTCTGAATTTAAAATGTGTTGCTATCCAGATATTTTAATATCAAAATTTATTGTTATAAAGACAGTTGGTTTTTCTTGTTGCAGTGACTTCTCAACATGACGGAAATCATATGATTACTCAGCCTTGCACCCTCTGCTTCAGTTCGCAGGCAACAACTACCTAAAGGACATTAGCTCCAGGAAACCTTCACCAGGCTTGAAGAGCCAAAGCATCTGGCATGCTAATCAGAGGATTTTATACAGCCAGTGAAAACAGAATATCTAGAATGTATGTTTAATTAGTCGGGGAAACGTGAATATAATGAATCTATGTTAACAATTTAGAAATTCAGTTCTTTAAGATGCAGGGTAAAAGACATCCATTCATGCTACTGAAAACAAATGCTACAATTTCAAATAAATTATAGGGTTATATAGCTGTAAACTACTTTACCTAGATAATCCCTGATTCTTAAGACCACTGTTCCTGAGGTTAGTTTCTGGAGATTGAAGTTAATATTTTTCTCCTATTTGAACGAGCCTAATCCCAAGAACTCAGGAAGGGTGGAAGCTTTACAAAACAGAATCAGGAGGAATGGGTGTGGTCTCTGGAGCCTAAACACAGGAACTCAGGAATGGTGAAAGCTTCACAAAACAGAATCAGGAGGAATGGGTGTGGTCTCTGGAGCCTAATCCCATGAACTCAGGAATGGTGGAAGCTTCACAAAACACAATCAGGAGGAGTAGGTGCGATCTCTGGAGACTCAATATAAGCACACTCCAGAGACCAGACTTGACACATTTCTCTCCCTACCAGATAGCAGTTACAAGCCTCCTAGTTGCAGAGAAGGCTGAATCAACCACCTACCCAGGAGCAGCGGATCCAGATCCTACAGGTAAATTAACATTGCTTCCTTCACATCCTACACCTAGTAGATAGAACCTAGGACTGAATTAACATTGCTTCCGGGCTACCTAATGCCCGGAGACTGGATCCAAGTGCTGAACTAGCATTGCTTTCCCACTGCCTAATACCTGCAGGACAGGACTCTAGAGTTGAGCTAGCATTGCGTCCGGGCTACCGAACACCTAAAGGAGCAGATCTAAAAGCTAATCTGTCATTGCTTTCCAGCTACCTAACCCCAGGAGATTCGGACCCAAGAGCTGAGCTAGCATTGCTTACCTGCTGCCTAACGCCTGGAGGACTGGACTCAAGAGCTGAACTAGCATTGCTTCCCGGGTTCCTAAGGCCTGGAGACCGGATCCAAGAGCCGAACTGGCATCACTTACCTGCTGCCTGACGCCTGGAGGTACCTACCCAAGAGCTGAACTAACATTGCTGTCCCTGCAAACCAACACTACTGAGGCCCGAAGCACATTCTACTTAGAAAACATGGCCTCAGATATTTCACGAGCCTTTCAGGAAAACCTGGTCTGTTTGGTGTGCCGGACCTACCTTACAGACCCGGTCACCATAGACTGTGGGCACAGCTTCTGCAGGCCGTGTCTCTGCCTTTCCCGGCCAGAAGCCTTGGGTCCTGCCCAATGCCCTGTGTGCAGCGCAGCATGTCAGCAGCGAAGCCCCAGAACCAACGATATTCTCAGGAAGTTGGTGTCTGTGGCCAGGCGAGCGAGCCTCAGGCAATGGCTCAGCTCCCGCGAGCACCTGTGTGTGACCCACCAGGAGGCCAAGGTGATCTTCTGTGAAGAAGACAAGATCCTGCTCTGTGCGCTCTGCTCCACCTCTCCAGAGCACAAAGCTCACATGCACGATCCCGTGGAAGCAGCTGCTGAGGATCGGAGGGAAATGTTACTCACGCGCATGGCATACTTGTGGGAAAAGATCGAAGAACACGAGAGAAATCTCAACGAGGAGAGCAACGCGACCATCCTTTGGACGGCCTATGTGTCTCTACGGGAAGCGATGATCAAGACAGAGTACAGGAAGCTGCATCCAGTTCTCTACGAGGAAGAAAAGCAACACTTGGAGCTTCTGCGAAACGAAGGCCAATGGTTTTTACAGAAGCTGAGTGAGAAGAAAGCCATGATGCTCCAGAAAAGGAGCGTCCTGAGAGAGCTGTATCAGGAGCTGGCCTCAATGTGCCGTGAGCCTTGTGTGCAGCTGCTCCAGAATCGCAGAGAAGTATCGACCAGGAGCAAGGCAGTGCAGTTGCGCATGCCCGAACCGGTAAAGCCCGCACTCAGTGCCCGGCCCATCACCGGATTAGCCGACAGGTTCCACCGCTTCCACGTGGAGATTTTCTTCCAAGACGTCATTACAACCCATTACAGCATGGGCCTATTCGGCAGCACGAGAAATCTTGACTTTAGACACCCCCGTCGCCCCGTGTCTGTGGATTCTGACAGGTCCTGCTGTTCCGCTGCCTGGGGAGATAAGCGCTTCACCTCTGGTAAATACTACTGGGAGCTAGATGTGAAAGACTCTTGGGATTGGGCTCTAGGGGTCTGTAAAGACTCTTGGGAAAGGAAGAGTGGCCCGGTGACTGAATCTGAGAACGTATTTCTTCTCATATGTGTCAACGGGGAAAACCATTATAGTCTTCTGACTACCTCCCCTTTTTTTCCTCACTATGTGGAGAGGCCCTTGGGCCGCGTTGGGGTATTCCTTGACTGTGACAATGGAAATGTGAGTTTCTTGAATGTTGCCAAGAATTCCCTCATATGGAGGTACCCTGCCGGCTCTTTCGCTTTTCCTGTCAGGCCTTTTTTCTCCACTGGCCACCGGTGATCTAGGGAAGTGAGCCTGAACCATCCATAGCTTGGGGAGCCTGTCTGAATTGACGTCAAGCAATCATACGACACCTTCGTGTCTTTGAAGGACTTCTTGCTTTAGGGAAACCTGTATTGATTGTTTTCAAATGTAAAATTGTGATTTATGTGATTAAAAATAAAGGTGAATTTCTGAAGCAGTTTTGTGATGGCATTATTTTGACTAAAGTAACATATTCAAAGGTAAATCTCTGTAATACCTACCGTGATTGTGAAGATTGTAAACAGGAGGGAAGGGGAAGGAGCCCCCACAACAAAGAAGAGAGCGATCATACTTCAGTAGAGAAAATGGGTCGCCATCAATTACTGCATGTAATTACCAAGACATGTGGTTTCACTTCCCTTCCTGATCACCTGGGACTGAAGAGGTTTGATCTCACCAATCAGGGAGGGTATAGGGACTGGCAGATAGATAGTAACCATCCCACAGTATGGGACATTGACCCCCCCCCCCACTGCTGCGCCCTACTCTGATTCCATCTATCTTTGAGTCTCCTCTTACATTAAGATCTTCATTTAAATGGAACCAGATCACCCCAATTTCTTCCATCCTGAGGCTTAGGTCACCGTAAGGAAAAGGGGGCAGCAAGATTGTAAGAGCCTAAAGATGGGGAGGACCAAAGATACGCAAGATACTCCAACACAAGTTAGGTCTATAGTAGCCATAATCAAACTATGCCTGAGCTGTATCATAGCGGAAATGTCCAAGAACCCCTAAAGTCTAGCGTGGATCACGGGGGAAAAGGCTCTAGGCAGTAAGATCCTTAGAAGCAAAGGATTGACAGTCATAATAGCATTCCCATAGTAATTCCCATAGCCCTAGAAAGGCTCCAGACTATGCCACTGAGTCCTTTTCCCTCGCTAGGTTGGAGAACTGAGAGGGACATTTGGCATTCACACAAAAGTATGCTCCAGGGAATGGGAAGGAGGAAGGGGGAGGCACTGGGATAAGGGGAAAGAGGGAGGGGGATGAAAGAAAGGGGAAAAGGGAGGGAGAATGTAAGGGCAGACTGTGGAGGGGAGGAGGGAGGAAGAGGAAGGGGGTATCTATTAAGATTGTAGGATAGGGAAAAAATACAATGTGGGATGAAAAAAAAAACAGTGGAAAAGAATTTTAAAAACTTTGGGGTAAAGAAACTATACAATCTCCACAGAAATATAACATCTGTAAAAATGAAAATTAATTAATGAGATTCAGCTTATGACATATGTATTCTCTAACGTTGCATTTTCCACTTCCATGTTTTATATTCTATTTAATATATTTTACTGTTAGTGTCATAGATGAAAATTAGTAATCCAGTAAATACTATCTAAGTTTTAGAGTGCTTTTTTTGTTAAACTGTAGGCTGTATGAAAACATTCCACTTTTCTGAATAAAATTAGACAGTGAGCAATATACCAGGTTATTGGAATACAGAAGCAGACCAGCTTATAAGTCTCATTTGCAGATAGGGAAATACAAAGCACAGCTACTTTAGAAAGTCTCAGCCTCCTAGAAATACTGTGTACTAGGAACCACCCTGTTCTAATATTCAATGCTTTCATTTGATTCAGGATTCCTTTTTCTAAATACAAAGATATGGTCATTCCTTAGAACACAATGTCCTCCAAGAGTGTCTAGTAAAAGAGACAAAAATAATATACTAAACAACACAAAGGCCCTCAGATATCACTCTCTGAACTTCAATATAGTAATATAGATCTATAGAAGGGGGTATAGTTCAATAGTCATCAAACGGCATCATGTTTTTATTACACTTTTTTTGCATAATCATACAAGCTCAATAAGTACTTCTCCTTTCCTGGTGCCTCCTGCATCCTGCCTCCCATACAGCAGAGCATCTGTTTATGTGGGCAGGGAAACTCCCTCTGTGTTAACTACACTAGTGAGGGTTCAGAGCTCAGTAGTACAGCCTGAGTTCCCTTCTTGGACTGTCCACTAGCATGGGACCTCTATTGTGTCTGTTTAACCCCTTGCCTCTAAGGATCCTACTGTGCTAAGCCTTCTCCCCTGTAGTCCCTGCTAGACTTCAGGGGATTGTTGACATGTCAGCCTTTGTGCAGGTTAGGAAAATTCCAGTTTCATTGTGGCTATATTCTGGCTGCTGCAACCTTGTGTGGAGTATCTTGCATGTGGTTGGTTCTCCCCATCTTCATGTTCTTACAGTTTTGCCACCCCCTCTTCTGCAAGGTTTCCTGAGCTTTAGGATGGGGAGAGATTTGGCTGATTCCAGGTGGTTAATGTAGGGTCCTTGGTGTTCTGAATTATGGTGTGTTGTTGTTTTCAGTTTTTCTTTTCCTGCATTACCCTTGTCTGCATCCTGATTGGTATTGAAGTTCACCTCCTAACCAAAGATAAAAGACTGTTTAAACAAAGATCATAATATAGTTTTTTTAACCATTTCACTGGTTAACAACAGATTCTTATAGATCATTTGCAAAGTACCATGTAGACTGAATCTCAATGATAGGTATGAATAAGTGCATTTATTCATTCATAATATAATTGTGCTTATGAATAGAGTGGATGAATCTGATGGATATCGCCCCTTTGCACCTGTCTTTTCTCATTGGCTTCATAGTAACATTGCGTGAAGTAGCATGCATTAGACATTTAGTAAGTCCACAACAGTATAATGAGGAAATGATACTCAAAAGCAACAAGGAGTGCATGCTACATTAGGATATTCTGTTTGATACCAGTCTGCACCATCTATTAGGCTGATTTCAATGAAGAATGATAGATAGCATGGTGAGAAGCTAAAGTTAATTAGTGGCTACATGTAAAATCCATGGAGAAATATGATATATCAGTCTTAAAAAGTGACTTCATGCATGTTTCATATCATTGCCTCTGTGGCTACATTCTCAATTTGGAGCTTATTAAACAAGTAGTAAGTTGTGAAAAGGCAGTTACCCTACATCCAGAGTGGATGAGCATGTATACCATCTTATTAAGGACCATATCTTCTTTATGCTATGTACCTGTTACTCTTCTCTGTTCCTATGAGATACCATTCCAAATCAAACAACTTAAGAGAGAGAAGGAGATTTATTCAGCCTATGGTTCCAGAGGGTGTATACAGTCCATTATTGCAGAAAAGACATGACTGTCTAGCAGAGGCTGGAGGAGGTCTAAGTTATGCCCTTTATGGAGGCTGAGAGTTGCAAAACTATAAGCTCAAGAGACGACTCCCTCACTTAAGCAGGACAGAGCCAACTAACCTCAAGGCCCACCTCCCGCGACTGCCTTCCTCTCGAAAGGCTCTACCTCCTAAAGGTGCTAAGGCTTTCCAAAATAACTAAATTCAAACACAGGAGCCTGTGGGGGACAGCTTACATTTCAAACCATCTCACTCCTCCCATTCCCCCAAAGGTGAATTGTCATCTGTCCTAGTTTGGCATAGGTGCCAACTTGATGGTAGAGGGTTTGAGCTCTGGGCACATTTATGGAGAATTAGTGGTTGGGTTAGGCACACAGAAAACTGTAGGACATTGTGTAGCTGAAGGGGAAGACCCAGCCTATGGTGGGCGGGACTAGGTCCTGAGCAGTTGAATAAAATACTGAGAGTTGGTTGAGGAAGGTGGCATCCTTTTGTTCACTTGGCCAGACATGCTGGTCTGGCAAGTAAGGATTGTCCATCTCTCAGCAGTTATTTGGTGATGGTCTAGCCAGTTCCCTGATCCCTGGTGATGCTGCATGCTCTCCCATCAAGCTGGACTGAGAACTGTAACCAGGAAACACAAAAGAGAATAAACCCTTGTTCCTTTAAGCCATTTGATGGTCATTTATCAGCAACCATGCAGGTGAACTGCAACACCATTTCAGTACACAAACTATACTCAGCCCAACTTTAGAAGTCCTCATAGACATACTCCAGAAGTCCAAAGACCAAAGCCCCCTGTAAAATCAAAAGACAACTTATATACTTCCAACATGCAATGACACGGAATAATCTTCCCATTCCAAAAGAGTGGAATGCAGGCATATCCAAGAAAGATCCATAGATAACAAGACCAAAACCCAGGAAGACAAACTCCAGTCTTGCAGCTCCATGTCCAACAGGTGAGCCTCTTGTTGAGATTATCTGAGTTCCAAAGGGATTTGGCTTCAAACCTCCAGTGAGGGTGAATTATAACACACCCCACAATGCACAGTTTCTTTGGCATCTCTAACATCTTGACTTCCTAATGGCCAATGAGGCTTTAACTCCATAGCACACACTGCCCTTCTTGGACCTCTAAACTTCAGACTTTCTGCCACATACTGCCTGGAATCTACCTTTCTTTGAAACGTTGGAGAAGGGAATCCACGAACTCCTCCTTCTTGCATTTTTGAGGCCTGTAATACCAGGGCCACAGGGATGACTTTGCCAAGTTCTGCTCTAACCTCCAGGTGGAGAGTGGCCCTCTGGAATCACGCCTACTCTGTAGTGATGCTGGGAAGCATCTCTATTTCTCTTGGTCACTTGCTTCAGAGGAGTTACCAGATCTTTCCTCTCAAACTTTTTCCCTGAGCTCATTCCATCCAAAAGGATTTGCATTGAGATCCTTCCCTGAGGAATTTTCCCTCAAGATGCAGCCTCTCCTATTTTCTAAAGAATCGGCTTTGATTCACTAATGGAATTAATCTCTTTAGCAATATTCACCATTTTATTGTCTGCATTCTCTTTAAGCTGCTTCCACATTTTTTTTTTTTGAATCAAACTTTCCAGGTGTTGTTTCTTTCTAGCTGATTCTTTGCTCTTTTTCTTCATAACTGTATAAGAACTAGAAAAAATAGCCATGTAACACTCTCAAGACTACGTTGCTTGAAACTTTTGCTAAACACTCAAATTTAGCTTTAGGCAAGCTTAGAAGCAAAGAGCAAAACCTAATCAAACTCTCTGCAATGTATTACTCCATTTGTCTCTCATTCAACTACAAAGACAGTCTCTGTTCCCTTTTTTGGACCATCATAAATTGGGCCCCATTCCTGCTACCGAAAACAAATGCTACACTTCCAAATAACTTATGTGGTTATATAGATGTGTACTACTTTCCCCAGATAATCCCTGATTCTTAAGGCCACTGTTCTTAATGTTAGTTTCTGGAAATTGAAGTTAGTCTCCCTCTCCATTTTGAACAAGCCTAATCCCAGTAATTCAGGTGGAAGCTTCACAAAACAGAATCAGGAGGAATGGGTGTGGTCTCTGGAGCCTAATCCCATGAACTCAGGAATGGTGGAAGCTTCACAAAACACAATCAGGAGGAGTAGGTGCGATCTCTGGAGACTCAATATAAGCACACTCCAGAGACCAGACTTGACACATTTCTCTCCCTACCAGATAGCAGTTACAAGCCTCCTAGTTGCAGAGAAGGCTGAATCAACCACCTACCCAGGAGCAGCGGATCCAGATCCTACAGGTAAATTAACATTGCTTCCTTCACATCCTACACCTAGTAGATAGAACCTAGGACTGAATTAACATTGCTTCCGGGCTACCTAATGCCCGGAGACTGGATCCAAGTGCTGAACTAGCATTGCTTTCCCACTGCCTAATACCTGCAGGACAGGACTCTAGAGTTGAGCTAGCATTGCGTCCGGGCTACCGAACACCTAAAGGAGCAGATCTAAAAGCTAATCTGTCATTGCTTTCCAGCTACCTAACCCCAGGAGATTCGGACCCAAGAGCTGAGCTAGCATTGCTTACCTGCTGCCTAACGCCTGGAGGACTGGACTCAAGAGCTGAACTAGCATTGCTTCCCGGGTTCCTAAGGCCTGGAGACCGGATCCAAGAGCCGAACTGGCATCACTTACCTGCTGCCTGACGCCTGGAGGTACCT
Organism: Typhlomys cinereus; assembly: GCA_023101885.1. Taxonomy (NCBI): domain Eukaryota; kingdom Metazoa; phylum Chordata; class Mammalia; order Rodentia; family Platacanthomyidae; genus Typhlomys; species Typhlomys cinereus. Next base: position 1,427,897 of record JALPQD010000347.1, on the reverse strand, counting down.
ACCCAAGAGCTGAACTAACATTGCTGTCCCTGCAAACCAACACTACTGAGGCCCGAAGCACATTCTACTTAGAAAACATGGCCTCAGATATTTCACGAGCCTTTCAGGAAAACCTGGTCTGTTTGGTGTGCCGGACCTACCTTACAGACCCGGTCACCATAGACTGTGGGCACAGCTTCTGCAGGCCGTGTCTCTGCCTTTCCCGGCCAGAAGCCTTGGGTCCTGCCCAATGCCCTGTGTGCAGCGCAGCATGTCAGCAGCGAAGCCCCAGAACCAACGATATTCTCAGGAAGTTGGTGTCTGTGGCCAGGCGAGCGAGCCTCAGGCAATGGCTCAGCTCCCGCGAGCACCTGTGTGTGACCCACCAGGAGGCCAAGGTGATCTTCTGTGAAGAAGACAAGATCCTGCTCTGTGCGCTCTGCTCCACCTCTCCAGAGCACAAAGCTCACATGCACGATCCCGTGGAAGCAGCTGCTGAGGATCGGAGGGAAATGTTACTCACGCGCATGGCATACTTGTGGGAAAAGATCGAAGAACACGAGAGAAATCTCAACGAGGAGAGCAACGCGACCATCCTTTGGACGGCCTATGTGTCTCTACGGGAAGCGATGATCAAGACAGAGTACAGGAAGCTGCATCCAGTTCTCTACGAGGAAGAAAAGCAACACTTGGAGCTTCTGCGAAACGAAGGCCAATGGTTTTTACAGAAGCTGAGTGAGAAGAAAGCCATGATGCTCCAGAAAAGGAGCGTCCTGAGAGAGCTGTATCAGGAGCTGGCCTCAATGTGCCGTGAGCCTTGTGTGCAGCTGCTCCAGAATCGCAGAGAAGTATCGACCAGGAGCAAGGCAGTGCAGTTGCGCATGCCCGAACCGGTAAAGCCCGCACTCAGTGCCCGGCCCATCACCGGATTAGCCGACAGGTTCCACCGCTTCCACGTGGAGATTTTCTTCCAAGACGTCATTACAACCCATTACAGCATGGGCCTATTCGGCAGCACGAGAAATCTTGACTTTAGACACCCCCGTCGCCCCGTGTCTGTGGATTCTGACAGGTCCTGCTGTTCCGCTGCCTGGGGAGATAAGCGCTTCACCTCTGGTAAATACTACTGGGAGCTAGATGTGAAAGACTCTTGGGATTGGGCTCTAGGGGTCTGTAAAGACTCTTGGGAAAGGAAGAGTGGCCCGGTGACTGAATCTGAGAACGTATTTCTTCTCATATGTGTCAACGGGGAAAACCATTATAGTCTTCTGACTACCTCCCCTTTTTTTCCTCACTATGTGGAGAGGCCCTTGGGCCGCGTTGGGGTATTCCTTGACTGTGACAATGGAAATGTGAGTTTCTTGAATGTTGCCAAGAATTCCCTCATATGGAGGTACCCTGCCGGCTCTTTCGCTTTTCCTGTCAGGCCTTTTTTCTCCACTGGCCACCGGTGATCTAGGGAAGTGAGCCTGAACCATCCATAGCTTGGGGAGCCTGTCTGAATTGACGTCAAGCAATCATACGACACCTTCGTGTCTTTGAAGGACTTCTTGCTTTAGGGAAACCTGTATTGATTGTTTTCAAATGTAAAATTGTGATTTATGTGATTAAAAATAAAGGTGAATTTCTGAAGCAGTTTTGTGATGGCATTATTTTGACTAAAGTAACATATTCAAAGGTAAATCTCTGTAATACCTACCGTGATTGTGAAGATTGTAAACAGGAGGGAAGGGGAAGGAGCCCCCACAACAAAGAAGAGAGCGATCATACTTCAGTAGAGAAAATGGGTCGCCATCAATTACTGCATGTAATTACCAAGACATGTGGTTTCACTTCCCTTCCTGATCACCTGGGACTGAAGAGGTTTGATCTCACCAATCAGGGAGGGTATAGGGACTGGCAGATAGATAGTAACCATCCCACATATGGGACATTGACCCCCCCCCCCCACTGCTGCGCCCTACTCTGATTCCATCTATCTTTGAGTCTCCTCTTACATTAAGATCTTCATTTAAATGGAACCAGATCACCCCAATTTCTTCCATCCTGAGGCTTAGGTCACCGTAAGGAAAAGGGGGCAGCAAGATTGTAAGAGCCTAAAGATGGGGAGGACCAAAGATACGCAAGATACTCCAACACAAGTTAGGTCTATAGTAGCCATAATCAAACTATGCCTGAGCTGTATCATAGCGGAAATGTCCAAGAACCCCTAAAGTCTAGCGTGGATCACGGGGGAAAAGGCTCTAGGCAGTAAGATCCTTAGAAGCAAAGGATTGACAGTCATAATAGCATTCCCATAGTAATTCCCATAGCCCTAGAAAGGCTCCAGACTATGCCACTGAGTCCTTTTCCCTCGCTAGGTTGGAGAACTGAGAGGGACATTTGGCATTCACACAAAAGTATGCTCCAGGGAATGGGAAGGAGGAAGGGGGAGGCACTGGGATAAGGGGAAAGAGGGAGGGGGATGAAAGAAAGGGGAAAAGGGAGGGAGAATGTAAGGGCAGACTGTGGAGGGGAGGAGGGAGGAAGAGGAAGGGGGTATCTATTAAGATTGTAGGATAGGGAAAAAATACAATGTGGGATGAAAAAAAAAACAGTGGAAAAGAATTTTAAAAACTTTGGGGTAAAGAAACTATACAATCTCCACAGAAATATAACATCTGTAAAAATGAAAATTAATTAATGAGATTCAGCTTATGACATATGTATTCTCTAACGTTGCATTTTCCACTTCCATGTTTTATATTCTATTTAATATATTTTACTGTTAGTGTCATAGATGAAAATTAGTAATCCAGTAAATACTATCTAAGTTTTAGAGTGCTTTTTTTGTTAAACTGTAGGCTGTATGAAAACATTCCACTTTTCTGAATAAAATTAGACAGTGAGCAATATACCAGGTTATTGGAATACAGAAGCAGACCAGCTTATAAGTCTCATTTGCAGATAGGGAAATACAAAGCACAGCTACTTTAGAAAGTCTCAGCCTCCTAGAAATACTGTGTACTAGGAACCACCCTGTTCTAATATTCAATGCTTTCATTTGATTCAGGATTCCTTTTTCTAAATACAAAGATATGGTCATTCCTTAGAACACAATGTCCTCCAAGAGTGTCTAGTAAAAGAGACAAAAATAATATACTAAACAACACAAAGGCCCTCAGATATCACTCTCTGAACTTCAATATAGTAATATAGATCTATAGAAGGGGGTATAGTTCAATAGTCATCAAACGGCATCATGTTTTTATTACACTTTTTTTGCATAATCATACAAGCTCAATAAGTACTTCTCCTTTCCTGGTGCCTCCTGCATGCTGCCTCCCATACAGCAGAGCATCTGTTTATGTGGGCAGGGAAACTCCCTCTGAGTTAACTACACTAGTGAGGGTTCAGAGCTCAGTAGTATAGCCTGAGTTCCCTTCTTGGACTGTCCACTAGCATGGGACCTCTGTTGTGTCTGTTTAACCCCTTGCCTCTAAGGATCCTACTGTGCTAAGCCTTCTCCCCTGTAGTCCCTGCTAGACTTCAGGGGATTGTTGACATGTCAGCCTTTGTGCAGGTTAGGAAAATTCCAGTTTCATTGTGGCTATATTCTGGCTGCTGCAACCTTGTGTGGAGTATCTTGCATGTGGTTGGTTCTCCCCATCTTCATGTTCTTACAGTTTTGCCACCCCCTCTTCTGCAAGGTTTCCTGAGCTTTAGGATGGGGAGAGATTTGGCTGATTCCAGGTGGTTAATGTAGGGTCCTTGGTGTTCTGAATTATGGTGTGTTGTTGTTTTCAGTTTTTCTTTTCCTGCATTACCCTTGTCTGCATCCTGATTGGTATTGAAGTTCACCTCCTAACCAAAGATAAAAGACTGTTTAAACAAAGATCATAATATAGTTTTTTTAACCATTTCACTGGTTAACAACAGATTCTTATAGATCATTTGCAAAGTACCATGTAGACTGAATCTCAATGATAGGTATGAATAAGTGCATTTATTCATTCATAATATAATTGTGCTTATGAATAGAGTGGATGAATCTGATGGATATCGCCCCTTTGCACCTGTCTTTTCTCATTGGCTTCATAGTAACATTGCGTGAAGTAGCATGCATTAGACATTTAGTAAGTCCACAACAGTATAATGAGGAAATGATACTCAAAAGCAACAAGGAGTGCATGCTACATTAGGATATTCTGTTTGATACCAGTCTGCACCATCTATTAGGCTGATTTCAATGAAGAATGATAGATAGCATGGTGAGAAGCTAAAGTTAATTAGTGGCTACATGTAAAATCCATGGAGAAATATGATATATCAGTCTTAAAAAGTGACTTCATGCATGTTTCATATCATTGCCTCTGTGGCTACATTCTCAATTTGGAGCTTATTAAACAAGTAGTAAGTTGTGAAAAGGCAGTTACCCTACATCCAGAGTGGATGAGCATGTATACCATCTTATTAAGGACCATATCTTCTTTATGCTATGTACCTGTTACTCTTCTCTGTTCCTATGAGATACCATTCCAAATCAAACAACTTAAGAGAGAGAAGGAGATTTATTCAGCCTATGGTTCCAGAGGGTGTATACAGTCCATTATTGCAGAAAAGACATGACTGTCTAGCAGAGGCTGGAGGAGGTCTAAGTTATGCCCTTTATGGAGGCTGAGAGTTGCAAAACTATAAGCTCAAGAGACGACTCCCTCACTTAAGCAGGACAGAGCCAACTAACCTCAAGGCCCACCTCCCGCGACTGCCTTCCTCTCGAAAGGCTCTACCTCCTAAAGGTGCTAAGGCTTTCCAAAATAACTAAATTCAAACACAGGAGCCTGTGGGGGACAGCTTACATTTCAAACCATCTCACTCCTCCCATTCCCCCAAAGGTGAATTGTCATCTGTCCTAGTTTGGCATAGGTGCCAACTTGATGGTAGAGGGTTTGAGCTCTGGGCACATTTATGGAGAATTAGTGGTTGGGTTAGGCACACAGAAAACTGTAGGACATTGTGTAGCTGAAGGGGAAGACCCAGCCTATGGTGGGCGGGACTAGGTCCTGAGCAGTTGAATAAAATACTGAGAGTTGGTTGAGGAAGGTGGCATCCTTTTGTTCACTTGGCCAGACATGCTGGTCTGGCAAGTAAGGATTGTCCATCTCTCAGCAGTTATTTGGTGATGGTCTAGCCAGTTCCCTGATCCCTGGTGATGCTGCATGCTCTCCCATCAAGCTGGACTGAGAACTGTAACCAGGAAACACAAAAGAGAATAAACCCTTGTTCCTTTAAGCCATTTGATGGTCATTTATCAGCAACCATGCAGGTGAACTGCAACACCATTTCAGTACACAAACTATACTCAGCCCAACTTTAGAAGTCCTCATAGACATACTCCAGAAGTCCAAAGACCAAAGCCCCCTGTAAAATCAAAAGACAACTTATATACTTCCAACATGCAATGACACGGAATAATCTTCCCATTCCAAAAGAGTGGAATGCAGGCATATCCAAGAAAGATCCATAGATAACAAGACCAAAACCCAGGAAGACAAACTCCAGTCTTGCAGCTCCATGTCCAACAGGTGAGCCTCTTGTTGAGATTATCTGAGTTCCAAAGGGATTTGGCTTCAAACCTCCAGTGAGGGTGAATTATAACACACCCCACAATGCACAGTTTCTTTGGCATCTCTAACATCTTGACTTCCTAATGGCCAATGAGGCTTTAACTCCATAGCACACACTGCCCTTCTTGGACCTCTAAACTTCAGACTTTCTGCCACATACTGCCTGGAATCTACCTTTCTTTGAAACGTTGGAGAAGGGAATCCACGAACTCCTCCTTCTTGCATTTTTGAGGCCTGTAATACCAGGGCCACAGGGATGACTTTGCCAAGTTCTGCTCTAACCTCCAGGTGGAGAGTGGCCCTCTGGAATCACGCCTACTCTGTAGTGATGCTGGGAAGCATCTCTATTTCTCTTGGTCACTTGCTTCAGAGGAGTTACCAGATCTTTCCTCTCAAACTTTTTCCCTGAGCTCATTCCATCCAAAAGGATTTGCATTGAGATCCTTCCCTGAGGAATTTTCCCTCAAGATGCAGCCTCTCCTATTTTCTAAAGAATCGGCTTTGATTCACTAATGGAATTAATCTCTTTAGCAATATTCACCATTTTATTGTCTGCATTCTCTTTAAGCTGCTTCCACATTTTTTTTTTTTTGAATCAAACTTTCCAGGTGTTGTTTCTTTCTAGCTGATTCTTTGCTCTTTTTCTTCATAACTGTATAAGAACTAGAAAAAATAGCCATGTAACACTCTCAAGACTACGTTGCTTGAAACTTTTGCTAAACACTCAAATTTAGCTTTAGGCAAGCTTAGAAGCAAAGAGCAAAACCTAATCAAACTCTCTGCAATGTATTACTCCATTTGTCTCTCATTCAACTACAAAGACAGTCTCTGTTCCCTTTTTTGGACCATCATAAATTGGGCCCCATTCCTGCTACCGAAAACAAATGCTACACTTCCAAATAACTTATGTGGTTATATAGATGTGTACTACTTTCCCCAGATAATCCCTGATTCTTAAGGCCACTGTTCTTAATGTTAGTTTCTGGAAATTGAAGTTAGTCTCCCTCTCCATTTTGAACAAGCCTAATCCCAGTAATTCAGGTGGAAGCTTCACAAAACAGAATCAGGAGGAATGGGTGTGGTCTCTGGAGCCTAATCCCATGAACTCAGGAATGGTGGAAGCTTCACAAAACACAATCAGGAGGAGTAGGTGCGATCTCTGGAGACTCAATATAAGCACACTCCAGAGACCAGACTTGACACATTTCTCTCCCTACCAGATAGCAGTTACAAGCCTCCTAGTTGCAGAGAAGGCTGAATCAACCACCTACCCAGGAGCAGCGGATCCAGATCCTACAGGTAAATTAACATTGCTTCCTTCACATCCTACACCTAGTAGATAGAACCTAGGACTGAATTAACATTGCTTCCGGGCTACCTAATGCCCGGAGACTGGATCCAAGTGCTGAACTAGCATTGCTTTCCCACTGCCTAATACCTGCAGGACAGGACTCTAGAGTTGAGCTAGCATTGCGTCCGGGCTACCGAACACCTAAAGGAGCAGATCTAAAAGCTAATCTGTCATTGCTTTCCAGCTACCTAACCCCAGGAGATTCGGACCCAAGAGCTGAGCTAGCATTGCTTACCTGCTGCCTAACGCCTGGAGGACTGGACTCAAGAGCTGAACTAGCATTGCTTCCCGGGTTCCTAAGGCCTGGAGACCGGATCCAAGAGCCGAACTGGCATCACTTACCTGCTGCCTGACGCCTGGAGGTACCTACCCAAGAGCTGAACTAACATTGCTGTCCCTGCAAACCAACACTACTGAGGCCCGAAGCACATTCTACTTAGAAAACATGGCCTCAGATATTTCACGAGCCTTTCAGGAAAACCTGGTCTGTTTGGTGTGCCGGACCTACCTTACAGACCCGGTCACCATAGACTGTGGGCACAGCTTCTGCAGGCCGTGTCTCTGCCTTTCCCGGCCAGAAGCCTTGGGTCCTGCCCAATGCCCTGTGTGCAGCGCAGCATGTCAGCAGCGAAGCCCCAGAACCAACGATATTCTCAGGAAGTTGGTGTCTGTGGCCAGGCGAGCGAGCCTCAGGCAATGGCTCAGCTCCCGCGAGCACCTGTGTGTGACCCACCAGGAGGCCAAGGTGATCTTCTGTGAAGAAGACAAGATCCTGCTCTGTGCGCTCTGCTCCACCTCTCCAGAGCACAAAGCTCACATGCACGATCCCGTGGAAGCAGCTGCTGAGGATCGGAGGGAAATGTTACTCACGCGCATGGCATACTTGTGGGAAAAGATCGAAGAACACGAGAGAAATCTCAACGAGGAGAGCAACGCGACCATCCTTTGGACGGCCTATGTGTCTCTACGGGAAGCGATGATCAAGACAGAGTACAGGAAGCTGCATCCAGTTCTCTACGAGGAAGAAAAGCAACACTTGGAGCTTCTGCGAAACGAAGGCCAATGGTTTTTACAGAAGCTGAGTGAGAAGAAAGCCATGATGCTCCAGAAAAGGAGCGTCCTGAGAGAGCTGTATCAGGAGCTGGCCTCAATGTGCCGTGAGCCTTGTGTGCAGCTGCTCCAGAATCGCAGAGAAGTATCGACCAGGAGCAAGGCAGTGCAGTTGCGCATGCCCGAACCGGTAAAGCCCGCACTCAGTGCCCGGCCCATCACCGGATTAGCCGACAGGTTCCACCGCTTCCACGTGGAGATTTTCTTCCAAGACGTCATTACAACCCATTACAGCATGGGCCTATTCGGCAGCACGAGAAATCTTGACTTTAGACACCCCCGTCGCCCCGTGTCTGTGGATTCTGACAGGTCCTGCTGTTCCGCTGCCTGGGGAGATAAGCGCTTCACCTCTGGTAAATACTACTGGGAGCTAGATGTGAAAGACTCTTGGGATTGGGCTCTAGGGGTCTGTAAAGACTCTTGGGAAAGGAAGAGTGGCCCGGTGACTGAATCTGAGAACGTATTTCTTCTCATATGTGTCAACGGGGAAAACCATTATAGTCTTCTGACTACCTCCCCTTTTTTTCCTCACTATGTGGAGAGGCCCTTGGGCCGCGTTGGGGTATTCCTTGACTGTGACAATGGAAATGTGAGTTTCTTGAATGTTGCCAAGAATTCCCTCATATGGAGGTACCCTGCCGGCTCTTTCGCTTTTCCTGTCAGGCCTTTTTTCTCCACTGGCCACCGGTGATCTAGGGAAGTGAGCCTGAACCATCCATAGCTTGGGGAGCCTGTCTGAATTGACGTCAAGCAATCATACGACACCTTCGTGTCTTTGAAGGACTTCTTGCTTTAGGGAAACCTGTATTGATTGTTTTCAAATGTAAAATTGTGATTTATGTGATTAAAAATAAAGGTGAATTTCTGAAGCAGTTTTGTGATGGCATTATTTTGACTAAAGTAACATATTCAAAGGTAAATCTCTGTAATACCTACCGTGATTGTGAAGATTGTAAACAGGAGGGAAGGGGAAGGAGCCCCCACAACAAAGAAGAGAGCGATCATACTTCAGTAGAGAAAATGGGTCGCCATCAATTACTGCATGTAATTACCAAGACATGTGGTTTCACTTCCCTTCCTGATCACCTGGGACTGAAGAGGTTTGATCTCACCAATCAGGGAGGGTATAGGGACTGGCAGATAGATAGTAACCATCCCACATATGGGACATTGACCCCCCCCCCCCACTGCTGCGCCCTACTCTGATTCCATCTATCTTTGAGTCTCCTCTTACATTAAGATCTTCATTTAAATGGAACCAGATCACCCCAATTTCTTCCATCCTGAGGCTTAGGTCACCGTAAGGAAAAGGGGGCAGCAAGATTGTAAGAGCCTAAAGATGGGGAGGACCAAAGATACGCAAGATACTCCAACACAAGTTAGGTCTATAGTAGCCATAATCAAACTATGCCTGAGCTGTATCATAGCGGAAATGTCCAAGAACCCCTAAAGTCTAGCGTGGATCACGGGGGAAAAGGCTCTAGGCAGTAAGATCCTTAGAAGCAAAGGATTGACAGTCATAATAGCATTCCCATAGTAATTCCCATAGCCCTAGAAAGGCTCCAGACTATGCCACTGAGTCCTTTTCCCTCGCTAGGTTGGAGAACTGAGAGGGACATTTGGCATTCACACAAAAGTATGCTCCAGGGAATGGGAAGGAGGAAGGGGGAGGCACTGGGATAAGGGGAAAGAGGGAGGGGGATGAAAGAAAGGGGAAAAGGGAGGGAGAATGTAAGGGCAGACTGTGGAGGGGAGGAGGGAGGAAGAGGAAGGGGGTATCTATTAAGATTGTAGGATAGGGAAAAAATACAATGTGGGATGAAAAAAAAAACAGTGGAAAAGAATTTTAAAAACTTTGGGGTAAAGAAACTATACAATCTCCACAGAAATATAACATCTGTAAAAATGAAAATTAATTAATGAGATTCAGCTTATGACATATGTATTCTCTAACGTTGCATTTTCCACTTCCATGTTTTATATTCTATTTAATATATTTTACTGTTAGTGTCATAGATGAAAATTAGTAATCCAGTAAATACTATCTAAGTTTTAGAGTGCTTTTTTTGTTAAACTGTAGGCTGTATGAAAACATTCCACTTTTCTGAATAAAATTAGACAGTGAGCAATATACCAGGTTATTGGAATACAGAAGCAGACCAGCTTATAAGTCTCATTTGCAGATAGGGAAATACAAAGCACAGCTACTTTAGAAAGTCTCAGCCTCCTAGAAATACTGTGTACTAGGAACCACCCTGTTCTAATATTCAATGCTTTCATTTGATTCAGGATTCCTTTTTCTAAATACAAAGATATGGTCATTCCTTAGAACACAATGTCCTCCAAGAGTGTCTAGTAAAAGAGACAAAAATAATATACTAAACAACACAAAGGCCCTCAGATATCACTCTCTGAACTTCAATATAGTAATATAGATCTATAGAAGGGGGTATAGTTCAATAGTCATCAAACGGCATCATGTTTTTATTACACTTTTTTTTGCATAATCATACAAGCTCAATAAGTACTTCTCCTTTCCTGGTGCCTCCTGCATGCTGCCTCCCATACAGCAGAGCATCTGTTTATGTGGGCAGGGAAACTCCCTCTGAGTTAACTACACTAGTGAGGGTTCAGAGCTCAGTAGTATAGCCTGAGTTCCCTTCTTGGACTGTCCACTAGCATGGGACCTCTGTTGTGTCTGTTTAACCCCTTGCCTCTAAGGATCCTACTGTGCTAAGCCTTCTCCCCTGTAGTCCCTGCTAGACTTCAGGGGATTGTTGACATGTCAGCCTTTGTGCAGGTTAGGAAAATTCCAGTTTCATTGTGGCTATATTCTGGCTGCTGCAACCTTGTGTGGAGTATCTTGCATGTGGTTGGTTCTCCCCATCTTCATGTTCTTACAGTTTTGCCACCCCCTCTTCTGCAAGGTTTCCTGAGCTTTAGGATGGGGAGAGATTTGGCTGATTCCAGGTGGTTAATGTAGGGTCCTTGGTGTTCTGAATTATGGTGTGTTGTTGTTTTCAGTTTTTCTTTTCCTGCATTACCCTTGTCTGCATCCTGATTGGTATTGAAGTTCACCTCCTAACCAAAGATAAAAGACTGTTTAAACAAAGATCATAATATAGTTTTTTTAACCATTTCACTGGTTAACAACAGATTCTTATAGATCATTTGCAAAGTACCATGTAGACTGAATCTCAATGATAGGTATGAATAAGTGCATTTATTCATTCATAATATAATTGTGCTTATGAATAGAGTGGATGAATCTGATGGATATCGCCCCTTTGCACCTGTCTTTTCTCATTGGCTTCATAGTAACATTGCGTGAAGTAGCATGCATTAGACATTTAGTAAGTCCACAACAGTATAATGAGGAAATGATACTCAAAAGCAACAAGGAGTGCATGCTACATTAGGATATTCTGTTTGATACCAGTCTGCACCATCTATTAGGCTGATTTCAATGAAGAATGATAGATAGCATGGTGAGAAGCTAAAGTTAATTAGTGGCTACATGTAAAATCCATGGAGAAATATGATATATCAGTCTTAAAAAGTGACTTCATGCATGTTTCATATCATTGCCTCTGTGGCTACATTCTCAATTTGGAGCTTATTAAACAAGTAGTAAGTTGTGAAAAGGCAGTTACCCTACATCCAGAGTGGATGAGCATGTATACCATCTTATTAAGGACCATATCTTCTTTATGCTATGTACCTGTTACTCTTCTCTGTTCCTATGAGATACCATTCCAAATCAAACAACTTAAGAGAGAGAAGGAGATTTATTCAGCCTATGGTTCCAGAGGGTGTATACAGTCCATTATTGCAGAAAAGACATGACTGTCTAGCAGAGGCTGGAGGAGGTCTAAGTTATGCCCTTTATGGAGGCTGAGAGTTGCAAAACTATAAGCTCAAGAGACGACTCCCTCACTTAAGCAGGACAGAGCCAACTAACCTCAAGGCCCACCTCCCGCGACTGCCTTCCTCTCGAAAGGCTCTACCTCCTAAAGGTGCTAAGGCTTTCCAAAATAACTAAATTCAAACACAGGAGCCTGTGGGGGACAGCTTACATTTCAAACCATCTCACTCCTCCCATTCCCCCAAAGGTGAATTGTCATCTGTCCTAGTTTGGCATAGGTGCCAACTTGATGGTAGAGGGTTTGAGCTCTGGGCACATTTATGGAGAATTAGTGGTTGGGTTAGGCACACAGAAAACTGTAGGACATTGTGTAGCTGAAGGGGAAGACCCAGCCTATGGTGGGCGGGACTAGGTCCTGAGCAGTTGAATAAAATACTGAGAGTTGGTTGAGGAAGGTGGCATCCTTTTGTTCACTTGGCCAGACATGCTGGTCTGGCAAGTAAGGATTGTCCATCTCTCAGCAGTTATTTGGTGATGGTCTAGCCAGTTCCCTGATCCCTGGTGATGCTGCATGCTCTCCCATCAAGCTGGACTGAGAACTGTAACCAGGAAACACAAAAGAGAATAAACCCTTGTTCCTTTAAGCCATTTGATGGTCATTTATCAGCAACCATGCAGGTGAACTGCAACACCATTTCAGTACACAAACTATACTCAGCCCAACTTTAGAAGTCCTCATAGACATACTCCAGAAGTCCAAAGACCAAAGCCCCCTGTAAAATCAAAAGACAACTTATATACTTCCAACATGCAATGACACGGAATAATCTTCCCATTCCAAAAGAGTGGAATGCAGGCATATCCAAGAAAGATCCATAGATAACAAGACCAAAACCCAGGAAGACAAACTCCAGTCTTGCAGCTCCATGTCCAACAGGTGAGCCTCTTGTTGAGATTATCTGAGTTCCAAAGGGATTTGGCTTCAAACCTCCAGTGAGGGTGAATTATAACACACCCCACAATGCACAGTTTCTTTGGCATCTCTAACATCTTGACTTCCTAATGGCCAATGAGGCTTTAACTCCATAGCACACACTGCCCTTCTTGGACCTCTAAACTTCAGACTTTCTGCCACATACTGCCTGGAATCTACCTTTCTTTGAAACGTTGGAGAAGGGAATCCACGAACTCCTCCTTCTTGCATTTTTGAGGCCTGTAATACCAGGGCCACAGGGATGACTTTGCCAAGTTCTGCTCTAACCTCCAGGTGGAGAGTGGCCCTCTGGAATCACGCCTACTCTGTAGTGATGCTGGGAAGCATCTCTATTTCTCTTGGTCACTTGCTTCAGAGGAGTTACCAGATCTTTCCTCTCAAACTTTTTCCCTGAGCTCATTCCATCCAAAAGGATTTGCATTGAGATCCTTCCCTGAGGAATTTTCCCTCAAGATGCAGCCTCTCCTATTTTCTAAAGAATCGGCTTTGATTCACTAATGGAATTAATCTCTTTAGCAATATTCACCATTTTATTGTCTGCATTCTCTTTAAGCTGCTTCCACATTTTTTTTTTTTTGAATCAAACTTTCCAGGTGTTGTTTCTTTCTAGCTGATTCTTTGCTCTTTTTCTTCATAACTGTATAAGAACTAGAAAAAATAGCCATGTAACACTCTCAAGACTACGTTGCTTGAAACTTTTGCTAAACACTCAAATTTAGCTTTAGGCAAGCTTAGAAGCAAAGAGCAAAACCTAATCAAACTCTCTGCAATGTATTACTCCATTTGTCTCTCATTCAACTACAAAGACAGTCTCTGTTCCCTTTTTTGGACCATCATAAATTGGGCCCCATTCCTGCTACCGAAAACAAATGCTACACTTCCAAATAACTTATGTGGTTATATAGATGTGTACTACTTTCCCCAGATAATCCCTGATTCTTAAGGCCACTGTTCTTAATGTTAGTTTCTGGAAATTGAAGTTAGTCTCCCTCTCCATTTTGAACAAGCCTAATCCCAGTAATTCAGGTGGAAGCTTCACAAAACAGAATCAGGAGGAATGGGTGTGGTCTCTGGAGCCTAATCCCATGAACTCAGGAATGGTGGAAGCTTCACAAAACACAATCAGGAGGAGTAGGTGCGATCTCTGGAGACTCAATATAAGCACACTCCAGAGACCAGACTTGACACATTTCTCTCCCTACCAGATAGCAGTTACAAGCCTCCTAGTTGCAGAGAAGGCTGAATCAACCACCTACCCAGGAGCAGCGGATCCAGATCCTACAGGTAAATTAACATTGCTTCCTTCACATCCTACACCTAGTAGATAGAACCTAGGACTGAATTAACATTGCTTCCGGGCTACCTAATGCCCGGAGACTGGATCCAAGTGCTGAACTAGCATTGCTTTCCCACTGCCTAATACCTGCAGGACAGGACTCTAGAGTTGAGCTAGCATTGCGTCCGGGCTACCGAACACCTAAAGGAGCAGATCTAAAAGCTAATCTGTCATTGCTTTCCAGCTACCTAACCCCAGGAGATTCGGACCCAAGAGCTGAGCTAGCATTGCTTACCTGCTGCCTAACGCCTGGAGGACTGGACTCAAGAGCTGAACTAGCATTGCTTCCCGGGTTCCTAAGGCCTGGAGACCGGATCCAAGAGCCGAACTGGCATCACTTACCTGCTGCCTGACGCCTGGAGGTACCTACCCAAGAGCTGAACTAACATTGCTGTCCCTGCAAACCAACACTACTGAGGCCCGAAGCACATTCTACTTAGAAAACATGGCCTCAGATATTTCACGAGCCTTTCAGGAAAACCTGGTCTGTTTGGTGTGCCGGACCTACCTTACAGACCCGGTCACCATAGACTGTGGGCACAGCTTCTGCAGGCCGTGTCTCTGCCTTTCCCGGCCAGAAGCCTTGGGTCCTGCCCAATGCCCTGTGTGCAGCGCAGCATGTCAGCAGCGAAGCCCCAGAACCAACGATATTCTCAGGAAGTTGGTGTCTGTGGCCAGGCGAGCGAGCCTCAGGCAATGGCTCAGCTCCCGCGAGCACCTGTGTGTGACCCACCAGGAGGCCAAGGTGATCTTCTGTGAAGAAGACAAGATCCTGCTCTGTGCGCTCTGCTCCACCTCTCCAGAGCACAAAGCTCACATGCAC
Organism: Typhlomys cinereus; assembly: GCA_023101885.1. Lineage (NCBI taxonomy): Eukaryota > Metazoa > Chordata > Mammalia > Rodentia > Platacanthomyidae > Typhlomys > Typhlomys cinereus. The sequence continues at coordinate 1,412,833 of JALPQD010000347.1, read as the reverse complement.
GATCCCGTGGAAGCAGCTGCTGAGGATCGGAGGGAAATGTTACTCACGCGCATGGCATACTTGTGGGAAAAGATCGAAGAACACGAGAGAAATCTCAACGAGGAGAGCAACGCGACCATCCTTTGGACGGCCTATGTGTCTCTACGGGAAGCGATGATCAAGACAGAGTACAGGAAGCTGCATCCAGTTCTCTACGAGGAAGAAAAGCAACACTTGGAGCTTCTGCGAAACGAAGGCCAATGGTTTTTACAGAAGCTGAGTGAGAAGAAAGCCATGATGCTCCAGAAAAGGAGCGTCCTGAGAGAGCTGTATCAGGAGCTGGCCTCAATGTGCCGTGAGCCTTGTGTGCAGCTGCTCCAGAATCGCAGAGAAGTATCGACCAGGAGCAAGGCAGTGCAGTTGCGCATGCCCGAACCGGTAAAGCCCGCACTCAGTGCCCGGCCCATCACCGGATTAGCCGACAGGTTCCACCGCTTCCACGTGGAGATTTTCTTCCAAGACGTCATTACAACCCATTACAGCATGGGCCTATTCGGCAGCACGAGAAATCTTGACTTTAGACACCCCCGTCGCCCCGTGTCTGTGGATTCTGACAGGTCCTGCTGTTCCGCTGCCTGGGGAGATAAGCGCTTCACCTCTGGTAAATACTACTGGGAGCTAGATGTGAAAGACTCTTGGGATTGGGCTCTAGGGGTCTGTAAAGACTCTTGGGAAAGGAAGAGTGGCCCGGTGACTGAATCTGAGAACGTATTTCTTCTCATATGTGTCAACGGGGAAAACCATTATAGTCTTCTGACTACCTCCCCTTTTTTTCCTCACTATGTGGAGAGGCCCTTGGGCCGCGTTGGGGTATTCCTTGACTGTGACAATGGAAATGTGAGTTTCTTGAATGTTGCCAAGAATTCCCTCATATGGAGGTACCCTGCCGGCTCTTTCGCTTTTCCTGTCAGGCCTTTTTTCTCCACTGGCCACCGGTGATCTAGGGAAGTGAGCCTGAACCATCCATAGCTTGGGGAGCCTGTCTGAATTGACGTCAAGCAATCATACGACACCTTCGTGTCTTTGAAGGACTTCTTGCTTTAGGGAAACCTGTATTGATTGTTTTCAAATGTAAAATTGTGATTTATGTGATTAAAAATAAAGGTGAATTTCTGAAGCAATTTTGTGATGGCATTATTTTGACTAAAGACAAACCCACTTAGTAACATATTCAAAGGTAAATCTCTGTAATACCTACTATGATTGTGAAGGAGGGACGGGGAAGGAGCCCTCCCAGCCTGAATAAAAGAAGAGAGGGTATCATGCTTCAGTAGATAAAATGGGTCATCATCACGTACTGCATGTAATTTTTAAGACATGTGGTGAAGCTCACTCTCACTTCCCTTCCTGGTCACCTGGGACTGAAGAGGTTTGATTTCACCATTCAGGGAGGGAATAGGGGCTGGCAGATAGCAATCATCCCTCATATGGGATACTGACCCCCCTCACTGCTATGTCCTACTCTTATTCCATCTACTTTTGAGTCTCCTCATATTAAAATCTTCATTTAAACAGTCTTTTATCTTTTGTTAGAAGGTGACGTTTGATACCAATCAGGATGGAGCCAAGGGTGGTATAGAAAAAGCAAACAACAAATTTGTTGAAAACAACAAATCATAATTCAGAGCACCAAAGACCCTACATTAATTACATGGAATCAGATCAGCAATTCTCTCTCCACCCAAAAGGTGAGGAACCTTGAAGGAGAGGGGGTAGTAAGATTTTAAGAACCTAAAAACGGGGAGGACCAAAGACATGCTACATACTCCACACAAGTTAGGGCTGCAATAGCCATAATCAGACTTTGTCTGGCCTGCACAATACCTGACATGTCAGCAACCCCCCCAAATCTAGCATGAATCACAAGGAAAAGGCTCCAGGCAGTAGGATCCTTAGAGTCAAGGGATTAACAGTTATAATAGAGCTCCCATATTTATGGGGAGCCAAAGAAAGGGCTCTGGTCTATCCCACTGATTTCTTACCCTTCAATAAGTTGGTTTGGCATTCAAGCAAAATGATGCTATGGGGGATGGGAGGGAGGAAGGAGGAGATACAGGGCTAGAGGGAGGGTGGTGAAAGGAAGGGGATAAAGGAGCAAGAGTGCAAGGGCAGACTGTGGAGGGAAGGAGTGAGGAGGAAGGAGTTACCTATTGAGTTTGTATGATTGGGAAAAAAATGTGGGAGGAAAAAAGGGTGGAATAGAATTACAAAAACATTTTGGATAAAGAAATTATATAATCTCTATAAAAATATAGCATCAGAAAAAATGAAAATTAATTAATGAAATTCAGCTTATGGCATACTATATATTATCTAACATTGATTTTCTACTTTTATATTATTTATTTAATTGTGTGTGTGCACGTGTGTGTGTGTGTGTGTGTGTGTGTGTGTGTGTGTGTGTGTGTGTAGAACCTCAGGCGAATTCGGAAACCCCCATGGACCATCTCCACCTCCTTGTTTACTCTGCTCCGGGATTCACAGGCTCTGCCCTACCAGGACCAGAAGCTCAGGCTGCCCCCGCTTCCGCCCAGCGTCTATATGTGGGCCTAGGATCCGAACTCAGGACCTTCCGCCTGCAAGGCAGAGGCTTAACCCCTGAGCCACCTCTCCAGCCCCTGGCATTTTCTACTTTCATGTTTTACATTCTATTTAATATATTTTAAAGTTAGTGTCATAGATGAAAATAAGGCAACCAGTAAATATTTTTTAAATTATAGAGTGCTTTTTTTTGTTAAACTATAGGCTACATGAAAACATTTCACTTTTCTGAATAAAATGAGACAGTAAACAATATATCAGGTGATACAGAATACAGAAGCAGTTTCAAATACAGAGACCAGCTTACAAATCTCATTTGTAGATAGGGAAATACAAAGCAAAGCTACTTTAGAGAGCTCCAGCCTCCTAGGAATAGTCTGTACTAGGAACTGCCCTGTTCTAGTTTTCAGTGTTTTCATTTGATTCAAGATTCCTTTTCCTACATACCAAGATAAAGTCATTGCTTAGAACAAGAAGTCCTTTAAGGGTATCTACTAAAAGAGATAAAAATATACTAAACAACACAAAGACCCTCAGCTATCACTCTCTGAACTTCAGTAAAGAAATATAGACCTATAAAAGGGGGTGTAGCTCAACAGACCTCATGTGGCATCATTTTTTATTACATTTTTTTTGTTTAATCATACAACCTCAGTTGGTATCCCCCTCCTCTTGCTTCCCCCTTCTCCTCTCCTGGTGCCTTCTCCTTCCTCCCTCCCATGCAGCAGAGTATTGTTTATGTGGGTAGTTAACCTCCCTCTGAGTTACCTACACTAATGAGGGTTCAGGATTCAGCAGCATAGCCTAAGTCTCCTTCTTGGGCTGCCCACTAACATGGGACCTCTATTATGTCTGTTTAACCCCTTGCCTCTAAGGATCCTACTGTCTGAAGCTTTCTTCTCTGTGGTCCCTGCTAGACTTGTTGATATGTCAGCCAATATGCAGGTCAGGAAAAATCCAATCTCATTCTGGCTATATTCTAGCTGCTGCAACCCTGACTTGTGTGGAGTATCTTGCATATGGTTGGTTCTCCGCATCTTCAGATTCTTACAGTTTTGAAGCCCTCTCCTCCTCAAGGTTCCATGAGCTTTAAGATGTGAAGAGATCTGGCTAGTCTGCTTCCAGGTGCATAATGGAGAGTCTTTGGTGTTCTGAATTATGGTGTGTTGTTGTTTTCAGTTTTGCTGTTCCTGCATTGCCCTTGTCTGCATTCCATTTGGTATTGAAGGTCACCTCTTAACCAAAGATAACTGTTTGTGAAGATCTTAATATAGTTTGTTTAACCATTTCACTGGTTTATAAAATAGATACTTATAGATCATTTGCCAAGTGGCATGTAGACTTAGTCTCTATGATAGATTTCAGTAAGTCTCTTTATTCATTCATGATGTAATTGTGCTTAAGAATGGAGTGCACATGTCTTTTCTCATTGGCTTCATAGAAACATTGCATGGGATGGCATGCATTAGACATTTAGTAAGTCCACAATAGTAAGATGAGGAAATGATACACAAAAGCGCCAAGGAATGCCTATTACATTAGGATACTCTATTTCCCTTTTGATGGAAAGTGTTTGATACTAATATACATTATCTATTATGCTGATTTCAATTAAGAATGATAGATATCATGCTGAGAAACTTAAAGTTAATTAGTGGCTACATGTAAAACCCATGGAGAAACATGATATATCAGTCTTAAAAAACTGATCTCATAGTATCATACCCATGTATATTTTATATCATTGCCTCTGTGGCTACACTCTCAATATGGAGCTCACTAAACAATAGTAAGTTGTAAAAAGGCAGTTATCCTACATCCACAGTGGATGAGCATGTATACCAGCTTATTACAGAGCATATGTTCTCTGATGCTATGTACCTGTTACTCATCTCCGTTCCTGTGAGACATCATTCAAAATCAAACAACTTAAGAAGAGAAGGAGATTTATTCAGCTTATGGTTCCAGAGGGGAGATATGGTCCATTATGGCAGAAAAACATGACTGTCTAGCAAAAGCTGGAGGAAGTCTAAGTTATACCCTTTAGGGAAGTTGAGAGATGCAAAATTGCAAGCTTAAGAAACGACTCCCTCAATTAAACAGGACAGGGCCAACTAACCTCAAGGCCCATCTCCCAAGACTGCCTTACTCTAGAAAGGCTCTACCTCCTAAAGGTGCCAAGGCTTTCCAAATAACTAGATTCAAACATATAAGCCTGTGAGAGACAGCTTACATTTCAAACCATCTCATTTCCCCCATTCCCTAAGGTTCATTGCCATCTGTCCTAGTTAGCACAGGTGCCAGCTTGATGGTTGAGGGTTTGAGCTCTAAACACATTTGTGGAGAATTAGTGGTTGGGTTAAGCCCACAGAAGACGTGTAGGACATTGTCGAGCTGATGGGGAAGACCCAGCCTGTGGGGGGTGGGACTAGGCCCTGAGCAGGTGAATAAAATACTGAGAGTTGGTTGAGGAAGGGAGCATCCTTCTGTTCACTTGGCCAGACATGCTGGTCTGGCAAGTAAGGATTGTCCATCTCTCAGCAGTTATGTGGTGATGGTGTGGCCAGTTCCCTGATCCCTGGTGATACTGCATGCTCTCCCATCAAGCTGGACTGAAAACTGTAACCAGGAAACACAAAAGAGAATAAACCCTTGTTCCTTTAAGCCATTTGATGGTCATTTATCAGCAACCATGCAGGTGAACTGCAACACCATTTCAGTATACAAACTATACTCAGCCCAACTTTAGAAGTCCTCATAGACACACTCCAGAAGTCCAAAGACCAAAGCCCCCTGTAAAATCAAAAGACAACTTATATACTTCCAACACACACTGGCACAGAATAATCTTCCCATTCCAAAAGAGTGGAATGAAGGCATATCCAAGAAAGATCCATATATAACGAGACCAAAATCCAGGAAGACAAACTCCATTCTTGCAGCTCCATGTTCAACAAGTGAGCCTCTTGTTGAGATTATCTGAGTTCCAAAGGGATTTGGCTTCAAACCTCCAGTGAGTTCATACCACAATGCACAGCTTTCTTTGGCAGGTCTCCCATGTTGGCTTGGGCATCTCTAACATCTTGACTTCTTAACGGCAAGCCAGGCTTTAACTCCACAGCACAAACTGCCCTTAGCGAACCTCTAAACTTCAGACTTTCTGCCACATACTTACTGGAATCTACCTTTCTTTGAAACGTTGGGGAAGGGATCCATGAACTCCTCCTTCTTGCATTTTTGAGGCCTGTAATACCAGGGCCACAGGGATGACTTTGCCAAGTTCTGCTCTAACCTCCAGGTGGAGAGTGGCCCTCTGGAATCACACCTTCTCTGTAGTGATGCTGGGAACCATCTCCTCTCTGGAGCACTTGCTTCAGAGGAGTTGCCAGATCTTTCCTCTGGAACTTTGCCCTTTAGCTCATTCTTTCCAAAAGGATTTGCATTCTTTTGGGTGAGATCCTTCCCCGAGGAATTTTCCCTCAAGGTGCAGACTCTCCTATTATCTAGATGAAGAATCAGCTTTGATTCACTAATGGAATTAATCTCTTTAGCATTGTTTGCCATTTTGCTGTCTACATTCTCTTTAAGCTTGGTCTCACATTTTTTTAAAATCAAACTTTCCCGCTGTAGTTTCTTTCTAGCTGATTCCTTCCTTTTTCTTCATAACTCTTAATAAGAACATTAAAAAATAGCCATGCAACACTGTAATGATTACATTGCTTGAAACTTTTGCTAAACACTTGAATTTAGCTTCAGGCAAGCTAACAGGAGGAGAGCAAAAATTAATCAGTCTTTCCGCCAAGGTATTACTCCATTAGTCCCTCATTCAATTCCAAACACAGTCTCTGTTCCCTTCTGGAACATCACAAGCTGGGCTTCCACTGTCCGGTATCTAACATTATCAGTCTCTTCCAATCTCTCACCAGACTGGCCTTTTTGGCCCTGCATCTAAGACACAAAGGCCTTTCTGGAATAAAGTCCAAAATTTCTCTTATTTTTCCAGATAGATGTTTCCAAAGGCACACTAGCCACATCAGAAAAATGATCGTACTTCTCTACTTTTTGGTGCCAACTTCTCCTAGGTTCACAAATACTTTCTGGTATATGGGTTTTCATAGTTAGGCACAGGTATCAACTTGACAGTTGAGGATTTGAGCTCTGGACATATTTGTATAGAATTTATAATGGTTGAGGTAAGCCTTCAAGAGATTGTCTAGCTGATGGGGAAGGCTCAGCCCGTAGTGGATGGGATTAGGTCCTGGAATAAAATGCAGAGAGCTGTTTGAGGGAGTTAGTATCCTTGTGTACACTTGGCCAGACATACTGGTCTGGCAAGTAAGGATTGTTCCTCTCTCAGCCATTGTGTAGAGATGGTGTGGCCAGTTCCCTCAGCTCTGGTGCTGGTGTGAGCTCTCCTGTTAAGATGGACAAAAAACCATAACCAGGAATTATAAGATAAAATAAACCCCTTGTTACCTTAAGCTGTTTGATGGTGATTTATCAGCAACCATGCAGATGAACTACAACATCAATATTTTGCATTCTGGTACCAGATAATCTTAATCTCACAGCAATATCCCACTTCTCTGGTACCAATTTCTGTAATGGTTACTCTTCTCTGTTGCTGTGAGACACCACTCAAAGTCAAGCAATTAAAGTAAAAAGGGAGATTTATTCAGTTTATGATTCCAGAGTAGGAGATATGGTAGAAAATACATGACACCACTCAAAATCAAGCAACTTAAAGGAAAAAGGGAGATTTATTCAGTTTATGATTTCAGAGGGAAGATATTATGTTGTAAAAGACATAGCTGATTGGCTGAAGCTGGAGGCAGTCTAAGTCATGTCCTTCACAGAAACTGAGAGCTGCAAGATTTCAAGCTCAAGAGCAGACTCACTCACTAAGCATGGTATGGCCAACTAACCTCAAAGCCTCCTCCCTGTAGGCTCTGGCAAGGCTCCACCTCCTAAAGGTACTATGACTTTTCCAGATAACTAGTTTCAAATACATGAGCCTGTATGGGACAACTCACATTTTAAACCATGACATATTATATGTATCCCAAGCTACCTGTTATCTTATTCCTCCAAAGAGCCCAGCAACTTATACAGTCTCTTACCTCAGGAATCAATCCATGCCCAAAGATGGATATAGCTAAAGGCACCAACAGAAACTACTTTTTTTTTCGTTAGTCCCTGACCTTCACAGTATTTTAAACTGGAACTAAAATAATCCCCAGATACACGTTTGAATTTTAGAATTTTCAACTTATCTGTTTGTCTATATTCCATGGTTTAGATTATATCAAATTTAACATCTACTTGCTTAAACCTTCCCTTAGTGTTTCTCTTTTTAAAATGACTACCAATGAATGTTTGCATATTCCTTCTTCAATGTGATCTTTCAAATCATTATCCTATTTCCCACAAAAATCTCGTTGGGTTCAGTTTAGAATAATTTCTCTAACTTTATGTTAATTTTGGAAGTGTTGACATTTTCCCTGTTTCAGCTGGGTTTATTATAAATCAGGTAAGTATAGTTTTCCTGGTTTTGAAACCCTTATATAATTGAATATTATCCAAACCACCTTTTCCTTAATTTTTAGCCTCTTTTCCTTATAGTCACCTACATAGATACTTATATCTAAAAGCAACACAGTATTGTGATCATGCTATATTCTATTTGCCAAGTAATTGTCAAGGTCAGACTTTTATTTTTCTAAAAACTTGAAATGTAGTGGTAGAATTATATTTAGTACTAGTGCAAGAATAGCAATTCACAACAAAAAATAGTATAAGGCAGTCCATAATAAGTGCTTCATAATAAAGATGCCAACAAAGAGTTAGTGTATTTTCTGCTATTGGTTGAGTTATGAATGTCAAAGTTCAGACCATGATGCCCTGACAGGGTACAAGCTATAATTTTAACTTTCCTATGTGGAAATGCATTTTGTGGTCCAATATGTGGTCTATTTTGGAGAAAGTTCTGTGGGCTGCTGAAAAGAATGTGTATTCCTTGGTGCTTGAATGGAAAGTTTGATAGAGATCAGTAATGTCAATTTCAATAAGGATTTGATTTAGTTCTATTGTATCTCTGTTGAGTTTTTGGCCTGTTGATCTATTCCATGCTGAGAGTATGGATTGAAATCCCCAAGTATTATCATTTTGTTATTGATTTCTTTTATTTTTTTATTTTTATTTTTATTTTTTTATTTTTATTTTTTTTTTGATTTCTTGCTTTAGACATTGTAGTGTTTGCATAATGAATGTGGAGGAACCCATATTAGGTGCATATGTGTTGAGTATTGTGAAGTCTTCCTGGTGAATTGTCCTTGTGACTAAAATATAGTATCCTTCTGTGTCTCTTATGATTTTCTTTGGTATGAAGTCTGCTTTATCAGATACTATAATTGATACCCTTGCTTGTTTCCCGATGCCATTACCTTGAAGAATTTTTGACCATTCTTTTACTTTTAGAATGTGCCTATCTTTTATGGTGAGATGTGTTTCCTGAAGGCAGCAGATGGATGGGTTTTGATTTCTTCCATATTTGTAACCTGTGTCTTTTGATTGGTGAGTTAATTCCATTGACATTTAGTGTTAAAATGGAAAAATTACTTTTAATTCCTGATGTTTTTTGTGCTTGGTTACTTCCATAAGTGTATTACCTAGTTTGTACGTTGTGGTGGGATTACACTTTCCTTCTGTCCTCCTGGATATGTTTGTTCTTTTCTTCAAGCTTGAGTATCTTTTCTAGCATGTTTTGAAGGCCTGGTTTAGTGCTCATGTAATCCTTTAAGTTACCTTTATGGTGGAAAATTTCACTTTTACCTTCGATTATGTCTGATAGTTTTGCTGGGTACATCTGCCTGAGTTGACATTTTTGTTCATTCAATATTTGAAGTATATCTCTCCAAGGTCTTCTGGCTTTTACTGTTTCCATTGAAATATCATTTGTTATTTTAATAGATTTACCTTTAAAAGTGACTCATTCTTTTTTCCTCTTGAAGCTCTTAACACATTATCTTTGTCTTGTATATGTTGTGTTTTGCTATTATTTGCCATGGCAAGTTTCTATTTTGGTCATATCTGTTTGGGGTGTATTTGGATGTACCTCTTGTATCTGGATGGAACTCTCTTTCTTTAGATGTGAAAAATTTTCCTTTATGATAATTTGAAAAATTTCCTCAGATGAGATATTTTGGAATTTTTGTTCTGGTATTCCATGAACGCGCATGTTAGGATTCTTTAAGGTGTCCAATAACTCTTAAATATTCCTCTCACGTATCTTTTTGGCTTTAACAACCTCTTTGATTGAACTTGTTAGTTCTTCCACTTTGTCTTCAAAGTCTAATATTCTACTTTCTGCTTTATTAGTTCTGCTGTAAGACTTTCTGTTGAGTTCTGGGTTGAAGATAGCTTGTCTTTTAGTTTGAGTTTAAACTCTGCTGGAGATCATTTTAAACTTTTTTATGCCTATTTTTGTTTCTTTGACTGCTTTTCTCATTTCCTCCAAGTGCCCGTTATGTTCCTGTTCAAACTGGTTGATATGGTTATTTAACTCCTCCTGGATTTCCTCTTTCATTTTTTTGATCATATTAAAGATCAGGCTTTGAAAATCATTATCTTGGGTATGGCTTTTTGGTTATTTTCTGTGAGTTTTTTCTGGTTGGATTCTATCATTATGGGGTTGATTCTTTTTGTAGGAGATTTGTTATCTTGGTTTTTGTTTCTCATGGCTTTGCTCTGTGACCTAGGCATTTTTGTTTTATCTCTTATATCCTTCTTTTTGTTCTTGTGTGTTTTGGGCTGAACTGAATTAGACAGTATTACTACACTTGAGGAGTTAGTACTACTGTTTGGCTTGGAGTTGGGTATAACTGTCTGGTGTTGGTGTTATTTCCTAGATGGGGCTATTTTACTGTTAGTACATCAATTGAGTGGGTTTAGTAGATAGGGATTGAAGATTAGTATGACAGTGCATTTTTTAGGTTTACTTCCTTGGTGACATGTAGAAGTGAATGGTATAGTCCCTGAAGTTGTATGGGTTTTTGGTGGCTTTATGAAAATGTTAAAATACAGTGACTAATAATTTAGAGGACCCAGGTGGTCAAAAAATCCCATATGTTGGGATGATTTTAGAAGACCTCAGATGAATGGTGTTGGTCTCTTAGCCTTTTGGTTGGGTTTTCTCTGGACTGTGTTTAATTCTGAGGAGCAAGGAGTCTGCTCTGGGCCCAGATCCTGGGCAGAGTGGCTAGTGGGCTGTACAGATGATCTGGAGTCTGGAGTGAGGCTTAGAGGCCTTCCTTAGGACCAGAAAGGCAGACTGGTTACTAATGGGCCAAGAAGATGACCTAGGGCCAGGGGTGTGGTCTAGGAGGGCTTACCTGAAAGTAAGAAATCACCTGGGTCCAGGTATGAGGAAAAAAGTTATAATAACTCTTTAAAAAAATCCCTTGAGTTGGGAGATGACTCAGGGATTAAAGTCTTTGTCTTGAAAGCAAAAAGACCTGAACTTTGAAACACCAGATCCCACAGAAAAATGCTCCATAGGAATGGTGGTGGCCTGCACTTGTGGCCTAAGAAGGATGAACTTGGGAAACCACAGAGCAAAATTCAAAGGAGGTAGAGCAATCCAGGGTGATTCCCAGTGTTGTACTTTGGCCTCTAAAAGCACATACAGTCAAATGTCCACTGGTGGTATATACACATTACTTACATTACACATATACATACACACACGCACACACACACACACATGCATACATGCAAAAAACTTTATTTTTTATAAGAAGAAGGACAAGCTTTCTGAAACATAAGCCTAAAATCTAATCCTGTGTCTCTACTGACACATTCAAAAATTTTTTTCCAGTAAAGCTGTGTCTTCTTTTAAAGAAAGATGGCTGATTGTGGAGGACCGGGATTTCTGACAGTTGAAATGTGGAAATATGGGCAGATTAAAATGAAGGTGAAGACATCAGCCCCTAACCTTTGCTGAGTCTTCTTACTCCTGATTTACATGAGCAGGATGGAACAGCCTTCACTTGTAAGCATCTCTGACTATCCTGGGGGCCTACTTCCACTGCTTTGCTCTGTTTCTGTACTTTCCCCAAGATTCAAGTCTCGACAGACTATATAGAGTATGAAATGTGAAAATTGTGAGTTATATTAACACAAAAAAGACTGCATGAGGTTTCTAATTTGGTACAGATATAAGGTCAATGTCTACAATAATGACTTTTAATAGTTTAAATAATCTGAGATGGCATATAAAATTGAACTAATGTAAATATACTTATATAATTTAAACAAATACTATAGATTTAATATTTTTGAGAAAGATATAAAGAGTTTCAAACAGTTGATTTGATGATTGAAAAATGTATCCTCAGCTAGTTTACACTAAATGAAGTACCAGATCTACTTTGATATACAAATACAAAAACTTGGGAGATTCAAATGTTCGAATAAACATATTAGACCAAAGCATTTTTACCACCGTTTTGCCAATTACATTTTTGAGGAGTCTAGTTATCCTTGACCTCTATTGTCATTGGTCAGAAATTTCAGAGAAAAATCAGCTTTTGGATAAAGATCTCTGAATATAATGGAGACACCGAATCCTGTAGTGGCTGACATTAAGAGGCTCAATCAGCAAGCAGAATATTGATGTCAGAGCCCCGTGAGAGGTAGAAAGAAAAATGTAACCAGAATCTCATGTGCTGAGATGTACAGCATTGGTAGTGTGCACAGGTACAAATAGAAAAATTCCATGTTCAGTGAATGTGGATTTAACTTGAAATATGAAAGTAGATACCTGTGACCCCTGCATTAGCTTCTAGATGAGAATCATTCTATAGTCACAGAAATCTTTAGGAAAGGGCACTGGGTCCTTTGAAGAAAGCTCTATTGTGTGTCTAAACAGTCTACTCTTGTGCTTCTAGGCATCAGAGAAAAGGGAAGAAAAAGTGGGAAGAATGTGTCTCTTTTATGATTTATTTATTTATTCTTTTTTTTTTTTTTTTTTTTTTTTTTTTTTGTTTGGGGCTTTAGAGACAGGGTCTCTGTATCCTGGTACTTGCTACATAGGCCAGGTTCATTTAGAACTTGCTACAATCTTCCGGCTTCTACATCTTGAATGTTGGGATTACAGGAGTGCTTCACCAAGTCTGACATTTTTTCCTTCTTTTAAATGATGCATACATGAATATAGTGAGTTTATATATCTTCACTCCTTAGTCCCAAATCCCATCCTCCCCCCTTTCCCCTTACAATCCTTTGTCTCACCTGTCAGACTCCCTCCTATTTTCAAATCAGCTCAGGAAGGTCTGAACTTACAATTCTCCTACCTCTGCTTCCAGAACTCCTTGGATTGCAGGTCTGCACTACCTACCTTATCAGGTAGTACTGAGCTGATAGTACCTGCCACCATACATTCATTCTAATCCACACAATGTACAGCCTCATGGGCAAACCCTAAGATGAACCCGGGGCTTGGGTGATTAAGATGTGTGAACACAGAGTCATCAGTCAAAGGTGTGCACCAGTCTGGTGGGAACACAGAAGATGGGGGAGACAGTTCCATAAGCAAATATTTCTATTCATTTGCTTGTGAATTTCAAGTTGTGTTAAAGATAAGATCCAAAAAATATTTTAAAAGATTCATCATCACCATTTGTCTTCTGTATTTACATAATTTTAAAAAGCAGTAATAAACTGGAGAGCTAGAAGTGTGAATGACCAAATCATAGTGTCAGGATCTTAGCTGTACCAGAGGCTTTATGTGCTACACATAATTTGTATAAAGTTTTATATGTGCAAACTGGGTACAAATGCAGGTCTCCATTTTTCTAAGGGAATGCAATAAATGTAGCATTGTGAGTAAATATAACTTTTATGATCTTTAAAAAGCAGTAATAATGCCAAAATAATGCTTATACATGGATGAACCTTGAAAATGCTATGCTAATAAATAGGTCAGTAGAAACACACATATATCATGTTCACTTGTATAAAATGTTAAGAGCAGTCAAAACCTAAGAGATCCCTGAAGTTTAACAGTTTCAAAGGATGAAGAGTGAGCAAAGATGGTAGCAAATCACTGATAATCGGTGTGAGATTTCTTGATAGGAGGATGAACAAGTTCTGAAATTGATTGTGATGATGACCTGAATTATACATAGAAATGCTGAGCTACACAATTTAAATAGACAAATATTGTGCACATTGCAGTCTTAATAAATATGCAGAAAAACTTCGGTAAAATAATTCTAACTTTATTTATTTATTTATTTATCTATCTATCTATTTATTTATTTAGACTAATAAATCTTAAATTTAAAATGCATAATTCTATTACTGAAAACAACTCTGGAGAAATGTAAAAAATTCCAATTATTTTAAAACCACAATATCCTCAGTATTGATAAAGATTAAATTTCTGAAAACTATAACACAAACAAAACTTTCTAAAAAGCAGCAATCCAAAGGAATTGCTAACAAACTTATCATGACTGCACCGGAGTATGAATAATATTGAAAATTCAAGGAAATTTCAAAATTAAGAAATGGATTGCTATTTTATTTCCCACAAATAAGTCAAAGAACAAAATTGTCACCATGTGGAGCTCTTGTAAAAATATTTTCTGAATTCAAAACTTTGAGAACTAAAAGCTCATAAGAATGAGAAACAGAGACATGCTTCCTTGGTGAACAAAAGTCAGCTTTATGTTTGTGTGTTTCTTTTGAAATTTATAATTCCAATGCTAAAAAAATTTGAGAAAGTGAGATGTATCAAAAAATAAGAAAAACAGAAAAACTATTAATTTCACATTGAATGTGTTCAGACTTCTAAAGATAATCAAGTAAAAATATAAAGATGTTGATGTAAGTAGTTTATAAAATCATTTGTTATATACCAAACTATATATATATATATATATATATATATATATACATATACATGTATGTGTTATGTATTATATAACAACTGATACAAACTGCAAAATACAACGGAAAATAAAACATCTATTTTCATAAGTGATTATGAAAGGAAAAATGTTTAGGAATTGACTTAGGGTCAATTTGAGTAAAGTATAAGACTTTAGCAAATACTTAAAAAGGCTTAATTGAGCAGTTACAAATATGGGCCTCTAAAGTTTTAAATGTGTGTGTGTGTGTGCGTGTGTGTATGTGTGTGTGTGTGTGTATCAAAAGGCACTGTGTGTCCCTGTGGAGGACCAAGGATGACTGGGAAATAATCCTGTATTACTTCTACCTCCTTTTTGCTTTTCCCTGGCATTTCCCAGGCTCTGCCCACCAGAGTTTTTACATGGGATCTGGGATCTGAACTCAAGACCTTCTGCTTGGTACATAGAGCCTTAAGCCCTAAGCCATCTCTCCAGCCCCTCAGTAAAAATTTTAATTGTTTTCAGATTAATTTTGTGGGTTTAACTCAATTCCAACTATAATCTTAGTGATTCTGTTTTGGGAAATTTAAAGTTATCTATCTGAAAGAATGAGTGGCAGTATTAGAAAGTTTTTATCAGGAAGAGATTAAGAGACTATAAAACATATAAGACATATTACAACATTATAATACTGTAAAGTACATATTTCCATGCAGAGAATAGAGAATTATATGAGGCAGTTTCTCTCGTCCCTACTAGATTCCTCTCCCATCTCGTCTAAGAATGACGTGGTAGACAGAGAAGAGTGAAGAAATGTTGTAAGTCAGGACGGCACAGGAGAAACAGTGCCAACGGTAAAACTTATCTATCACCCCACGGAGGCAGAAGTGACAATTGGAACGGAACAGAGATATTTAAACTCCTGGTTGCCGCTGATGCCCACCAAGAGTTGGCTGCAAATACAATGGCTCTGGGAGGCTTTCTGGGCCAGTAGGGTCATGGCCGTGTGTTCTCCAGGTGGACCTCATCTTTCAGCACAAAGTACAGTAGAGAGCAGAGGGTCTTGGAGAGTCAGTGTGGTGATCGGCACCCAGGGTAGAAATCAGTTCCGCCTGGAGTCACAAGTTTCTTGCAGCTGCAGTGGGGCATCTCTGATGCAGTGCGCTCCCCCCTCACTTGTTCCCCTCATCGACCCAGCCTGAGGCCCAGAAACTAAGCCCCTGAGCACCTTCACTTTCATTAGCTCCCCAGAGAGTCTTAAAGGTCAGAGCAGTCCCCTTTCTCCTCCTCTTCCAATTAGCAATCTGAGGAGACTGGCTTTTGGAGTTGGGCGCTGTTCCCCTATATTTGCAGGTGTGGGCTCTGATAAGTTAAGTGTATGTAAACAATGTGTAAAATAGAGACCTAATCATGAGAGAGAGAGAGAGAGAGCTATCACACCTGGAGGTCAGAAGCAAAGTCTAGCTTCTGCCAGGTGTGGTTGTTTTCAATCAGGTTCCTTAGGCTGGGAGGTATGCTGCAAGGCAGCCTGCCACACCTAAGTAGGGCACCCTGATATACCTGGGAATTTCTATGTGCCTCCACTTGATGGTTTCTGTGGCTAAAGTCCAGTGACTTTTCTACTCAGAGTTGTTTCAGTGGCATTTCCCACAGTGCCTTTTCCAAAAACTTCTGCTGTTGCCAATGCTGACTTCTACTGAAAGTTGTGGCTGGAGGATCTGATTCTCAGTGGTCATTGTTATGGGTGCTAGATATTGTCCTTTCTTTCCACTAGGAGTGGCAGTCATCAAATACCACACTTTCTTAGTACAATTCTTTTAAAAGCTTGGCAAGTGCTTCATGACAGCTGTGGCCTCTTTCACTCAATCAATTATATCGGTCGACCAAATTGGAAAGTCCCTGTACCCACTCTGACCTAAAATGAAAAGCATGTGTAAGTGGTAGCTACCAATTTGTTTATTTTTAACAACTAAGAGGACCAGGCCAGCAAGGTAGGGAGCACCACCATTTCATAAACTGCTGAGGTGAAAAAATAGATGCCCTGAAACAAATGCATGCTTATTAGATCTCCTCACGGCTGTGCACCAGCAGAAACTGGGTTTGGATGAATCATTATCTGCTTTGTGAACAAAGCCTTATTGGACATAATCACATCTGCACACTTTCCATGACTCTCTTGGCACTGTAACTGAAGAGCTGAATATTTGTGTCAGAATCTGCCAGGCTCACAAAACTAAAAATCTATTATCTTTTAATTACATTTTTCCTCTCTTTCTTTTTCAATTTTGTTGTTTCTCTCTCTCTCTCTCTTTTTTTTTTTTTTTTTGGTTGACTTTTGGGAAAGCTATTTAAGACTTACTTAGATGTAAGACTTTAAATGTTATTGTGTGTGCATTTGCATGCATACATATGGGCATGCCACAGTGTGTGGGGGGTCCCCAGGGGTCTTGGCTCTGTCCAGCAGGCTGGCTCCGCTGGTCTCCCATGATGGGGGTCCGGGAAAGGTGAGTTCGCTGTCTGCCTGCTCTCCAGCCCTCCTTCCCAAGAACAATCAGGGAGTCTTGTCAATCAGGAACTTGTTTATTGCAGGCTTCATGATCATCTTATGTAGGCAAACACCACAGGATTTCCAGGGCCGGAAGCAAGCAACCAATCATCTTAAAGGTCAAGCCAGCATGCGAGCTGCATGCAGCAGTCACTCCATAGCAGTATAAGGAGAGCACGCGCCGATCACGCTCTGTCCAAGGACAGGAAAGCCCCAGGAACCAATCAAAATTTCTTCAAAACAACTTGGGCCGCTCCTATCTGACTTCCTCTGGCCACCATCTTGGCCTAAGCTTGCCAGGCTATTGAGGTCATCTAGATTGAGGTCCCCTCAACAGCGCACATGTGAAGGTGAGAAGATAACTTTGTAGAGTTGGCACTCTCCTTCACCTTTATGTGGATTCTTGGATACAATATAGTTCAAAAAAGGTTACATACAGGTGTTTTTAATCCACTGAGCCATCTCACTGGCCCCTTGAAGTTTTTAATAACATATTATTTTTATCTAAAAATAAAGCACAACCTGGAAGTGAAATAAATCAGTTATGGCTCAAGGATATGTCTTTCCATATGAGGCCCACTCCAGATTCACTTATCCACATGCATAGTCACTTCCATAGTGACTTCGGTGAGGCGGTATTGCTTGTAAACATGTTCTAACTATGGTTTTCTATGTTCTCATCCAAGCTTCAGACATTCACATATCAAGCTTAATGTTGGCACTGTCTTGATCTTTTAGGAAGAATCATATAAGGCCTTGCCTGCCAGACAGAGATAGTATGATTTCTATTACATGAGGAATTTTTGCCATTAGAGATGCTAAAATTTGAAAAAGACATGCCTTATAATTAAATAAATTTAATCAATAATTTTCTCACATCATCTATGAATAAATTCTAGTAGATGAAAAGCTGAATGTAATAATTCAGGCTTGAAAGCATAGAAGGAATTATAGGTGAAAATGTCCTGTTAAAGTGGTGAGTGCACATGAAAGCACATACATACACATACATGAAGAAGGAAAAAGTACCACAGTTAGAGATTTATCTAAATTTCACTGTATTTCCCTTCTGTAATCTTCAATATTGTTATAATGTTGTCCCTTTGAAAGATGAAGCTCATAAGCTAATGTTTGATATATAGTGAAGCTACATATTCTTTGATAAATCAAAAGATATCAGCATCTATCAAACCTTACAATATATGTGTTAGCTTCTCTTTCACTCAATATATAAAAATGAATATGATACCATTAGAGACAACTTTATTCATTCTAATTTCAGTGAATTAGATATTTTATAACTATAAGAAACATCAACTGGCCAGTATTCATAAGCTCTCTTAATCCTATTTTTTTTTAAATCCTTAGTTTTTTATATATCCCTACTCTGTCTTTGCTATTTGTTTGGAAGCAGAATTAAATTTTCTGATCGTCATTTCTCATGCACACTGAAAGTCACTGATATTACAGAAGATGACACATCCCATGTGAGACTGTTTTATGAATATGTGCACACAGACAGATCCAAGTAGTCATCCATAACCTATTTGACCCTCATGTTGCTAGAGAGTTTGTCTTCATCCCTTTCTAGATGCTTCCCAAGTCTGGAGACAGAGGCCGTGACTGCTAATAAAGCCCACTTACAACTTTGGTGGGAATTAGACCTATCTTGCGATGTAAAGTCCCTATGAAGGCAATGGCAACTGAAAGTTAAGACATCCTTTCTGAACTCACTTTCCATATAAATAGATCTAACCCAGGGATGGGGTCTGCATATTTTAGCCATGTTCTGCCAGTGCAAACACACAACCAAGTTAACACAGTGACTAGCACTGTTCAATGAAGCTTATTGCGAAATAATAATTGCAATATAATCATCTCTATTCTCCTAAGTAGGGAATGTTTCAATGTATGAAATCAAGAGAATTTTGATCCTTGTAGGAATTTGTTTAAAAGAATCTGCCCTGAAATCATAAATAAAAATATAAATAAAATAATTCTGAAAAAGGAAAAGACAAACTACAAATCTTGGAATAAGGCTCAATATGAGTGGCAGATAATGTGTTGCTTCATACAAAGAGGGATAAGAAATGAAAGAATACACATCATGTCTAGGACCAAATAGATGCAAAAAAGTAATGAATCTAAGGAGAAAGAGCACAATAACATTGTATATGTAGGTATGAGGCCTATTATAAATACATGAAATGTATATGTTACTAGTGTGTATATAGAATCTATCTATCTACCTACCTACCTATCCATTTCTCCTTCTACCTCTGTGCCTTCTCTATCCTCTTTCCTTTATTTGAAGTGTGTAGCTGTGTGTTCATGTGTTTTTGTATGTATGTGTGTGCATTTCTGGTTTTTCCCATTTACCAGGAAATTTTATATTTCTTAATAGCTGAACAGCTTTTCATATATACATTACATTTTCACTATCTGACAGAGGTTAATTATTGGGATTAATTACTGGAATATACAAAGAACAAAACAAACACCAAGAAAGCAAACAAACTAATCAAAAAATGAGCATTGGACACATATCGTAGTCTATATTAATCACAAATATTATGCAGTTCCATTATAGCATTTTTACTCATGTGCATATTTCATTTTGGTCATATTCACCCTCATACCTGCTCTTGACACTCTCCCATTGTATTAATTTCTTAAAAAACTCACTTGTATGTACTGGTGACTCTCCTAGACACAAGAAACAGGAAACTACACCATATGAGGTTATGATCTGATGGATAAAATTCCACATCAATTTGGAATCTGCAGTGGAAAGTTTGACATTCACACTAAAGGATGCTCCAGGGACTGGGAGGGGTAGAAGGGGGGCACTTGGAGAAAGGGAGGGAGGGGAGATGAAAGGAAGGGGAAAAGGGAAGGAGGGTGCAAGGGGGACTGAGGAGGGGTGGAAGGAGGGAGAGGACTGGGTTGCCTATTAAGCTTGTATGATTGGGGGAAAAAAAGACTGAAAAAATGCATATTTTATTTTTCAGTATCCACAAACTTAATGCATTAGATGACCTCTAGACTTTCTAGAACAGTTGGGAGGCTTGGATAAGTCCATGCAAAGGCACAGAGGCCATTGCTCGCATGAGCAGCCACAACAATGCTATGGAGTGGTACAAGATTTCCATTGATTTCATATGAATTGATCAAGTAAAGAGCTATGAAGGGTTCAAAACAGGTGTGCATAATTGAGTTTGATTTAGTCCTCCTCATGAGCCTAGTAGACTTGCTAGGATTGCAGAACTTATGACAATATTGTGATCAATAGAGCGTGATAATTGATAAAGAGAGAGGTCCAATTTTTTTGTCAGATAAGTAGGATTATATTGGAGGAGTTGATTTTGTAAAATTGGCAAAAAGAATTAAGGAAAGAACATTTCAATGCAGAAAAGAATGTAAGTAAATGCATGAAATTGGGGAAAGTGTGATGTAAACATGTGGAAATATTAAGTAACCCAGTTTTGCTGATGTTGAGAAAAAAGTGAACTAGAGTTCAGGATTGAAAGCCAAGAAGCAATGTGGAACAAATCAAAGCTAAAGAGAATTTAGCCCCACAATTTTGCCTTAGGCAGTGATTAGCAGCATTGCATTTATTTGAAACTCTTGCAAAAAGCAATGTAAGATGGGTATTGGGTTACAGAAAGGCATCAGAAGTCCACTTTAGAAAAATGAGCTCACAGAAATGACTGTATCCTCACACTAATGGGCTTTTATATGCTTACAGTCAGTAGTAACTGTTCTGACTAGCATGACAGGTGCTCTTCTGAACTAACAGACTTTGAAAAGAAGTTTGTAATTTATGACACAGATATGTCTCAGAAAGTCCTTAGACAGTGACAAAGAATTAGTTAGAATTCTAACTCTAGAGTAAGCACCTGCATGTTTTGCACTTCCATATGTCAGTACCATTGTCTATTTCTCTCTTTTTGGGTTCACCTCTGCAGCTATAAGCCTTGCCTTTCCTTGCAAGAACTCTACTCTTGCCACTTGGTGCCAAACTTTTGCTGCTCTCCATGAACCCCTCAGTAGTACACCAAAACCAGTAACATCTGGGGGATGCTACGAGATTTCAAAGCAAGGTTGAAACATAGTTTGGTATACTCCAGCTACAGCTGTACCAACTTTAGCACTGATGTTGGAAAAGCCTCTTGTAGGCAGCCAAACTTCCAGAGGGCAAAATACAGCTTTAACTTGGGTTTTTGGTTCCTGAAAGAATCTGGATTTTCAATCCATGAACTCATCATATGGTGGTATTCACGTCCTCCACTGTCTCAGTGGAAGTCACTAGGTTTTCCTTCATTGATGCTCATCTCTCCAACAATGGCCGCTATTTAGCTACCTCCCCTTTCCTCATGCAAATCTTCAGGGCTGCCAACACAGCTCTCCTCTATCAAACAAACCAGTCTATAATCTTAAAATTCAACTTCACTGAAGTACTTGTTCCCCTCACCACAAACTTGGCCAAAACAATCCATGACTCTCTCAGCATCTCTATTTTCCAAATGGCCCACCAAACTGTTTGAACATTTTTGAATCCACAAAAGTCCAAATTTCTCCAACAAAAAAATTCAAAATCTACAAAGGCCATATAGCCAGACTTATCAGCAACACTCTACTTCCCAGGTAACAAATTGGCTTAAGGGAACAAGAGGTTTATTTTCTCTTACGATTACTGGCTACAGTTCTTAGTCCAGCTTGATGGGAGAGCATGGACCAACACCAGGGTTGAGGGAACTGACCACATAATCACCACATAATGGCTGAGAGAGGGACGATCCTTACTTGCCAGACCAGCATGTCTGACCAAGTGCACACAAGGATGCCAACCTCTTCAACCAGCTCTCTGTATTTTATTCACCAGTTCAGGGCCTAGTCCCACCCACCATGGGCTGGATCTGCCCCATCAGCTAGACAATCTACTTCAGGTTTGTTCTGGGCTTAACTCAACTACCAATTCTCTGCAAATGTGCCCAGAGCTCAAACCCTCAAACATCAAGTTGACACCTGTTACATAACCATGACATCCCCAAAGTAAGTCTGGCTCTGATCCATTACCACAAACAGTCACCACTGCCCAGCTCTCATCTTCATTTCCAAGTGAGGAAAATAGAGCTCTGTAACTCATGAAATCAAATTATTAGGAGAAAAGCCTTCTGTTTCCTCTGATTTTTACTTTTATTGTTCACATTTCTCTAATTTTTTGCTTGCTCTGTCACAGTCTAGATTTATTTCTGAATCTTTTAAAGTAAAATTGTAATAGATAAATTACAAACCTATTAATGCTAAAATTAACACAATAATTACCTTCTAACTTCGTGCGTAATAAACCTTCAATCCATCTGGGTTTTCATATTTGACCTTTAACACTGGCATTCCATTAACTGTATTCAGTCATATTTGGTTATCACTTCTGAGCTTTTTCTTATTTCCATATTATTTTTATTTGTTTTCATAATTTTGTCCCTTTGTTATTTAAATTTTTATTGAAAGAGATTATTTTATTTTATTTTCTAATATTTTTATGCAAACAGTATGCATCTAAATGAAAGAGGAAGAGAGAGAAGGATAGAGAGGGAAAGAAGAAGACAGAAAGAAAGAGGGAGAGAGGAGAGGATTAAAGGGGAAGAAAGAGAGGAATAGGGAGAGAGAGACAGGGAGAGGGGGTAAATAGAGACAGAGGGGGGGAGAGAAGAAGGGAGAGAGAGAATGGGAGAGGGAGAGAGAAGGGGAGAGGGACAGAGAAGGAGAGAGAATGAGAGAAAAAGAGGGAAGGAAGGAGAGGGTGAAAGAGAGAGGGGAGAAAAGAAGGGAGAAATAGAAAGAGGAAGAGAAAGTGGGAAAAAGAGAAGGAGAGAGAGATCAAGAGAGAGAAAATGAAGTGGATGTAGATGTGAGGGCAGCATTCATTTCTTCTACCCTGTAGGCTCTGGTAATTGAACTTTGGTCTCCTAGGTTTCTGAGCAAGCACTAGCAACCTGCTGAGCCAGCTTACTGGCTTATGAAGATTTATGTTCCAGTACACTAGAGTGATGGGTTAGTTTGGTTAAAAGTAAAACTCCTTATGGGTGCTTGCTCTCCCTTGCTATCATGATCATTAATGCTTGATTTAATGCACAATTAGTATCACTTCCTTGTTCTATTCTCCTATTTACTCTCAAACTAGAGTTTCCCGACTTCCCTCCTTGTCCCTCCATTCTTAAACACATAGACAAACAGTTCATCCACCCCCAGGTGTGTAAAGGCAATTCCATTAGCTTCATCATCATTCAGCCATAGAATAAGCTGATTGTTTTCCTCTTTAAAAAATTGATTCATTGTCTGAAAACTTGCCTAGTTTTACTCATGCTTCTTTAACAGTTTTGTTATTGTTGATTATTTTGAAGGTTACTCATTTTCTTACATTTTAGCAATGTGACACCAAATTATATGCTCAGTCCATTGTCTGAGATTATGTGGATTTTCATAGTTTCATTTACAATTACAACATTATAGGATTAAGGTCAAGAAGTCAGAACCAGTACCAGATTTTCTGGTTGAAATTCCAAACAGACAAGATCAGCTTTGAGCAATCTGTTGAATCCTTGGAACAAGAAGAAACAAAATAGTTAACTATAGCAGTTACTCTGCACATGGCTGATATACTCAGACTAAAGAGCTTGAGGAACAAGGGGGTTTTATTTTGGCTTTCAGCTCTCTGCTTACAGTTGTTAGTCCAGTATGGCAGGAGAGCTGATACCAATATTAGGGAGTTCAGGGGCAGGAGCTCAACAACGTGCCAAATCTTCCAGCAATAGAGACCAACACCAAGAACTGAGATAACTGGCCACACCATATCCATAGAATTGCTGAGAGAGGGGCAAACTTCACTTGCCAGACAGCCTGTCTGTCCAAATATGCCAAAGTTTTCCACCTCACTGAACCAATGGAAGAAGTAAGGCAGTGGACTCAGTATCATAGAATTCACAAGTCTTACTAGCTCAGTTTGGAAGCTGCACTTCTGAGTCTGGTGCTGAAAAATGTCAAGTCTTAGCCTTACTAAGTCAGCTTTTTTCATTTTATGTACCTGTACCAGGAGTAATCCCATCCACCATGGACTGGGTCTTTGCCCATCAATTAGACAAACTATGCAGGTTTGCTCAGGACGTAACTACTGATTCTTTACAAATAGGTCTAGAACAAGAATCTTCAACTCTAGTTGACACCTTTATTCAACTGTCACAGTAACCATCTTAGCTTAATTGGAAGTAATGCAGGCAATTGTTTGTTAGAGCCCTGCCATATTAAAATGTGTCAGAATTTTCTATGCTCACACTTAATTTGTATCAACTCTGTGATGAATATTTCTAGCTGAAAATTAGAGATCTGTAACTTTCTTTCTAAATGAGTGGAATGAGTGAATATGCACATAACCTGATACATTTTAATTAACAATTCTATAAGTAAACATTTGTATTGCTTCTAGAATATTTTAAGAATAAGACTTTCACAGTTAAAAATTATTGAGAATTAACATTTATGAAATGATATAATTAGGCACTATTCTATGATGCCTTATAGTTTTTCATGCAGTTCATAGTTTATACCTCAAAGAGCAAGAATGCTACCACAGAGGCACTGGACTTTGCAGCTTAGAGGTCTTCTTTTCTTTTTTTTAATTTTATTTTTTATTTCTTCCACGCATACAAAGTTGATAAGTACCCCATTCCTTTCCCTCCCTCTACCCCTCCCTGGATCCCCTTGCTCCCTCACCAACTTTTCGCTTTCCTTTTCCCCTTCCTTCCCTTTCTCCCAGTGCTCCCTCCCCTTCCCCCATTCCTGGAGCATCCTTTAGTGTGCATGTCAAACTTCCCTCTGGGTCCTCCTCTGATTGAGGTGTAAGGACTCAGCGGCATTGCCTATAGCTCTTTTGTGTGTGTGTGTGTGTGTGTGTGTGTGTGTGTGTGTGTGTGTGTGTGTATTCCCCTTTGGTATAGGAACACTATTGTGGCTATTAATCCCTTGCCTCTAAGAATCCTAGTGCCTGTGATCCATGCTAGACTTTGGGGGTTCAATGATATGTTGGTCATTGTGCAGGTCATGCAAAGTCCTATTATGATTACTTCAGCCCTAACTTGTATGGAGTGTCTTGCATATCGTTGCTCCTCCCTATCTTTAGGCTCTTACAATCTTATTGCCTCCTCTTCCGCAAATTTCCCTGAGCGTTAGAATAGAGAGAGATTAAGCTGACCTGGTTCCAGGTGGTTGATGTAGAGTCTCTGATTTTCAAAATTATGGTTTATTGATTTTTTTTAGGTTTTGCTGCTCCTGCACTGCCAAGGCTCCATCCTGATGAGTATTGGATGTCCCCCCCTGGCCAGAGATAAAAGGCTGTTAAAATAGAGTCTTATTATAAGAGTAGATTCAAAGGTAGATGGAATAAGAGTAGGAGACCATTTGCAGGATGGTTACTTTCTATCTGCCAGACTCTATGCCCTCTCTTTCTGGTGAGATCATACCCAATAAATTGTAAGTGACCAGGAAGGAAAGTCTGCAAGCCCAACCAGATGTCTCATTACTTAGTCACAGTCCATGATGGTGGCTTATTTTCTCTGTCGTAGCATGATCTCCTTGCTCCTTGTTTCTGGTGGGGCCCTTCTTCCCCTTCTCTCCCTGCTTATAATGTTTGCAATTAATGTAGGTATTACAGAGATTTATCTTTGAGTGTGTCACTAAGTGGATTTGGTACTAGGATCCACCTATCAAGGAGAACATATGGCATTTAATTTTCTGTGTCTGGGATACTTCACTCAATATAATTGCTTCTAATCCCATCCATTTCCCAGCAAATTGCATTAATTCATCATTTTTGATGACTGAATAGTATTCCATTGTATAAATGAACCACATTTTCCTTATTCACTCATCAACTGTTGGGCATTTGGATTGATTCCAAGACTTTGCTATTGTAAACAGTGCTGTATGAACATGGTCATGCTTGTGCTATCAAGGTGAATTTTTGCTGTATGGGGGGTTATTTCCAAAAGTGAAATAGTAGGGTCACAAGGCATTTCATTCTTTAACTTTTTTAAGAATCACCAGACAGTTCACCAGAGTGGTTGTATAAGCCTGCATTCCCACCAGCAATGTAGGAGAGTTTCCTTCTCTCCACATCCTCTCCAGCATTTGGTGTTTTTTGTATTGTGGATTTTTGCCATCCTGACTGGAGTGAGATGATATCTCAGGGAGGTTTTGATTTGCATTTCCCTGATGGCTAAGGATGTGGAGCATTTTTTAAGATATTTGTTTGACATTTCAATTTCTTCCCTGGTAAAGTTTCTTTTAAGTTCCAAGGTCCATTTTTTTAATTGGGCTATTTGTTTTCTTGGTGTTTAGTTTTCTAAGTTTTTGTGCACTCTGGATTATAGACCTCTATCAGATATGTGGTTAGTGAAGATTTTCTACCATTCTGTGGGTTGCTTTTGAGATCATGTTACAATCTCTTTATCTGAACAGAAGTTCTTTAATTTCATAAGATCCCATCTGTTGAGTGTTGGTTGTATTGACTGTGCAATTGGATTTCCGACTAGGAACTGTTGGTTTAGTCCAATCAGCTCAAGGGAGTTCCCAACCCTTTCAACTAAGGTTTTTATAGTCTCTGACCTTATATTGAAGTCCTTGATCCATTTGAAATTAAGTCTTATACATGGTGACAAGTACCGGTCCAGTTTTAATCTTCTGCATGTGGAGATCCAGTTTTGCCAACACCATTTGTTGAAGATGCTGTTCTTTTTCCATTGGATTTTTTGGGCCCCTTTGTCAAAGATCAAATGGTTGGAATTGTGTGGGCTTATATCTGGTCCTTCAACCCTTATCCATTGATTTGTGTGTCTATTTTGGAGCCAGTACCAGGCTGTTTTTAAAACTTTGGATTTGTAGTCTAGACTAAGGTTTGGTATGGTCCAGCCGTGTTTTTGTTACTCAGGATTGTTTTTGCTATCCTGGGTCTTTTGTGTCTCCATATGAATTTTGAGATTGTTTGATCAACCTCTTTAAAGAATTGCTTTGGGATTTTGATTGGTATAGCCTTGAATCTGTATATTGCCTTTGGTAAGATGGTCATTTTTATGATATTGATTCTGCCAATCCAGGAACATAGGAGGTCTTTCCACCTTCCGGTGTCTTCTGCAATTTCTTTCTTTAGGGTTTTAAAGTTTTCATTGTAAAGGTGTCTTACTTCCTTGGTTAGGTTTATACCAAGGTATTTAATTTTTTAGGGGCTATAGTAAATGGGATTGTTTCTCTCAAGGCTTTTTCACTTCTTTCATTCTGGGCATATAGGAAGGCCTCTGATTTTTGTACGTTTATTTAGTATCCTGCCACCCTGCTGAACTCCTGTTCCAGGAGCTTCCTAGTGGAGTTTTTGGGATCACTCAGGTATAAGATCATGTCATCTGCAAATAGAGATAACTTGACTTCTTCCTTGCTGATTTAAATCACTTTTACATCCCTTTCTTGTCTTATTGCTTCAGCTAAGATTTCAAGTACAATAGTGAATAGAAGTAATGAGAGTGGACAGCCTTGTCTAGTTCCTGATTGAAGCGGGAATGCTTCAAGTTTTTCCCCATTGAGTAGAATCCTTGTTGATGGCTTGTTGTATACAGCTTTTATTATATTGATAAAGGTTCTTTCCATTCCATCTGTCTCTAGTGTTTTGATCATAAAGGGCTGTTGGATCTTGTCAAAAGCTTTTTCTGCATCTATCGAGAGTATCATGTGGTCTTGGACTTTGGACTGGTTTATATGGTGAATTGCATTTATTGATTTGCGTATGTTGAACCAACTTGTGTGCCTGGGATAAAGCCTACTTGATCCCCGTGGATGATCTTTTTGATATGTTTTTGAATCTAATTTGCTAAGACTTTGTTGAGAATCTTTGCATCTGTTCATCAAAAAGATTGGCCTATAGTTTTCTTTTTTAAGTGTATCTTTATTAGGTTTGGGGATTAAGATGATATTAGCTTCATAGAAAGATTAGTAGTTCTTTCCTTTTCTATTTGATGGAACAGTTTAAGGAGTATTGGTATTATTAGCTCCTTAAATATCTGGTAGAACTTTGTGCTGAATCCATCTGGTCCAGGACATAATTTGGTGGGAAGATTCCAGATTATTTCAATAATTTCCTTGTAAGTTATATGACTATTTAAATAATTTAAATAATTCACAACTTCCTGATTCAATTTAGGTAAGTTGTGCTTACTTAGGAATTCATCCATATCTTTTGTGTTGTCAAATTTCACAGAGTATAAGTTTTTGAAATATGATGTTATAATACTCTGAATTTCTTGGGTATCAGTAGTGATAACTCCATTTCATTTTTCATTTTATTAATTTGGGTTTTCTCTCTCTTGTTTTTGGTTAATTTAGCTAGGAGTGTATCAATTTTATTGATTTTTTTCAAAGAACCAACTTTTTGGTTGATTCTCTGTATTGTTCCTAATCCCAATTTCAGATATTTCTCCCCTTATTTTGCTAATCTCCTCTCTTCTACTGCTTTTGGGATCAGATCGTTTTAGTGTCTCTAAAGCTTTAAGCTGCATTGTTAAGTTATTTATTTCTGAAGTTTCCATTTTTTTGATGTAGGCATTAAGAGCTTTGAACTTACCTCTTAGGACAGCTTTCATTGTGTCCCAAAGATTTTGATAAATTGTATTCTCATTATCCTTCACTTTCAGGAAATCTTGAATTTCTTTTTTAATTTCTTCCTGAATCCAGTTCTCATTCAGCATCATAGTTTCCAGAAGTTAGTGTATTTCCTGTTATTTGTTGTGTTGTGGATGTCAAGCTTTAGACCATGGTGGTGTGATAGGGTACAGGCTAGAATTTCAATTTTCCTGTATATGTGGAGATTCATTTTGTGGCCCAATATGTGATCTATTTTGGAAAATGTTCCATGTGCTGCTGAGAAAAACGTGTGTTCTGTGATGCGTGGATGAAAAGTTGGATAAAGATCTGTAAGGTCCATTTCTTTAAGGGTTTGATTAAGCTCCAAAGTGTCTCTATTAAACTTTTGACCTGCTGATCTATCCCATGTTGAGAGGGCGGTGTTGAAATCCCCAAGAATTATCATTTTGGGGTTGATTTCTCACTTTAGACGCTGTAGGGTTTTCTTAATGAATGTGGAGGGGCCCGTATTAGGTGCATATATGTTCAGTATTGTGAAGTCTTCCTGGTGAATTGTACCTGTGACTAAAATGTAGTATCTATCTGTGTCTCTTATGATTTTTTTTGGTTTGAAGTCTACTTTGTCTGATAGCTTAATGGCTACCCCTCCCTGTTTCCTGGTTTCATTAGCTTGCAGAATGTTTTTTTTTACCATAGCAAGGCCAAACACTTAGGCTGTTTTATTATATATGACAGCCAGTGTATATAAAATAGTTATAACCTTGTGAAACAGAAATTCATGAAAATTCAAAGGTAGATGTTAAGGACTGACAAGCAGGAGACTGTATTATGGCACGCTGTTACAGGAAGCTTTGTACAGGCTTCAGATTTACTTCTCTTGAAGATTCACTGGTTCAGGAAAAGTGGTTTAAGAAACCTCTGAAAGATTTGACTACAAAAAGGAGCAGACTTTCTGGGGTCTGCAGGGATTTGTGCTTGAAGACACTCCAGTCAGCAGGGGGTTGTGTTGTGCATTCTGCAGACAGAACTGCTTCAAGTCTGCAGCTGCCTGGGAAACCTTCACACGGTTGAGCCCGGCCTCCAGCCGGAGCTGCTGAACCACCTTCTTCGTGGAGGCGACGCTGGAGGAACCCGACATGGCGCCGTGGACAGCCAACCAACGTGTCTAGCTTGCAGAATTTTTGACCAGCCTTTTATTTTTAGGATGTGCCTATCTTTTGTGGTGAGATGAGTTTCCTGAAAGCAGCAGATTGTGGTTTTTAATCCAAGTTTGTAATCTGTGTCTCTTGATCCATTGACATTTAATATTATAATGGAGAAATTATTATTTATTTATTTTTATTCAATTGTGCGTGTGTGTATGTATGTGTGCATGCACGTCAGTGTGTATGTAGAACCACGGACGAATTCGGGAACCACCATGGACGCCTCCATTTCCTCCGCCCCGGGATTCACAGGCTCCACCCTACCAGGACCAGAAGCGCAGGCTGTCCCCGCTTCCACCTGGCGTCTATAGGTGGGATCTGGGATCCGAACTCAGGACCTTCCACCTGCAAGGCAGAGGATTAACCCTTGAACCACCTCTCCAGCCCAGAAATTATTTTTAGTTCCAGACATTTTTTGTGTTGAGTGGCTTTTCTAAGTGTATTATTTGGCTTTTAGGTTTTGGTGTTATTATACTACTATACTGTCCTCCTGGATATGCTTGTTTTTTTCTTCAGTCTTGACCATCATTTCTAGCATTTTTTTGAAGGCCTGGTTTGGTAGACATGTAAGCCTTCAAGTTGTCTTTGTGCTGGAAAACTTTTCTTTCTCCCTCAATCATGATGGATAGTTTTGCCGGGTATATCAGTCTGGATTGACATTTTTGCTCATTTAATACTTGAAGTACATCTCTCCAAGCTCTTCTTGTTTTTATTGTTTCTATTGAGAACTCATTTGTTGTTTTAATAGGTTTACCTTTAAAAGTGACTTTTTTTTTCCCCTTGAAGCTCTCAGCACCTTTTCTTTGTCTTCAATGTGGAGTGTTTTGATTATTATTTGCCTTGGCGAGTTTCTATTTTGGTCATATCTATTCGGGGTTCAGAATGCCTCTTGTATTTGGATGGGCCCCTCATTCTTTAGTTGAGGGAAATTTACCTTGATGATACCAAATTATTTTTATCATTGGACTGAAGCCAACTGAGCTAATCAGTCACAGAAAGTTCAGTGTTACTTCTCAGGCCATGTGACAGGATACAAGTAATAACACTTCAACACTTTGTCCTGGATGGAGTAGGATCTGGTTAACTAGGCCAAGTTCAAAACACTGTGTTGGGACTGGGATGAGATGGTTGAGTAGTTAAAATACTTGCCATATAAGCAAAGAACCAGAGTTCAGATCCCAGAGCGCAGGAAGAAAAAAAAAAAAAAAAAACCAGCCTGGTTGGTGGCCTTGATGGAAAGTCCTTGAAGTCAGAAAATGGAAATCCCTAAAGTGAACTGACTAGCCAGAAAGGCAAGCTCTGGGTTTAATTAGAGACCATGCATCAAAGTAGTTAGGTGGAAGAACTATTAAGGTTGATTCCCAATATCAAGATCAGGCCTCCACACCTACACAGACCACACACACATACAGATGAAAATGAAAACAAAAATCCTCTTGAAGAAATCTGAATTATAATGCAAGATCTTTAAAACTTTATAAGATGTCATCCTACAGAAAACATAAAAATATGTAATTGTGCAAACATACATTAGCCTCTAACCCATGTTTCTACTTAACCACCTTTTCCTGACAATGGAGATGACAAGCACAATGCTATCATCTATCTGGTAGTAGTACTAAGTCTTCAAAGGGCCATCCACCATGTGGCTTTAATCCAGAAATGTGAAGCTGATAGAGAAGTTGCAAATCCAATGAGTATTTCTATGAGTAGGTGCACGTTGCTAAAGTTCATTTGCTGAGAAAAGAAGTGCCTTGACAGAAACAACACTGTAGATATTCACCAAGTCCATGGTGGCCTTAGCACTTTGAACATAGGAAAAAAGTCAATCTGCAGGCAAAGCATGTGACCTGTATTTACCAAGTCTCTACCTAGTACAGTAAAACATAAAACACTACTCCTTCTGTGATGGGAACAGTCCAGCATGGTTACCATACTCTCAGATAACTAGCTGAAAACCCAGGGAAGGGCACCATATCAGGTCTTAGTGCTGACTATTGAGCACTCAGCAGTTCATATGGCCAGGATGGCCTCGGTGAGAGAAAGTCCATGCTGCTGAGCCCAGGCATAACCTTCATTCCTGATATCGTGGTCATTTTATTCATGTGTCCATTGAAGAGCTACAGAAATAGCCCAGGGAAGAATCCTACAGGCCCACAAAAATGCTCATCTTGCTCACTTAATCATAAAACTCTCCACTTTTGAGGAAGTGTGCCCAAGAGGCACAAATGTCTTTATGGTCTTTGCCCACAATAGTGGGCATATATATCTTTCCCAAACATCTGTAACACAAGTTGTCCAATTATTTCTCCCAGTGCCCAACTTTCCAGCCAAACTACTAACAATGACCTTGAATTTGTACATAATATTACCTTGGTTATTTGTCCTTTTGGGAAAAAGAAAGATTAGAGATAAAAATAATTCTGCCCCCACCCCGGGATTTTCCTTTGGCCAGTATCTTTGGGAGATATACATGAAAAAGACTCAGAAAGTATCTGCTACTCCACAGCCCACGTGCACACCAACCTCAGATGTTTGTTTGTTCAGTCATCTCTTCACAGCAGGATACCTTTAAAGTCAAAGATTCAGGCTGGGAGAGGAGGTGATTTATTTAGAACATTCAGGGATTATCATATTTGATACTACATCTAGCCTGACCACTTGCTAGTCATCCAACCATGCTCATACAATTTTTTGGTTAGAGAAGTAGCTCAAGGATTCTTAAACATTTCCCATTTTGGCCCCTTTTCATCCTAGAAAGTTTTTCATGATTCCAGATACAAAGATATATAAAATTGGCAACCAAGTCAATTGTTTGCTTCTAATAAATTATAAAGAAATTTATTTTAAAACTATTCTTTGGCATGCATATGTCTTTACCAATTACTAAAATGAAAATACTAATTTTTTTATTTTTGCATGAAGCACTAAATTGTAGTTGAATATTTGATACTGCATGATACAGACTATTTTCAGAAATCATCATTTTATTTTATAATTGTCAATACTTCATCACATAAATATATAGTACAAAATGACAGAAGTTTGTTTAATGACATTTCTGGAAGTATTAGAAATTCTATCCTAATTCCAAGCCAAAATTAATTTAATGATCATTTTTTAAGGAAACAAGTCACTGACTTCAAGAGAAATGTTCAAATATTCTGACCAATACAAGCCAAAAATAAACTGATTTGATATTTATATATTGAGGAAAGATGGTAGGAAAGTATTAAAAATATTTTCTTTCTATAATTAAACCATTGTGTTTCTACAAGGGTAGAGATCTTTATGCACAGACTGTAAGTCAAGGTAATAGTATTGAATCTGAGATATCGCAGACACTGTTATTGTTAGTTAATATTGCATGGTGCAAAGTGCTCTGTGTTCAGAGCCAAAACTATGGGAAACCCAGGCAATATAACAGCAAGTCCTGAAAGAAATACCTCATTATGCATTTGGCTGAGTTAACTCTTGGTCATTTTGTGATAAGAAACCTTTGGCTGTTGCCAATTTTTTTGAGAAGTCCATGCTCAGTGTTAGTCTTTACAAGATTGTAACACAAAATTTTTAAAATGTGGGCACTATACAATGGTGGGTAAATTCTCATTGACAATACTGCACAAGACAAAGGGACAGTGTGGCAGCTTCACACCCATGCTGGTGTGCCATTGGCACCCAAAGACTTTAGTTTACTGCTGATTTCACTCTTAATTTTGTACATTCTATAATATGAACACTTTTTAGTAGACACATCTAGTTTATAATTTTATATCGTTTTTCCCTCTTTTCCACCCATTTTATTTCTTTGGTCTTGTCGTTGGAATAGCACATATTTGAAAGCAGATAGCCTATGGTTTTTTTCATGCTAGCCTCTCTTAGAAATGTATATTTGTGTTTTTTCTGTGTTCCATCGTTGCTTGTTGCTTGTTTGTAATGAAACAGTTTTATACACATGCTAATGAAGCCCTCTACCTCTATGGTCTTTAAAAGTTCTTCTTTTTAACACTAAATCATATTCATTGTCTGAGTGTATCATTATATATTCATACAATCATCTGCTAAAGGATATATTGTTTCATTGAAGCAACTGTTAATTGAGGTGCTTTGGATATCCATGTGCGTGTTTTAACATAAGTATAAGTGTTAAATTCCTTTGAATAAATACCTACTGAGGATTATAATTTCTAGATTATAAAGAATGTGTTTAAGGACTGGAGAGATGGCTCAAGAGTTAAGACTCTGCCTCACAAGCAGAAGGTTTTGAGTTCGGATCCCAGGTCCAATGTAAAAACACCAGGTGGAAATGGTAGAGGCCGGCACTTCCAGTCCTGGTAGGCAGAACCTTGGAAATCCCAGAGTGAAGTAGGGCAATCCAGGATGATTTCCAAAGTCACCCTTGGCCCTCCACAGGGACACACATGCCCCCTGACACATGCACGCACACACATACACACACACACACACACACACACACACAAGTAAAGTTTTTTTTTAAAAAAAAGAATGTGTTTAAATGTGTAAGAAATTGACGAGATGTCTTCCAAAGTGTTTGTGCCATTTTGCAGATCCATCAGCCGTGAGTGAAAATTCTTATCACTATACCGCATTGTTAGTCTTGGAGATGACAGAATTTGACTTTTCTGCTTCTTAGCACATGTTCATTGTGCATGGGGAAGAGTTTCTCAAGACATTGGCAAGCATGCCACTCTTTCCCCTGCACTGTCCCCTTCCTCCCTCTCTCGCTTCTGCTACTCTTCTTCCTTTACCTCCTTAGTAAGTGGTAAACAGCATCTTGGAGTTCAAGCTGATATTTTCCTGCTGAAATGTAATCTACAGAAGTGTTTTATGTGCTTACTTTCCATCTTAAAAGCTCCTATTCCAAGTTGTCTGCTAAGAGCCTAGGCCAGTTTTAAAAATCCATGGTTCATTTGCTCAGTGTCGAATTCCCAGAGTGATTTGACTATTTGAGATTATCATTTGTCAGATAATTTCTTTGTAAATATTTTCTCCTGGTCTGTGTTTTGTCTTTCCTTCTATGACAATACAATTTTCATAACAGATTTTTTTAATTTAATAAAGTCCAGCTCAGAATTTTATTCTTCCAAGGATCATGGTTGTGGTACTATATCTAAATTACAAATAAACAACTTATGGAAATCTAGGGTTTTTCTTCTGATGTCTTCTGGAACTTTAATAGTTTGGGATTATATTTAGGTGGATGATTCATTGAGGCAGGTGAAAGTGTCCATCTTTTTAAAACCTTTTCTGCATCTGTGGATGACCAATTGTTCCAGTACCTCTGGTTGCTCCATGGTCTTACTGTGGCTGCTTTTACAGATATCAGCTTACTACATTCATGTCAGTCTCTCTATTGTGTTCTATTCTTTTCCACAGTAAAGCAATGTCCTGATTACCATAGACTATATAATTGTGAAGTTGGCAGTGTTGTCTTCCAATTTTGTCTGTAATATTGTGTTATATTTTTTTGTTCAAGTGTGTAGGCTATCCCACCCAAATCCAGAGAAGCTCTCTCAACAGCAGCTAAAGTCAAATAGACTCATCTGACTCAGTAGAGCCAAAAATATCTACCAAGGATAGCAATCAGTCACAGGCCAACAGAATATGTCCAAATTACATCGTAAAAGCACAAAATACACGAAGTACCAGGAAAACATGTCTCCTACATAAAAATATAAACCCTCATGATAGATGATAGATTCCAATCAGAATAATCTCATGAATATCAGTTAGGAAAGCAACCCTAAACACAATGTCTTTCAAAGAAATGTTACTGACATGATGAACAGATTTAGAGAGAAGTACAACATGATCATGAGGAACAAAAAAAACATGACAAACTTAGAGAAAATGAGTATGCATATGATCTTATACACAGGAAAATAATAAAAAATTATCTGAAATACCATGATGCTTTTGAAGACTGCCAAACAGTTCTCTTTGGTGAATAAATTGCATACCAATGAGATCACATCACATACCTTGTGTCTAGATGTCTACAATGGCCTAAACCACTTTGTCCATTTTATGCCATTTACTGAAAAACTTCATGTTGGCTGTTACATGGCCAGAAAAAGGAAATGAACTGAGTTTTCATAGTTAAAAATGAAAATGAAAACCTTCAGTGAGGGGAGTCAGCAGTGATCCTGGGGAAATGTTTACATTTATTTTTCCTTCAGAAATACCACTTTCAGATGATTTTATCTGATATTG
The DNA here is from genome assembly GCA_023101885.1 of Typhlomys cinereus. Classification (NCBI taxonomy): domain Eukaryota; kingdom Metazoa; phylum Chordata; class Mammalia; order Rodentia; family Platacanthomyidae; genus Typhlomys; species Typhlomys cinereus. The sequence continues at coordinate 1,376,672 of JALPQD010000347.1, read as the reverse complement.
AAAACAAGGAGCTATGATGCACTCTAGTTTATTCATGTGCTACAAAACACAGGGCACCTTTCAGAAAGTGAGCCCTGAGCTCCACCTGGGACATGCTCGATTCCATTTCAGCAGCAGACGAGGTTCACCACTGACTCCGACTTCCAATACAACAGCCATTTCTTAGCACAGCGCTTTCTGTTTAACCAATCTAGTCATATCGGGAGTTCTACCAGAACTGTTTTTAACATTAGCGACTGGAAGCAGTCCATGGGCTAAAAAGGAAAGTGTTTTTTTCATGAGAAAACATGTCAGGAAAAATAAAGAACACTTTTTACCTCTGTTTCAGATCTTCGAAATGCTAATTTTAACTCAAATTTTAATTTTTCTGTGTCCAACATAAGTTTCAAGGACATCTGTTCTTCCATTTGAAATAGATTAGACTGTCTATTCCTTACCAAGCTCATGGGAAGGCTCTGAAGAGGATACTCTGCCCCTTGCCTTTTAGTGAGTGAGGAGTTTGGGGTTGCCTAGCAACTTGCTAACTTGTGAAAAACTCAGCTTTCCCTCACAGAAAGAAATAAAGGAAAACAAAGTCAAGTCAGTGAAAGACAATTATTGTTTCAGGAGCAAATCTGCTCACAGCTCTTGTCGAATGCTGCAACTTGTTTTGAAAAATGCACTATTTACTTCCCAAGAAAAGTTGCTACTTGTCTTTCAAGTCATTGACAGACACACATATGATATTCTCTTTTATGTTCTAGTAACATAACATAAACTCAAGGCTTTTTATTCTTTGTGATAAATCCTATTTGCCATGTCATGAAACAGGAATAAGCAGTCTAATTAGATTTACTATATCAAAATTATGGTTCAAATAGGCCTACTAGAGTACTGAAACAATTATTTTTTATACTAAAAAGACCATGGATTTTACTGATGAAAATCCAAATATGGGATAGTAATTTTTGTTTACTTTTTTAACCAAATTGAATTTTTGAAAGACTATTGCAAATATTTATCAAGAGAGAAAAGCTTTTTATCTAATATCACGGAAAATATAGTTTTAGAGTTACAAGTATCTTTTCTCCTTGGTTAGGAAAGAAGAAACCTTAACCATGGTGGAATGATTCCCTGGCTTCTTTTGAGAATTATATTTGGTAGTTATAATTATAGAAACCGATTAATTTGTCAGTTTGCAAATAGATTTAACACAGTCCTGATCACTTGGGTGGATTGAGTTCTTTCACAGTGGATGAATGATCTATAACACTTTAAGATATTTATCTTACAACAGTTTAGTCATTTTTTTCATTTTTCTCCCACATTTTATTTTTTCCTAATCATACAAGCTCAATAGGTACCCCTGTCCTCTCCCACTCCTCTCTCCAGTCATTCCCCATTGCACTCTCTCCTCTTCCCCCTTTCCTTCCCTCACCCTCTCTCAGTGCCTCCTTCCTCATCCCCTGGAGCATCCTTTTGTATGAATGTCAAACTTCACTGAGTCCTCCACCCTAGTGAGGGTTCAGAACCCCTTTTTGGATTCCCCATTAGTATGGGAACTCTATTATCAGTGTTTAATCCCTTGCCTCTAAGGATCCTACTGCTTGGAGTCTTCTCACCTGTTATCCATGCTAGACTTGGAGGGTTGTTCACATGTCAGCCATTGTGCAGGTCAGGCAAAGTCCAATCCTGGCTGCTGCAGCCCTAACTTGTGTGGAGTATCCTGCATATTATTACTTCTCCCCATCTGTAGGCTCTAACAATCTTGCCACCTCTTCTTCCGCAAGGTTCCCTGAGCTTTAGGATGGGGAGAGATTTGCCTGGTCTGGTTCTAGGTGAATAATGTAGGGTCTTTGGTGTTCTGAATTATGGTTTGTTGTTGTTTTCAGTTTTGCTGTTCCTGCGCTGCCCTTAGCTGCATCCTAACTGGTATTGAAGGTCACCACCTGAAGGACAGGGAGTCCACCTGGGTCCAGGGTCTGGGGCAAAAAGCCAGTTTCATTTTTGTACAGTATCAGTGACCTAATTTTTTTGCTATCTCATTTTTGTAAATCAAATGAAATTGTAAGAGAGATTTGGAAGGAGGTATTTTGTACATATGTATATATGTTGTCCAAATAAAAATAATAAATGACAAAGGAAAAGTTATCTGAAATGAAAAAGGAAATAGAAGAAACAACAAGGTTAGAACACATTAAAAAATCCTCAAATTGAAATTCAGCTAGAATTCAAAAGCTAAGGTAACTGAAATTGAAAACTAACAAAGAATTTCATGCAGAGATTGGATCAAGCACAAAATAGTATATCAGATCTGGAAAAAAGCTAATGGAACAGGATCACTGAAGGAAACTGAAAAGCCTAAAAAAAATAAATGAAAGGAATATTCAAGAACTGTAGGATACCATGAAAAGACCAAACCTACATATTCATGGAATCTCAGCACAAAAAAAAAAACACTCCAGCTCAGATGTTTCACTCAATCATAGATGAGAACTTTTCATACCTAAGGAAAGGTGCCCCAGCCAAGTACAAGATGCATATTGCACACCATCCAGATCTGACCAAAACAGGAACACAAGGAGGCAAATAATAGTAACAACATCTCAGATACAGGACAAAGAAAAGGTTCTGTGAGATGCATGAGAGAGAAAGAAAGTCACATTTAAAGGCAAGCCAATTAGAATAATTGACTTCTTAGTGGAAACACTGAAAGCCAGAAGAACTTAGGAAGGCGTTCTTCAAGTCATGAAGTCACAAATGTCACCCCAGGCTGCTGTATCCAGTCAAGCTATCAGTCATATTTGAAGGTAAAAGAAAACATTTTCCCAACAAAAACATAACAGTTACTCTTAAGTATTGCTGTGAGAGAGCACCCAAAGTCAAGCAACTTGAAGGAGAAAGAGAGATTTATTTATCTTATGGTTCCAGAGAGGAGAAACAGTCTCTCATGGTGGAGGTGGCATGGCTGGCTGAAGACAGACTATGTCACAGCCATCTGAGATGCTGAAAGATACCAGACTGACTGCTTACTGCAAAAGCAGACTTCTTTTGGAGGTAGAGTGGGACTAATCCACCTGAAGACCAACCTCTTGTGACTGCCTTCCTCCAGCAAAGCTCCACTTTTCAAAGGTGCCATGACCTTCCCAAACACATGAGAATGTGGGACACGTTTCAAACCATGACAAAAAATAAGGTCCTTTTCATCTACCAAATCAAGGCTATAGAAAATAATAGAAAACCTTCTCAAGGCAGAAAAAACTGATCAAAAGACTCAGGAAGATAAAAGGGAAAAATAATGCCTATACCCAATCAGAGAATTGCTAACACACACAAAAAAAACAATAAGCTCAAAAACATGACAAGATCAACAAAAACTTCTCAATTATAACTTAAGCATCAATGGGATCAACTCCCCAATAACAGACACAGGCTAACAGCATGGATTAAAGTCATAATCCATCAATATGCTGCCTCCAAGAAACATACCTCACTTTGAAAGATAAGCACAATCTCAGAGTCAAAGGATGGTCAAAGATACTCCAGGTAAACACAACTAAGAAATAAGCAGGAATAGTCGTCCTAATATCCAACAAAATCAGCTTTAAACCAAAACAAATCCTCGGAGATACAGAAGTGTACTACATACTTGTCAAAAAAAAAAAACAATACATCAACAAGAAATAAAGACAACCTGAAGGGAACCCTGGGGCCCACACAAACAGATAGGTAGAAACGTGGGAACGAGAGGGATGGATTGGGGAAGGAAGAAGATAGAAGAGTGGGAAGAGGAAAAGGAGAGAAAAAGAGGAGAAGGAGTAGAGGGCAGGGACAACCACTCATTATGTTTGTAAAACTATAAAAATAAAAACTAATTAAAAAATAAACATTTGGATAATTTATGAGCATCTGGAACTTATAAATTGCATTTCTGAGCTAGTTCTTTTTTTTCTTTATTTGAGAGAAGAGAGAAAGAAAGGGTTACAATTTTTATGGCAGACATGGAACTCAGGACAACTTTTGGTTGTTATTACTGTTCTTCCATTATGTAGGCTAAAGGATTGAGCTCAGGTTCCAGGTTGTGCACAGGCACTTTTACATCTAAACCATTTCACCACTAGGATCATTCATTTCTTTTTTTACTTTATCCAGCGATGGTAGAAGCAACCAACCAGCATAATCCTTAGTTTTTTCTGATATTAAAAAAAATTCATTCTGGGGATGGGTTTATTTAAAGTGACTTACTAAGGAGATGAAATTCTCATAATAGAGAACTTTTAGAAAGACTTTTATCCTATTTTTCTCTCACATTAGTGAATATGGAAAGAATATCATAAAATCATTTCAAACAGAAAAAATAAAATTTCATTTATTCCCATTAAGACAAAAATATGGGTGATATTTTCTTTCTAGTTTTGGAAATGGCTATTTTTTATTTTTAAAAAATATATACAGTTTTATATATCTATAAAATCAATTTAAACAGCTTTGCCCCATATTATCCAATTTCATTCTCCTCCTTTTCCATTGAAAGTAGAAGTCTCCTTCTTACTTTCATATCTCTGTTTACAGACATGTGGCCTACTGAATTTAATTATGGTTGACTTCCTTGTCAAGTTCAAGACTGCTGGAGCATGAGCAATGTATCAGTTGCTCTACAAATCAAGAAAGTTAACTCACTTTTCCTTAACTGATCATTATCTTAGAGAAGGCCATATCATAGGAGGACTTCCTCTTTCCATGTTCAAATGTTGGCAGGCCAATCTTGTGCAGGTCTTATGGAGCCAACACAACTATGATGAGTTTATGGATGCCAACAACCCGTCATGTGCAGAAGGCACTGTTTAGAGGTGTTCTCCCATCCTCTGGATTTTATATCTCCTCCCTACTCTTCTGTGATGTTCTGTGATTCTTGTGGTAGTGGTGGTGCGTTTGGAGATGAGAAGACCACAATCATATATTTTCTAACCTTGGATCAGTTGCAATTATTTATATTAAATGCCACCCATTATCAAAAAAGAGCCTCCTTGGCAGAAGGCTGAGAGGTACACTAAATTATAAATATAAAATTTTTAGAAGGAAATTTATTACCATTTTTGTGAAGCAAAACATATATCTATGTGCACACACATGAAAAGGCCAGAGGACATTGAGTCCTCTTCCTCCTCCTCCTCTCTCTCTCTCTCTCTCTCTCTCTCTCTCTCTTTCTCTTTCTCTCTCTTTCTCTTTTTCTCTCTGTCTGTCTTATTCTTTGAGATAGGGTCTCTCACTGAATCTGAATCTGCAGCTCACTGTTTTGCTTAGACTGTCTCACCTGCAAGCTCCTGAAATCCACCTCTCTCTCCATCAATACTAGTATAACAGGAATGTATGGCAATGCTTGGATTATGTGGGTTCTTGAGATTTAAACTCAGTTTATCATGCTTGCATTATAAGTACTCTTACACATTTGGCCAAGACTATTTAGACTGTAGACTGTGTCAGTCTGATTTTTCATCACTGCAACAAAATACAGCATAGAACAACCTAAGAGGAGGAAGATTTATTTTTGGCTCTTAATTTCAGGGTTCATAGCTCACATGCTGCATTATTTCTAAGCCATGGTGAGGCACATTGTTACTGTGGAGTGGGCAGGAAGTGGCAAATTAGTCACCTCATGGTATCCAGGAAGGAGAGAGAGAGAGAGAGAGAGAGAGAGAGAGAGAGAGAGAGAGAGAGCGCAGAATCTAGTCTTTTAAGGAACATGCACCTACATTAACTCTTTGCTCCAGCTAGATCCCATCTTCCAAAGTCTCCACTTCTTTCACAAATAGTGCCACCAACTGGGGACCAAAATTTTAACAGAGGAAACTTTCAGGAGGATACTTACCAGGATTCTTCACTTCTAAACCTTAGGGTTGTGAGATGTTCTCACAATCACAGTAAAGGCCACTCTTTCTTTTACATTCTACATTTTATCAAGATTTGAAAAATGTAAACAAATATCATACAGATGAAGTATTTTGCTTATAAGGTTTTTTCCAAGCATCATTAAAGATAACATTTCTGATGTTAACAAAATAAACTTTAGAAGTAGTTAGTGCAGGGCAAAAGCAGAAGTTAAGTTAAAAAAAGATGTGGGCATCAGGACAGGAGGAATCCAGAATGTCAAGGGTCCATCAGTGACAGTGTACATCGAAATACAATTTAGGGAAAATGATTTCATCATCCAACGAATCTATTAGTTTGGGGAGGCAGGTACATCTGTGGATGTACAGCCCTCCAGCTGTCAAGACAAAAGACATTCAAATTCATTAATCAAAGCACCAGACACCTCCTCTCTGATTCCAGAGCCAATAAGCAATATTCTGATTGTAATTTGACTTCCTATGACGCTTCCAACAAAGAGAAAGTATGATGGCTGGAGAAATGATTATCTGTTCCACTTGACAATTATTTTTCTTGTTTTCAATGAAATCAATACTCTGGGATTATCCACCAGTCCATCCTATGCTTTGTGATAGTGAATATCTTCCAACTGATGCAGTCTGTAAGACAGACTAAACTAGTTTTGAGTTGTAAAATCTGAAACTCAGAAATATGTTTGACATGATTTTGAGAACAACGCATGATTTGATGAAACTTAAAGAGATCTAATGGGAGTCACCTGGAACTATAACAACTCAAACTGCATTTCAGATAAAAGTAGGACATGATTTTCAGTAATATGTAATAGATTATTTCCAAATAGTTTCTAAAAAGTGACATAACCTATGTCTATCATGATATCATAAGCTCTAGGGATAGGATTGTAACTATCCACCTTTGATATACTACTTTTGGCATATAATAATTATTAAAGTATTTGCTAAATCAAATTTTAGCACAACTAAAGCATAGAAAGGACTCTTCTGTGATTTTTTTCCATGACTTCTCCCAAGTGTATTTTTAAAGTCTCCCATGCCTTGCTAATATGTACTGAATAAATAAATTAATGACACTGAAAAAAGTAAAGGCAGTGACTGTAAAAAATTAATATCAATTATGTATTTAATGCTTTGTAATTAACATCATTTGATTTAAATCTCAAAATTTCATGAAATCATCAATTTTCTGATTCAATTTAATGCCTTCTTTTTATCAGGGATCACATTCCTTGATCTGTGAACTAAAACAGGAACTTATGAAAGGGGAAAACATTGGCCTTAGGGGAAGTGCAAGTTATGAAGGTTTAGCTACAAAGATGCCTCATCAAACTGTCTTTTACACAACTGTTTTTATACTCACAGATTGGATGAACGCTCATCACTCAGTCTAGAAGCTTCCTACTGCAATGGAAAAAGTTTATCACAGAAAATCACAGCAGGACAATATGAAGAAAGTTAAGTGTGGACTGCGTGACCCTGAACAGGGCATCTAAGCTACCCATACTCCAAGGCTTAGGCAGCCTTGCAAAGGTGTCAAAATGGTGGCAGTCATGTGGCCAGACACTATCTTCTAGACATGACAGGGCTATTCATGAGTTCAATGCAGTTATAGTCCCACAAAATCTGTACAATTATTGTCCTATCAACATTTCACCATGGAATGGGAAAGATCTCAAGAGGCTCCAGACTTCCCTGAGAGACTTATGGGGGTTAATGTTGGTGAGGAGGAAATGTGAGATGCTTTCCTCAATGGTGTACCCACTGATATATGTATGATTCAGGCTCTAGCACATGTGAGGCACATATCAAAGGCAAACCAGATGAGACCCAGTGGGCCATACATATGAAAAGACTTGAAAATAGGAGGGAGTTTGGCAGAAGAGAAGAAATATTGCAATGGGAAGAGGAGGTAGGAGTGGGTTGAGGATTAATATGAAAATATCAAAAATTCATATATGTTTGTATAAAACACTAAAAGAACAATAATAAAGTTCTTTAGAAAAAATATGAAGTGTGCTAATATTGTTTTAGGTTTAATGAAGAGCATGGAAGTTCTGTGAGTTTTCTGGATTTCCAAAGAACACACAACACTTGTGTGCAGCTGAAATTAAATCCTGGGTTACTGGTGAGGTTTGCATTGCATATAATAAAGTGATCTGCCTGATGTATGTGAGTAGACTGTGCATTAGTTAGAGAAAAGAAGGCTTTCAGGACCATAATAATGAATGACAGCCAACAATGCACACTGAAATAAAAAGAATGCCTGCCTCCATCAGGAAGCCAAGAACAGAGCACTGAACAATTTATTTAACATATATTAGTAAGTAAATTGAGGATTGTTCATATGCTTAACTTCACCTGTGAGCACAATAATTAGGCTGTTATAAATATTTTACTGGCAAACAATTGGCAACATAGCCATAGAAAATGATAGAAGGAGATTTGTAGGTAAATAAGTAGTTGTGACTATCAAAAGGAATTATGTAAGTTGTCAAAAATGTTTTGAAGAGTGTTTCAGGATTGTTATTAGGGCTCCCTATAAAATAGAAATTATAAAATTCAGAGACCTACTAGGATGGCTTACAACTCTGTGGGCTGGGAAGCTGAAAAATGGTCATCTGTCTTCTGTAAAGGATGAGAGTCTGGTAGCTGCTTAGGCCACAAAGTCTGATATATCAGCTGCTCCAAGCTTCTGCTGAAGGCTGGGATGCTCTTGATGATAGGTTAGTCATCAGTTCATGGAAGAAGGCCAGGAGCTATTTCCTAATGTCCGTGAAAGACGGTAGCAGCAGCAGCAACAGGATAAACATGCTCACTAGCAAGAAATGAAGTCAGGCAAGCAACACTGAGTTTAACCTTCTATATCTGGGCCACCCATTCCGGAGAAGTAGATTCTCAATTTTTAAATTTTTTTTTTATTTTTTATTCAGTTGTGCGTGTATGCGTGCATGCGTGCGTGTGCGTGTGCGTGCGTGTGTGTGTGTGTGTGTGTGTGTGTGTGTGTAGAACCACGGGCGAATTCGGAAACCACCATAGACCGCCTCTACCTCCTCCTCGTTTACTCTGCCCCGGGATTCACAGGCTCCGCCCTATCAGGACCAGAAACACAGGCCGCCCCCGCTTCCGCCCAGCCTGTATACATGGGGTCTAGGACCCTTGCAGGACCTTCCGCCTGCAAGGCAAAAGCTTAACTCCTGAGCCACCTCTCCAGCCCCTCTCAATTTATCCTTCCTGGAAATTCTGTCAAAAATCTATGCAGAGGCATTTTTTTTAATTGAGTTAAAAATCCCATCATTTTGACAGTCAAATTGACATATCACAAGTCCAAACCTTTTGCCCACTTGACACCTACCCATATCTCCTGATATCTTGCTTAATTTCCAAATAAAGACAAAAACAAGACCATAATCCTGCAAAACATTTTATAACCATCAGACATAAAACTGAAGTGCAATCAGAATATACAACGTAGTCATTTGAAGAATGTACAGGGTATATCTCATAACAAAAAATAATATAGAATTGAGAAAATGTAAGATATGTCAAATTTACAGGGAGGGCATAAAGTCTGACAGATAGAAGGTAACCATCCTGCAAATGGAAGACTGACCCCCCCCCACCGCTGTCTCCTATTCTTATTCCATCTACCTTTGAATCTACTCTTATAGTAAGACTCTATTTTAACAGCCTTTTATCTTTGGCTAGAAGGTGACATCCAATACCCATCCGTATGGAGCCAAGGGCAATGCAGGAACAGCAAAACTGGAAAAAAGAAAAAAAGAAAAGAAAAACAAACAAACAAACCATAATTCAGAACATCAGAGACCCTACATTAATCACCAGGAACCAGGCCAGCCTAATCTCTCCCCATCCTAAAGCTCAAGGAAATTTCTGGAGGAGGGGGCAGTAAGATTGCAAGAGCCTAAAGATGGGGAGGAGCAACGATATGCAAGACACTCCACACAAATTCGGGCCGAAGTAATCATAATAGGACTATGCATGACCTGCACAATGACCAACATATCACTGACCCTCCAAAGTCTAGCATGGATCACATGCACTAAGATCCTTAGAGGCAAGTGATTAACAGCCACAATAGTGTTCCTGTACTTAAAGGGAACACAAGAAAGAGTTCTAGGAAATGCCACTGAGTCCTTACACCTCATCAGAGAGGAGGACCCAGAGGGAAGTTTGACATGCACAGTTAAGAATGCTCCAGGAATTGGGGGGGCACTGGGAGAAAAGGAGGGAGAGGGGAAAAGAAGAGGAAAAGGAGGGGAGGCAGCAAGGAGATCCAGGGAGGGGTGGAGGGAGAAAGGGGAATGGAGTACCTATCAAGTTTGTGTGAGTGGAAAAAAAATACACTATAAATAAAAAAAGATATGTCAAATTTATCCTGTGTTATATTAAACAGAAAAGGAATAGGAAAGAAAGCTCAAATATCTCCTTAATATCCAGGCATATTTAAACAGACAATTTATATTAAAAAACAGAAACATTCATGATAATTATAACCCTATTTATGTAGTTGTTTACATGACTATAGGGTAATTATAGTCACTTGCTACTACACATTCTCCTCTCCTTGCACCTCAACAGCACATCAGCAGGACTTGATTCATTACCTATAGTGATAATCCATGCCTTCATTCCGGAAGGATCAGTGACATTTATCCTCCTGCCTGGACTAGGTTATCATGGTTCCCACTGGGGCTAATACCAAGGGATTCCTAAGGGATTTCCTACACTCCAGACATTCTTACTCTTCCTTACTTTCATTATGGAATAGCAATCCAATTTCTCAATGGTAGCCTGGATAAATCACCCTTGGTAACTCTATATCTCATATCTTAGCCTTTTGATTCAAAGACATAAGGAACCCCAAGTAGAACTCCACTCTTGGAAACCAATACTTCTAGGCCAATAAGTGTAGGATCATGGGAACAGGAAACAAAAATTTCCCTAATGGGTCACATGGGGCGATGTTAAATGTTACCCAATTACAGTTTGAACTTCTTAATTCCTTTACCTGTGAGTTCTGGCTATGAGAAAACAACAATATATTTAATGCTGATTCACAGCATCTATATACCTTCTGGAGACCCAGTTCTAGCCTTTAAGGATATTATCACCTAGCTGGCCTTGTGACTTCATGTTGAAAAGGTCATTCAACCTTTTTATCAAGCCAGCTACTTCAGGATGAGATGGGAATGGTGCACAGAGAATTCTGAGTTAGTCCACTGCCGCACTCTTATGGTGTGAAGTAAGTTCCATGGTAAGAATCAATGTTGTGTGGATTAATATGGCAATGGAAATTAAGGACAGTAGTTGTGGCAGAAGCATTATGTACAAGAAAAGTTAGCAACATGCAGAATAATTATTTACTTTTTAAGAAGAAAGAGTTGCCTTTTATACAACGAATGTAGTCTAATATAGCAAAACTGTGACCAAATCACCTTCCCCCAAAGGAATGGTGCTAAATAAAGTGTTCAGTGTTGGTCTCTCTAGAAGATTTTCCACTGAGAACTACTTGTATCCAAGTCATCTTTGGTGATAGAGGGCCATGTTGTTGACTGAATGTAACCTCTTGCCATCATGACCACTTCGATCTTGAATACATTGAGGAAGGATATGTATGACTTCAGAAAGGATTGGCTACTATCCACAGAATAGCTCATTCTTTCTAGTTGATTGAGATCCACCTCTGTGGAATTCACCTTTTGGTAATAATTTTCATGGGTCATGGGAATCTATTAAGCATGTTGAACACACAATGACTCAAGATCGCCCCCCCCCTCAATGTACACCTCCAGACAAAAGGATCTCACAGATCAAGCTCGCTTGGACACACTGCCAAGGACTCCTGCAGCTACTCTCCAAGGACAGCTCCACAGCCCCTGCCCTTTCTGCAGCTTCACAGCTCCCAGTTTGTCTGCAGCTCCCAAAGACTTTTTTCATTCTCCCCTGGACAAATCCCCCTTCTCATCCTAATCCCTTTTCAACCACATGACTCTGTTCTATAGTCACATGACCCTGCCCTGTAAGAAACCTCCAGAGCTAGATCTCAGGGCTGCTTCTCTGTCTTGTTTCAGAGACAGCCATGCTGCTTGCCATCCTACTTGCCCTCCTGTTTGTACTCTTGCTTACTTGCCAATAAATCTCCTTTGTACATTATATGCTGGTTTTGGTGTAGCTTTGCATCCCCAGTCAGTCCGGCTTTCCCGAGAGCACCCACAGTATCCATATCTTTTGCCCATTTGGAGAAATTCATCCATGCACCACTTCCTCAAATATGTTTAGCAATCTTCTGATCATTCTCTTTTCAAGTCTCGGATTATCTATCAAAACCATGGGCTACATGTATAAACCATGTATATGGTCACGCATCTGTCCATATTTTTTCCAGCTAAGCAAAATCTATTATTACATGCACTGCCTGAAGTTCTGGTACTAGAAAGATTTCCCTTGACTACTTTTTTTTAGGTTTGCCTCAGAAAGAGGCTATAATGTTTCAGCTGCTCACTTCTATATGCTGTTAGAATATGGTGTATATAGAACCATAATAAACATAGGCCTTAGTCTTCTCTACAACACATCCATGCTTGGGGACAGATAACATTTTAGTCAGAATAGGAACATTAGTCATCCGAATTATTTCATCATGTAAGTTATTTGTACCTTCAGGGCCTGCTGGCACACAAACATTTACATACCACTTCCATTTGCTATTAGGTTAAAGCTGGGAATATCCACCTTTATGACTTTTTTGGGTCAGATAGCACACAGCTATGATGAACCAATCAGGTCAAATGGTGTTTCATTGTCAAGGGTAGAGTTACCATTAAGGCCCAAATATAGGTCAAGAGATTTTGCTTAAAGTAAACTAGGGAGGGAGGGGAATGGGGTACTTATCAACTTTGTATGAGTGGAAGAAATAAAAAAGAAAAGAAAAGAAAAGAAAACTACTTACCTACAAAAGAGGGTGTAGCATTCTTGAAAACAACAATCTTGGGCCTGGAGAGGTGGCCTTGCAGGCAGAAGGTCCTGAGTTCAGATCCTAGACCCTATGTATAGATGTCTGGCGGAAGCAAGGGCGGCCTGCATTTCTGGTCCTGGTAGGGCAGAGCCTGTGAATCCCGGGGCAGAGTAAACAAGGAAGAGGTAGAGGCGTCCATGGTGGTTCCCGAATTTATCCATGGTTCTACACACACACACATACATACACACACATACATATACATACATACACACGCACACACACACAATTGAATAAATAGTAAATAATAAAAAAGAAAACAACAATCTTTTTCACTATGATTACCTATAGGGATCTGTCAAAGTATCCAAATAGCATTCCTATATGCCAGTCACACCTCAAGCACCATTTTGTCTCCTGGACTACATGATGCACATGGTACTATATAACCTGCACAGTACTCTGGACCTGTTTCAAAGTCTTCTTGTGCTGGAGGCTCACACCCAAAAGTAGTAGAAGCAAGGTGGTCCAGTGGGTAAAAGCACTTAACACCCTGACAGCCTGAATTTGATTCATGGAATATTAGAAAGAAACACAGAAAGAAAAACAGACAGGAAAGAAGGAAGGAAGAAAGGAAAGAAGGAAGGAAGGAAGGAAGGAAGGAAGGAAGGAAGGAAGGAAGGAAGGAAGGAAGGAAGGAAGGAAGGAAGGAAGGAAGGAAGGAAAAGATACATGTGAATTGACTTGTGTCTATAATCTCAGCACTCTTAAAGTAAAGTGAGTTGGGAAACAGACATAAGAAAACTGGACAGAACTCTTGTGTGATAGTTAATTCTGGGTGTCAACTTGACCACACCTGGCATTAAATAAGTCAGCTATTTGACCACCTGAAGGATTGTCCAGACCAATACATTTACAATACAAAAACCATCCCTAGATTTGATTAGAACCTCTCAGTAGCAGACTAAATTGAAGGAACCATGGAACAGAAGACTGAAGAGAGACTCTTGGAAGCAGTACTAGAAAACTCTCTTCCCTCCTGCTCCTTGGTTTTTTAGCTTCTTCCACACTCCAGCCCTCCAATCCTCCAAGTCTTCAACGTGACTAAAGACTCTACAGGAATCCTTTATCCTTCAGCCATCACCCACTGGCCTATTGGACTGAGCAGCTACTGGCAGCCATTGTTCGACTACCTTGGCCATATCTAATAAGCCAACTCAATAAATTCCATTTTTATATATTCATTCTGTTGATTCTATGGCTCTGGAAAACTCCAACTAATACATCTTGTCTGTGGTGCAGTGGCAGAAATAATAAGAGAGATCCTGTTTCAAAAACAAGGTAGAAGGAGAAATCTAACTCCTGCAAAGGTTTCCTTTGACCTCTGCATGTGTGCCTTGCAGACATCACTGGACCCCTTGTTTCTTAATTGAGGTAGAATGTTCTTGAATTTTGATTGCATTTATTTCCCATTTTCTGATGCACATGTGTTCTCCCAGAAAGTCCACAGTAGTTGCCACTTGACCTCACTTGACCCTTTCAACATAATGTCAGCAATAAAATGGAACGAGTTGGTAACTTTTACAAGAGTCATGTGATTGAATCCCTGAAATCTTAGATATAATACAGGCTAGAGAACTAATATGGTAGAATAATAGTAAAGGTGCATGGCTTGCTTTGACAAATGAAAGCAAATTTCTCTGATTGCCCCTTATGGTAACATATGGAGAAAAAAATGCTTGTGATATCAAAAGTTGTATGCAAAGTACCAAGAGATATTTTAGTCTAACTCACAGAAGGAAATCATGTTTGGCAGAATAATTGCAATTGGAGTCAGCATTTTATTAAATTTGTGATATTCAACTATTTTATCAATTGTATATCTATCTTATGTACAGAACAAATAGGCTAGTTAAATACAGATATGGTGCATCTTAGAAGTCTTTGATAGTGGCCCAAAACTTTACAGTCCTACTAGGAAGTAAACGCTGTTTTTGATTCAGTACTGCCTCTGGCAAAGGCAGCTCTAATGTCTTACATGTTGGCTTTCCAACTATAATGGTCCTCACTTCACAGTTCATCCTAGTAAGTCTATCTCAGAAACACATTCTTGAGAAGAGGAAATATTGTAGGAAGTTTACAGACTGTAAGTCAGACTGGTCAAAATTCCACTGATCTTCTGACCTTCATTAGTGACTATTGAAACTGGAAAGCCACTATGCTGTTTAAAATTTTCTGGAATTAACATCAATTCAAAGCCAGTGAGTGTGTAATAGGCACTGGATAGTTCGACTGTTTCCTTTTCCACAAACTACAGTTGCCTTAATAAAAAGCTGAAGGTTTCTTAGAAAAAGGAGAGAATGAATAAAATTGTCAGTTTAGTAGCAAGGCCCTCCTTCACATAAACCTGGCCTCCCCAAACTTTGAGAAGCTCTGTACCTATAAAATAACTCAAGTCTGGAAGTGTTGAAGATTTACAATCCTCTTTTGCAGATTAAAGGTGAAATTATATTTCTCTGCTCTAACAGTTTTCTAACATAAAGCAAGCATTTAGTAGATTTCCTACCTATTTCAGTTCTGAAACACCATAATTAGTCACTACCAATGTTTTACATCTGTCAGATCATTATGAACATTGCTTTGTCTATGGTATCCATTAGAGTAAGCAGGCCCACACTGTCTCTGGTAATTCAGTGCTGCCCTTTGGACCTTGCTACTCTTGAGATTCCAGTTGGCTCACTCCACTTAAGTTATCCAGTTTAGCAGCTGTGACTCCCAACTGTGGTGCTTATTATGGATAGAAGAGCAAGAACACAATTCTTCAAGTCCTTCTTTTACAGATTGCTTCTTAACTTTCTTTTCTTTCTCTCTCTCTTTATCTCTTTCTCTTTCTCTCTTGTGTGTAGGACCTGCGGAGGACTAGGAGTAACTTCGGGAATCATCCTGAATTGATTTTACCTCTGTTTTGCTTTGCTCTGGAATTTTCCAGGCTCTACCCACAAGGGCCTGCATTTTGACATGGGACCTGAGATCTGAACTCAGGAACTTCTGTTTGTGAGGCAGAGTCTTAATCCCTGCGCCATCTCTCCAGTCCAGATTGATTCTTTATAATATTAATGAAGGGGACATCTGAACCCACCGCCTTGTTGATTTTAGGAAGCAAATTCACTCAAACATCACAATATTCCCAGTCCTTTGAATCTCTTCATTGAACTAAGCCAAAGGATATTAAACATATCTACCTCATTCTCAGAAAGTGATTTTTTATCTTTTTTAAATTTATTTCCACTCATACAAACTTAACAGGTACACCGGTCCCCCCTCCCTCATTTTTTATCTTTTTTTAAAATATATTTTAAATTATTTATTTGAGAGAGAAAGAGAGAGAACATGAATGCCATGATGCATGGTTGGAGATCTACCATGTGGGCTTCCAGGGTTTGAACTCAGGTCATCAAGTTTTTCAAAAGGCACCATATCCACTGAGTTATTTTCTTGCTCCTCATTTTTTTATCTTTCAGTCAACCAGTCAAATAAACTTAAAATCTTTATGGTTTTGTGAGATGCAACATTAAGGCCATAACCTCTGCTTAGTGGACCCATATTAGACAAATTCAACTTTATCTAGTTTTATCTAGTTCCTTCTATTTTATCCCACACCCTTAAAAATTAATTCCCACACATTTTCCTAGACCTCTGTTGTATGAATTTCTAAGTCTTTTGTAACATGTCTTATGAATCACACTGACAAGCTCACCTCTTGTCTTCTTGAATCAAATGTGGATGGTGAGAGGGAATTTGAGAGGTACTGATAATGTCTTTCTTAGCACTTTCTTTATGGAAGGATATTGGTAGTAATTCTACTGGTAATTCAGATTAATTCTCTTTACAGGTATGGAGATGGCAATACTCAGAGGTGGGAGTAGAGATTCTCAGTCACCAAATGTGGGAAGACGACTTCCTTGGTAAAACAAACCCACAAGAACCAGGGAGTTCCTTGCCCCTGTTCTCAAGATCACTGAACATCTCCCAACCAAATCACAAGATGCCACTCTTTTTCCATCAAAGCCATCATTTTAACTGCAGATATCTTTTGAGGCTGGATTTAAACTCTCATTTTAAGGCAGTTAATTGTATGAGGAGGGCTTGGCTTTGGTTTTGGCAACTTCAGCTTTATAGCTGTTAGAGAGATTTTTTTTTTCCTCAGGACACTCTTAGAAGCCCTTAAATTGTTAGTGTCATGGGAGCTCAGAAATCTCACCTCTGAGATTTATCCCAAGATAGAAACTATCCAGTATCATTATTTCCTTTAATTTCCAAATATGTCACTTAGTTCCTCATCAAGGGATCAACAGAGGGATCAAATGCACTTATTTTGCATGGCTTTTAAACAATATACACCCTGTGCTTATTGGTATTCTCCATAATATCAGGAAAGTTTTTAGCAACTTTAGGTTTTAGCCACAGTGGATAAACACATCCATATAGAACCAGTCCTATCAAAGAAATTCATCTTTATATTTCATTTCTGTATAACCATTCTTGGTATCATGATCTTCATTAGCAGCATTCTCTAGAGGACTAGAACCATTAGAACTACATGTATGTTACATGTGCATCAAAGTAATATTTAACATACTAGAATGACTTTCAATCTGTGATAGTGTGACAGTGACCATCTACAAGCTGGAGAGGCAGGAAGTCAGGCTGTTGCTTAGGCTATGAAGCAGACTAGCAGCATCCATCTGGGGCTGAGGGTCTGGAGGATTTCTATAGAGAACTAATCTTTAGTCCACAGTGTAAGGCCAAGAGCTGTGTCCGTCAGGGAAGGATGTCAGCAGCAGCAGCAGCAACCACAATAGATGCATGCAGCAAGAAGTGAAGGCAGGCAGGCAAGCCACACTGAGCCTTCCCCAGGCTCCTTGAGTCTGGATTGTGCATCAAAAAGTACCACCCACTCTGGGGGACTATTTTCCCACCTCAGTAAATTCTTGGAAATGCTTTCACGGACCTTCCTAGAAGCTTTTCTTAGTGGATTCCAGTTGTCACAAATCAACAAACATCAAGTTCTCAAAATATGTGATAAAAGAAATCAGGAAGTTTCATGCATTGCCTGGTTCAATAGTTCATCAAGTATGTGCCAATCTTAAAGCTAAAATGGAGTACTTTTAGTATCTAAGGATCATCTATAAAGGATGTCACAGCAATGTCTGTACTGCCAAATACAGATCAGAAACTTGGAAAGAGTATGTTCACAATTCCAGTGTGGTTAGTTTTGACTAGAAATGCCACTGTGGTGGTTTTAATTAGAGACATGTCAAGTAATTGAGCACCAGCAATGGTATGCATGAACTAGCACTGGTCTGAAAGCTCTTTGGAGAGATGTGTATGAGAGACTCTTGGCAATGTTTTTGTGAGCTAGAAATAATTCATATTATGTCCGCTGGTTATTAAGCTGCATCACATTGTGTTAATGGCATGACTAAGGAAACAGATGTGGCAATTTAAATCTAAAAGGGATACCCATTTATTTTTGGCCAAAGAATTACTACAGATTTCTTTTTCCTCAGCCAAAGAGATGCCATGTGCAGAGCAACTATTATTTTCCTGCTGTTTATGAATAGTTCATGAATCATCACCATACCCAACCACCTGCATATTTCTATTTTAAGCCATTTATAAATGCTTCCATTCATTTGCTGGGACTTTTCTGAACTCCTGAAAAATATCTAATATTGCATTCACATTTTTCTCATTTTGGGAATTTTAAAAATTAACTTGTACGGAAATCAAAGAGCAGTTAAATAAGCTAAAAACTTTAAGCAGGATTATAAGCAGCAAAGAATCAGAGATAAAATCATAGCACTTCCTTTCTTGCACCTACTGTAAAACTGAACTGTCCATTCTCTTATTTGACTGTAAATGGTCAAATTAATAATACATTTACAAATACAACTTGGAGAAAATAACATAAGTACATTTCAACTTGTTTTAGTTTTAAAGATATCTATAAATTAAATATTTTACATATCTGCATTATCTAAAAACATTTGAACATAGGGACAATTCTTTTCTCAGACTGAACAATCTAATAAAGGAGAAAAATAAGTATACTTCAAAGTCAAATATATTGCTATCATGTGAAAAATAAATTGCTATGTGAGATCATATCAATGGTTCTGTAAACAAACATAATCTTTAAAAATCTTAAGTGCCTTTTTCACACAAACATAATCTTTAAAAATCTTAAGTGCCTTTTTCAAGTACATTTTCAAACTGATGATAAAATTTATCTGAAAATTATTGAGACTCAGGAGAAACTTTTTATTTATTAGAGTTTTATATACTAATACAATCAATTTATGTCATTTTCATCCTTTAATATCCAATCCCATTCCCCTTCCTTTTCCCACTGCAAACCTTCCTGAACAGTTTCCTTTTTAATTTTGTCTTTTTTCTTTTTTTTACATTTTTTATTATTATTTCCGCTCATACAAACTTAATAGGTACACCAGTTCCCTCCCTCCCTCTTCCTCCCCCTACTCCCCTGCTTCCCCTCCCCTCACCCTTCCCTCGCCATCTCCCAGTGCCTCCCATCCCCAATCCCCAGAGAATCCTTTAATGTGCATGCCAGACTCTCCTCTGGGCCCTCCTCTCCGATGACATACAAGGACCCAGTGAATTTTCCCTGAACCCTTTCCTGTGTTCTCCTTAAACATAGGAACACTACTATGGCTGTCAATTCCTTGCCTCCAAGGATCTTGGTGCCTTTAGCAAATGCTAGACTTTATGGGGTCAATAGTGTGTGGGACATTGCGCAGGGCATGCAAAGTCCAATTATGATTGCTTCAGCCCTAACTTGTGTGGTGTATCTTGCATATCATTGCTCCTCCCATCATTTTGCTCTTACAATCTTACCGCCCCCTCTTCCGCAAATTTCCCTGAGCTTCAGGATGGGGAGAGATTAGGCTGGCCTAGTCCTAGGTGGTTGATATAGAGTCTCTGAAGTTCTGGATTATGGTTCTTTGATTTTCTTTTGCAGTTTTGCTGCTCCGGTAATGCCCTTCACTCCATCCTGATGGGTATTGTATTTCACCCCCTGGCCAGAGATTAAAAAGCTGTTAAACTAGAGTCTTGTTATAAGAGTATATTCAAAGGTAGATGTAATAAAAGTAGGAAACCACAGGGAGGGAGAGGTCAATCACCCATTTGCAAAATGGTTACTTTTTATCTGCCAGACTATATGCCCTCCCCTTCTGGTGAGATCATATCTCCTCAGTTGTAAATGATCAGGAACGAAAGTCTGTGAACTTAACCAGATGTCTCATTACTTACTTGCAGTCCTTGATGGAGGCCTATTTTCTCTGCTGTAACATGGTCCCCTCTCTCCTTGTTTCTGGTATTTTGGGGTGGTATTTTGTGATTCTTACTCTGGTATTCCATGAATACGCATGTTAGGCTTCTTCAAGGTGTCCCATAATTCCTGAATATTTCTCTCAAGTATCTTTTTGGCTTTAACAACCTCTTCCATTGAGTTGGTTAATACTCCCATTTTATCTTCAAGGTCTGAAATTCTGTTTTCTGCTTTGTTACTTCTGCTGATAAGACTCTCTGTGGAGTTCTGAGTTGAAGATAACTTGTCTTGTAGCTCAGTTTTAAACTCTGCTTGAGTCTGCTTTAATTGCTCTATGCCAGTTTTTGTTTCTTGCACTGTTTTTCTCAACTCCTCCAAGTGTCTGTTGTGTTCCTCTTCAAAGTGATTGATTCGATTATTTAATTCCTCCCAGATTTCCTCTTTCATAGTATTGAACAGGGTAATGATCATATTTTGAAGGTCGTTATCCTGGGTCAGGCTTTCTTGGCCATTTTCCATGGGTTTGTTCTGGTTGGAGTCTAACATTATGGGATTAATTCCTTCAGTGGGAGATTTGTTTACTTGAGTGTTGTTTCTCATGGATTTGCACTTTGACTTTGGCATTGTCGTTTTAACTCTTAAGATCTTCTTTCAATTTCTGTTCGTTTTTCACTAAACTGAATTATTTGGCCTGGGGTTCTGGGGGTGGGCGGGACGGAGCTTACCTAGGTCGAGGTGAGTCCCAGCTGGACCGCTCACGACCTGGCGTCCGAGTGGGGGAAGGGAGGATGGGGCATCGGTGGGACACTATTTAACCTGGGGGAGCTGGGGCGGGGTCGGGCTGGGGGGGTGTCCTCCTCCCCGGCCCTGCGTGGCTCCAGCTGGATGGTGGGAGATCCTGGGTCCCTTGGGCTGCCTGGGGTTCTGGGGGTGGGCGGGGGCGGAACTTACCTAGGTCGCGGTGAGGCCCGGCTGGACTGTGCTCGCAGGTCCCAGGCGGGGGAGTGGGGAAAGTGTAATTTTGTCTTTTTTCTAATTTTACAAGCATATTCAGTACTTATCCCTGCTTCCCTCCATCTCCCCTTCCCTCCTATTCATCTCCCATACCTTCAGCAATCCATCCCATCCCCCCCCATCCTCCGGCCTATCTGCTTCTATGGACCCCTGGGTTCCCTCTGGCTTGTCTATTCCTGTGGGGGTTCAGGCTTCTTGTGGCATACCACTTTATCTCTCTTCAGACCCCCCCACTGATACCCCTATTTTCCCTTCACTCATCCAGCTTTATTCTTAAGATTTCCACTGTAAGTTCTTATCTCTCTTGGGTTCCTCAATAGGCTACGGGGGCATGTTGATATGTCAGTTACTATGCAGATCTGGTGAGGACAAGTCTCACTGCAGTGAGTTCCTAGATGCAGTATTCCTGCCTTGAATGGAATGTGTTCCATTCTGAGAAGTCAGTCTTGAGTCCAACGAAAAATTTGTTGGTTGCCTCCTTGATACTCATGCCACTATTATGCTGGTGGTCGGTCATCTCTTGCCATGAGTGATTTTTATTGAGACTTGCAGATCTCATGAGTTGATGAGGCCTGTGATCATTTTCCTCCCTCTGTAGCTTCTACAGTGTTCCTTGGTACTGTGTAAACTATCCAGCAAGGAGAAAGTTTTCAAACCAGTTCCCATTGATGTATTTTGCCCATGTTCCGTGATCCATATGTGTTGCATCTTAAGTAATAGGATCTTACTAACAACTTTTTGGAGAGCAACCTAGAGCAATGGCAAAAAACCTGTAATGTTTGGGGGGGGGGGCTTTCAGGGCTCTCTGACCAACATTTTATCAAGACGTAACACACTCCATTACTTCTAGTACAGTTTTTTCACTGGTTTCTAAGTGACTCAGCTCAGGGATTTCCCCACCCTGTGTTCCTTACTCTGTGCCCCCCTGCATAGGTTCATAGGGACTTCCCATTCTTGTTCCTTTCTTCAAAATATTTTTTGACATATTACTACATAGGAGGTTCCTTTGGGGGGGTTTCTATAAGTCCTTCTGTCCTTTCTATCTCCCTCCCCTCATTCCCCATTATGTATTTCTTTTCAATTATTCCCTCCCTTACTTGTCATGGTATTCTACATCCCCCCTTTAAAAGTTTTACTCTAACCTTTCATTCCCACCTTCCGACTCATTGGTCCTTTTCAAATTTTCTGGCTCTTACAGTAATTTCAATCCAAATACATCAACAAGGATATCAGTGTTAGCATCTGTATATAAAAGAGAGCATGCAGTGCTTTACTTTCTGTATCTGGGATACCTCACTCAATATTAAATTTTATTTTATGACTTTTTGATGTATGGCCCAAGGAATTTCATCTGTATTGACTGTATTGGTATGTACCTGAGCACTTTGTTGGAACATAAATGATATATTAGTGGGTATATATTGAAAAATGTAGCTCCCCTTACCCCTCTTCTGATCTGTTTTTAGCCTCCAATAGTCTCTCAAGGTGGTTTACTACCTTTTGAGATCTTTCCCTTTCCATGGTGAAAATTTGATTAGCTAAATCTTATGCAGTTCTAGTAGAAGTAAGCACAATTGTTATGAGTTCATGAATATGGCAACCATAGCATGTCCACAGGATATTGGCAGCAACCCTCCCATTCTCTGGATCTCATGTTCTGACTGTTGTAGTTAGCCTTAAAGTTTGTCCATAAATTCATGACCAAAAGGCATAAAAAACAAGGAGTTTTATTTTAACTTACAATAATCCAATTATAATTCCTTGTCCAGCTTGGCACAAGAACTCACACTAACTCCCAGGACTGCTGGAAGAAGGACAATCCCTACTTGCCAGATCAAACAATCACCTGAATTTCCTGCAGACTTGCTTAATTCAACTTAATCCAACTACTAAATCTTTACAAATGTGCCCAGAACTTCAAGCTTTTAATTATCAAGTTGATACCTGCCTCAAAATGACACTGACTGATCCCTCTTCTGCAATGTTATGTGAACCTTGGGTTGGGGAGGTGATTTAGATGTCCTGTATAGGGCAGAACTATCTACTTCTTTGCACTTTAGTCAGTTGTGATTCTTTGTAGTAAACTTTTTCCATTACCAAAAGAAACTTCTAGATCAAATTCTGAGAGTTCCTCTAATCTATGTTATAATGATAGATGTTTATATGTCAAGAGGTAAAGGTCTTGATTACCTACTTTTTGCACATGGCCCACTCTCTGAACTGTGACAGGACAATACCCAATTTCTAAAAATTTCTTTATTTACAAACAAACTGAATTTATATCCTTGCACTAATCCCCCACCTCCCTCCTCATTCTCTCCCTCCCCTCCCTCCATCTGCCCTGTTCTGTCCCCCCTCCTATCTCTTTGCTTAGGAGTCCCTTAAGACTCCCTTTCAGGTGCCTGTGTTAGTAGGGAAGTCAGATTATTGTTGAACTTTATGTTGCTCTTCAGTTGGTAAAGTTTTAGGTATGGAAATTCCTCTTCCCTTATCCAGAACCTGTCCCTGAAACATTCTCTGAGAGCCATTGTATCTTCTAAGATCCCAGTTAGTCCTTGGGGAGATATTGATACATCAGCCATTGTGCAGATCTGGTGGTAGAGATTCTCATCACAGTGACCTTCTGGTTATAGCAGCCCTGCCTTGGCTGGAGTGTGTTGGTCAGGAATAGCTCATCCCACCTTTAGGCTCTTTCAGTTTTACCACCCCTTCTTCCATTAGTTTACCTGAACCTTGGTGTGTGATAAGATTTTAATGGACTGATTAGGGATGAGTATTCCAATTTTACTGATATTTGTACTCTGCCTCACTAGTCTTCTTCCCTTGTAATAGGATACAATTTGATTGAGTTCTGAGAGTTTTTCTTATCTGTGTTCCTTTGTCTCAATTCTCTTGGGGTCTTCTTTCCCCTTTGCAAGTTATGTTTGTTCATTATTATAGTGGGTATTATAGAAATTTCTCCCTGAGTATACTATTTTGAGGGCTTAGTAAAAGATTCTGCTTATAACTGTATGCAAACATATGGTATTTGCCTTTCTGTGCCTGTGATATTTCAATCAGTATAACTTCTTCCATCTCCATCCATTTACCAGCAAATTTTATCAATACATTTTTCTTGATAGCTGAATAGTATTCCATTGTGTATATGTACCACATTTTCATTATCCATTCATCTACTGTTGGCCATTTAAGCTAATTCCATGACTTTGCTATTGTGAATAGAGCTGCAATGAACATGGATGTACAAATGTTTCTGTAGTACAATGAAGCATTCTTTGGAAATATTTCCAAGAGTGGTATAGCTGAGTCATATGACATTTCAATTTTTAACTTTTTTATCAACTGTCATACTGATCTCCAGAACCTCTATGAGAGTTCCCTTCTACCGCATCCTCTCTACCATCTGTTTCTGTTTGTGTTTTGGATTTTAGTCATTCTGCCCTGGGTGATATGATATCTCAGGTTGGATTTGATTTGCATTTCTCTAATGGCTAGGGAGGTAGAACATTTTTAAGGTATTTGTTAGACATTTTATTTTCTTCCTAGAAAAAGTTTCTTTTAAGTTCTCAGGCCCATTTTCTAATTGGGTTGTTTGCCTCCTGGTGTTTGTTTCTGAATTCTTTATATATTCTAGATAATAGTCCTTTATCAGATATATGGTTAATGAAGATTTTCTTCCATTCTGTGGGTTATCTTTTTGCTTAGTTAACAATATTTTTTGCTGATCAGAAGCTCTTTAAGTTCATGAAATTCCACTTGTCGAGTGTTCATCCTATTTCCTGTGCAATTGGGGTCCTGTTTAGAAACCATTGTTCTAGGCCAATCAGTTTGAGGGAGCCAAAATAATCTTTAAAAAATTTCACATTTTCTTCAATTTTAATGTTTATTTTAAAGGTACAGTGATCAATACTGATATGAGAAGAAACACATACACTACTAAGATAGAATTTAAAGATCAGAAATATGCTACTGAATTTATATCCAGTTTATTTTGACGAAAGTCTGAAGACAAATCAATGGAAAAAATGCTAATTCACAATACTATGTCAGACTGTATGGTGGTATAGGCCTATAATTAAAGCAAGAGGGTCAGGAGATCAAGGCCATTCTTATATAGCAGACTGGCCTACAGGAGATCTTATCTCAAAATAATAATAATAATAATATGTTGAGATACCTGAGAGCAGAAGCACATGGAAAAGAATAAAGGCAAACCATATTTTTTAATTATATAAAAACAATTTAACCAGTCAAAAGAGAAAGTATGAAGTGTAACCCAAATGAAAGAGGGGATTGGGTAGCAAGGAGTGAAAACACACTAATTCATTGTATTTATGTATGAAAGTGTCAAGGAATAAAAGAAAAATTTTAAAAGCAATTCAAAATGTACCAATAATCTAAGCAGACCCAAGAACTAGTAAATACTTATAAAAATACAAATAAGTTCTGATTGGATTCAAGACTGCTTGTTAGAATGGTACACATCTCTGTTACTCTAAACTAAAACAAGAAAAAAATCTATAAAAACAGGGAGGAAGGAAAAAGTCAATAGGAAAGACAGCCAATAAACCTATAGGTAAGAAGATAGTACATCAAACTACTCCGTTGGTAGCTGTAATTATGCCCATAGAATGGGCATTTATAGTAGAAACCTTTGGGTCTAAAGCTGAATGAGTAAAGGGAAATGCACATATCAGTGAGGTGGCCTGAGAGAAATAACTTGATATACCATGGAGACTTGAGCACTCACACCAGTAGACAGGCCAGAATAAACCCTAGGGTTTTAGAAACACACAGGCAGAAGTGTGGGAAGGAGTGGGAGGGAATGGTAAAGGGAAGGGAGGAGATAGAGGGGAGAAAAGAGGGAGGGAAGCCAGGATGAATACTCAATAGCTTGTAAAAGTAGAAAAGTAAATATAATTAAAATATATTCAAGAAGGTTCTCCTTTGGATCTGTAAGCCACATAAATCTACCATTCTTTTCTTAAGCTGGTTGTTTGAGTGCTGTCTCACAACAGCAGAAAGAATAACTATATTAGTAGTTAAATCTTTAAGAAACAATTCTTAATGTGTACTTCCCTAACAACAGGGCAAAATAGCTTGAAGTTGCTCTTATCTTCCAAGAGGACATAGGGGAGTCCACTGTTACAGCTAGAGATACCACCCTCTTTGTCAGAAAAGGACAAATTCAAAAGCAGAAGCTAGAACTCAAAAACTGAACAGAAGGAAATTTCTACTTCTGCAACTATATGTTTAAAAAAGAATAAAAATCTAAAGGCAGTAATTTAGCCTACTACTTTGGGAAATCAGAAAATAAAAATGAATTAAGACAAGGGAAGCAGAAGGTAAGAAATAGTAAAACTTAGAGGATTTCGAACATGGTAGATGATACACAGGCACTATCTGCTAGACTCTCCAAGGAATACACTGAGAAAAATGGTGTAATACTGGTCAAAAGAGGTGGAGATGGAGGAATACCTCTCAATAGTTTGTAAATGTAGGGGAATCTACAAAGCCAGAAGGAAAGCAAGTGTCTGTCCCCCAAAGGAATTGGCTCAGTTTGGGAAGATCTGTGCTCCCAGAGAGAAGGAAAGCCAGTCTCAGGTGGTGAGAGCCATGGCTTCAGTGGGCAGGTTCAGGAGATTGCTCTGTTTAAAGGACTTTTTTTAAGAGTGGAAAGAGAGGGAGAATCAGACAAAATGTGAATAACAGTGTTACCAGCTGAGCAAGGAGATTCACCAGAATATTCCTCCCTTCTCAGCCTTCATCAAAAAGAACCAATGAAGACTATTTTGAAAAGACCCCTGAGACAGTGGCTTGACCACCAAAAATGATCTTGATAAACAGAGTAAGTATCACTGAACAACACACTAGAATGTAGGGAAGAAACTATCAGACCATGGTATTCAGCAAGGTAGAAACCTGGTTTGGTGCCAGATACTTCAGATGAGTATAAACTTGGGTTCCATTCTGCATGCTCCACAGAGAGAAGGACAGCGTTCACAATTGAACTCATGTGGACAGAGCCTGCATCCATGGTCCAGTCTCACAAAGGACTTCCTTTAGTGGGGAACAAGAACCCTGGAAACTGCCCAGAGGCATGATCAGCATCCACCTTGACCTGAAATGGAACATTGAATAACTCTTCCAGGATCTGCAACCCAAGATGGCCAGGAGGAGAGAACAGAATGCACGACTTGCCCCTGAAGGAATATGTAGAGCTGTGACCCACATCTGTTGATACAGTCTTACGAAGGAATGCCTGTGGGTGCTATGTATATCTGGGAGTCCAGAAGTGATGCCGAGAGACATGAGACTAGAGCCAGCTCTCTTCTTGCATACTTATTCTTTTTTTAGTCAGCTGGCCAGGTCTGATTTAATTTTTTTTTGTCCATCTTTTCTTTTTCTCTCCCTGTGCTTTACTTTTTATTTTTCTTTTCACAGCTTTTCCTAAGGAATACACATTAATGAACTAAAGAGTTTTCAAAAGATGAAATACAAATGATCGATACATATGAAAACATGTTCAAATTCTTTAAACACCAGAGAAATACAAATGAAAACAACTTTGATATTCCATCAGGCTGAATGACAGTCACCAGAGAATAAGCAACATGAAACCCTGGAAAAGATCTGGACAAAAGGGAAATCACTACTGGTGGGAATGCCAAGCACTATATAAATTACTATGGAATTTCTTCAGCAAACTAAAAATAGATCAGCTGCATTACTCCTGGGTATTTACCTAAAGAAATCCAAGTCGGAGTGATATTACACATCAATGTTCATCAAAATTTGTCAGTGCTCATATCAAAATTATGCTATAGGCAAAACAATGTTCATAATGGTCTGACTCATGGAGAACTTTGGCACTGGCCAATCATGGTTTTTACACAAGAGAAATAGAAATCTTACTAAATCCTTGTTTACTCTGTATAAAACAGAAAAATTCCAGAGGAACAGAAAGAAAAGCTACCATAACCAGCAGCAATAAAACACAGGCTGCTTTGCACCTTGGGCCATATGATCCAGCAAATTAGGAGTGCCAATGGAGACAAGTATGTTGCTCTGAGTGCTAATTAGGTTCCCATAGGAGAATCACAGTACAGGTCCTTTGAACTGTGAGGAAGGCCAAGCTGTTATACAAAAATAGCCATATTCCCTTTGGAAGACAATTCCAGATCTGTTATTTGGAGTAAGCAATAAGTCACCCAGTTACCATGTGGCATATTTACGCATCCTGACTCAAATACATATACACAGAAGCAATCAATCATCAAATAGAAGATTGTGTGTGTGTGTGTGTGTGTGTGTGTAACAGATCCTGAAGATATAAACGACTTGAACCAAATGCCTAGGATTTTTCATTATGATTGTGTAATGAAGAGAAGACTAGGCTTAAGTGTAGAGATGGTTCTACATACTATGCAGATACCACCCAGAAGTGGTACAGCCTATCAGCGTTTTTCTGAGACAAGCCTGAAGAGCAGAACTTCATACCATACCATGCTTTGCCAATATACTCAGAAAGAAAAATACTCATATGTGCATTTTTTCTGAATTACTGGTTCTAGCTAATGATTGAGTGTGAAGTAGGGAACTTGGAAGGAACATGACTGGAATTTGGTAAGAAAGTTTTGAGGAACAGATAAACATATCAATTTCTTTAAATAGGCAAAAGATGTGAAAACAACTGTGTCTGATATAAATACAGGGCAGAAAATGGCCTGAGTAAAGGAGAACTTCAATAGTAAAGTAGATTAGGTAAACCTTGTGAATAACATCTAGCTCATTTTTTCTGACTTTGCATAATAGGTCTAGGAAAAAAAACAACTATGGTAGCAGAACAGAGATTATCTGTATGGGCTTTTGTTCACAGGGATGACTGCTTCTGACTGCCAAATCCATCACAAGTGGAGAACATTTCACAGGATGGCCACCTGTTCACAAGCTGACTACATTGGACCACTTTCATTGTGGAAAGGCAATGTTTTGGTTTTATTGAAATATATACTTACTCTCAGGATGGATTTGCCTTCCTTCACGAACTACTTCTGACACAACTACCACCTATGGCCTTACAGAATGCTTATCCACTGTCATGGTGTTCCACCCAGGATTGTTTCTGATAACGAAATTTACTTTATAACCTAACGTGAAGCAGTGGACTCTTGCTCATGGAATACACTCATCTTTCTATGTTCCTTGCCATCCTGAAATTTACTTTATAATCTAACATGTGCAGCAGTGGACTCTTGCTCATAGAATACACTCATCTTTCTATGTTCCTTGCCATACTGAAACAGCTAACTTGAGACTACAGAGTAATGTACTTGTAAAGACACAGTTAAAGGACTACCTAGGTGTCATTGGTCTTGAAGGGTAGGAAAATGTTCTGTGGAAGACCACATATGTCAGCACATATATGGTGCTGTTTTTTCCATAGCCAGAATTCACATGTCCAGAAAACATAGAGTAAAAAGGGAAATAGTTTCACTAATCATTCTTAGTGCTAGTGACCCACTAGAAAAAATGTTTTCTGTTCCAATGACTTTATCCTTGGCTGACCTAGAAGCATTGGTTTCAGAGTGTGTGATGCTTCCTCTTAGGGGACACAACAAACATTCCATTGATCTTTCCCAGGACATTGTGAAATCTCAAATTTTTTAAGTGAAAAAGCCAAGGAAGGAGTTACAGTATTACTAAAGGGTCCATGCTCTAGGATACAAAAAGAACACTGGATTACTGCTCCACAGTGTGGTCAAGGAACAGTTGTGTGGAATTTAGAAGATCCTTTAAGGCCTCTCTTGATGTTACTGTGCTCTGTAATTAAGGACAATGAGAAACTAGAACATAGTTTCACTTGAGTTGCTTCCCCATGACCACTGTCCTAAATTTAGCTACCGGTATGAATAGGAAAAGAAGACAATCAGTGAGATACTTGTTTGGGAACAAAGGTAGTTTTGGTTTTGGACACATGAATTTGAGGCATTATATGGTAGAGACTTCTCAGTGGACATATCCCATACATTGTGACAGCTGAAACTCTGAACAGGGTTGAAACCATTGAAGGAAGATTGCAGGCACAGGAGAACAACCCAGAACAGTAGCAATGATGTCTCCAGCTACTGTCCAAAGAGCAGTAATGTAAAATTGAATCCTAGCGAGGTTTGCTTGGAATGCTGGTCTGGAGGGTTCAATTCTAAAGGAAGCTTCGAAAGCAGCTTTCACCATTGTGTTTCCCCCACTGTGTCTCTCATTTCACTGCGCTGGTTGGCTTCCTCCAGTTCCTGGACCTGACTGTAGCACCTTGCCTTTCTCTTCCCTTGATAATTCATGAATATTGTCTCTTTTTTACATTCGTTTCTTACTCTCTTATGCTCATTAATTTCCATTAGACTGTTTTACTGATCTTTCAGTGTTTTGAATTGTGATTTCTTCATCCACATTACAGCATAAAAATGTGAAAATTAAAACTCTGATTGGTATTGTGCTTTAAGTTGTATAACTTTAAGTATCAGAACTTATAAATATTATAATCCAAGGTCTAAAATATAGCTTCAATTCTGTAGGATGTGTGCTTTGATGGTAGTTACCTTTGCTGAACCAAAACTTTTTAATTTCAAGTAGTCTAGCTTGTCGAGTATTGAGTATGTGCCTGCATGCATGTTTGTGTGTGTGTGTGTATGTGTGTGTGTGTGTGTGTGTGTGTGTGTGTGTGTGTGTGTGTGTGTACAAGAGTGCACTTGAGTATGCGTGCCTGTGGAGGATCAAGGGTGACATCTGGAATTATCCTGGTTTGTTCTACCTACTTACTGCTTTACACGAGGATTTCCCAGGTTCTGACTTTCAGCGTTGGAATTGCACGTAACTACCATTTCCATCCTATATGGGATTTGGGGATCTAAATTTAGATATTTTTGTTAAGTCTTAGGTTTATTTCCTGTGCTGTTGAGGCTCTGTTCAGGTAGTTCCTACCTATAGCTTGAAGTGCATTCTCTGTTTTCTGTTTGCATGTCTATTCAATCATCCAATCACTATGGACCTACAGACATCTACTTTGCAGTTTGCTTTGTGCTTTGACATGATTCTATTGGTCAAAGCTCTACTCACTGAGAATTATTTCTATTAGCTGCTACGATACAGCACAAAGCGACACACTGTCTATCATTGGGAGCTTTTTGTTTTAAACTGTTTTATTTCTAGTTGTATTAGATACTCAAAGACATCTTATATGCTTCCTGCTCCAGACTTAAATCAATCACATTGCCAATGATTTCTGAACTCTGATATTGGAGAATATACTAAAAACCAAGTTCTGTGCATCAATCATGCTTATTGCTACTGGCATGACAATGCTTCTGGGCTTTCTCAGAGGGAAGAATCAGGGACTATGTGCAAATTACATTTTATATCTTTATATTCAAACATAAATTCATACTGATACTTCCAGTATATCTTCAGTTTCAATCCATTATGAGATGTATTAATTTAGCCTCCATTAAAAAAACTAGCTTATAACCTTCTGTACCAAGTGTGAGATACTTTGAACCCACCATCCCCATTCTTCACATTTCTTAGTTCCAGTATAGATGTTTGGTGGGTTTAAATCTCAATGGGAAAGAACACTTTATACTACAATACAGTACTGGTGCTTTACTTTAGTTTTATATGTCATGTTCATTTCCATACAGTCACACATCTTTTTTTGCCATTCCCTTTAGTGAATAAGATTTCTTTGTCACATACTGAATTCCATTCCAAGGTTCCCTGAAATTCAAAATGATTTGAAAATTAGTATAGGATGAAGCTCCTTCTTTGTCTGTTGTTTTGAGAGTAAGTTTTCACCATGAAGTTAGACCTTCTGAATCATCCCCCCTGCTTCACTATTCTGTTCCCCATTCTTCTTAAACCCTGTCAAGTATTAATCTGTTTTTGGTTTGGGTGTGTGCTATTCTTATTTTCTTTTGCTGTGTTGGAGGTTGAACACAAGAGAAGCCTTCTATCAATGAATTACACCCACAACCAATTTTTTTCAAAATGTTATATAACTGCAATAATATATCCTCTGGCCTTTACTGGCTGTATGTTTTCACTTGACAATATACATTTAAGAAGTTCCTACTTCTATTAATGGCTTGCCTGGCCATTCCTCTTTGTCATTTCCATTTTCTTTTTTTTTAGAAATAAGTTTTCACTAACTAGCCCAGCTTGTCTCAAACTCATGATCCTCCTACATCAGCCTCTTAAATCCTAGTATTACATACACAGCTTCCTTCCTTTCTTTTCTGCTGAATAATATAACATTATTTCAATTAATCCAACAGAGATTATTTTCTTGTTTTTTATTATTATTATTTCCGCTCATACAAACTTAACAGGTACACCGGTCCCCTCCCTCCCTCCACCTCCCCCCCGACCCCCCTGCTCCCGCCTCCTCTCCCCCTCCCTCCCCAACAGAGATTATTTTCAAGAAGTGCCATTATCACTATGATAAGCCTGTCTGTGTAACCTTCACAGCTTTCAAACTGTTTTATGGGAGGGATTTGGAAGAGTTTGGAAATTTGGCCTAGAAAAGTCAATGGATTCTGTATGTAGAATTTAATAGGCTCATCCAGAGTGAAGCTTGGAAGACAGTAATGCCAAGGGAAATGCAGACAGTGGAGTCCATATTACCAGACTACAAAAAAAAAATCTGTATTCATTTTTCCCAAGAGAAACCTCCAGTGTTATACTGGGATGATAGGAAAGCTATCCTTCCCATTAATGAGACGCTCCAAATTCATTTGAAGAGAGAAAGCCTAAAGTAACCTAAATTGTCACTGAAGGGGTCTTCTGCTCCTTCAGAGAATGTGCGTAGAGAGGTGTTTCTCCAGGGTCCACACACAAAGGCTATTGCAGCTGTGATCCAGAAGGTCATCTTCTTCCTAAGCTAACAACTACATGGCAGTACCAGCCTGTGGTATTGGTTTTGAACACATAAAAGATGCAAGATTGATAAGGTCATTGCATTGATTCAGAGAACAACTAAGATCAGTCAATATGGGAAGGTTTATTGTACCCACAATGAGTCCCTGAGAGCTCATCGGATGAACCAGTGAAGGTGAAGCTCTAAGTTGTTATGGGGAGTACAGTATATTGGAGATACCAGGACCCTGGGATGTGGACTGAAGAAAGCTGTAGGTATGAGTGGGGCTAGTCTAAGACACAGACCATGTGTGTTGTCATAACTGGAGACATGGGTTAACTCAGTTTTTTCTAGCTCAGGCAAAATTCCAGATGCTGCAAAAGAAACAAGACTTGGTTACCTTGCTAGATTTTGGTCTGATTGTTCTTTGCAATACTCTGATTCTTCTCTAGAAGTCTTCTACAACAGAGGTAGAAGTTCTCAGCCTAGGGCAGTAGAAAAGCAATAAAATGGACAGCAATGGCTAGCCGTAATGCAAAGTACCGGCAGCCCAGTAATGCTCACCCAGAATCAGGTCGTCCTAAATTTCTTCCCATCCTATGGCTTTGGGAACATCGAGGAAGAGGGGGTGGTGAGATTGTAAGAACTAGAAGATGGGAAGGTCCACCATTGGAAAAGACATTCCATTCAAGGCAGGACTATAGCATCTAGGAACTCACTGTAATGAGACTTGTCCTTATCAGACCTGCATAATGACTGACATAGCAATGTGCACATAGATGACATAGGAATCTAAAAGAAATAAGAACGCACAGTGGAAACTTTAGGGACCAGAGCTGGAAGAGTGAAGGGAAATGCTCCTATCAGTGGGTTGGCACAGGAGGGGCAACTTGGTATGCCACAGAGGCATGAATTCCCACAAGAATAGACAAGCTGGAGGGAACCATGGGGTCCATAGAAGAGGGCCAGGCAAGAAGGTAGGAGGGAGTGGAATGTATTAATGAGAAGAAGGGAGGAAAATGGGAGGGAGGGAGATATGGAGAGAAGCAAGAATTAATATTCAATTTCCTTGTAAAACTAAAAAATAAATTTTAAAAAATTATACATGATACTTTGCTTGAAACAAATTGATATAAAACTTTTATTTTTATTATTATTTCTTTTTATTTCCACTCATACAGACTTAACAGGTACACCGGTCCCCTCCCTCCCTCCAACCTCCCACCGCCCTATGCCTCCTTCCTTTCCCCTCCCTCCCCATCCCCCAGTGCCTCCCTCTCCCATCCCTGGAGCATCCTTTAATGTGCATGCCAGACTTTCCTCTGGGTCCTCCTCTCCGATGAGGTGCAAGGACCCAGTGGCATTTCCCAGAACCCTTTCCTGTGTTCCCCTTAAGCATAGGAACACTACTGTGGCTGTCAATCCCTTGCCTCCAAGGATCTTAGTGCCTTTAGCAAATGCTAGACTTTGTGGGGTCAATTGTGTGTTGGACATTGTGCAGGGCATTTGGTTCAATTATGATTGCTTCAGCCCTAACTTGTGTGGAGAATCTTGCATATCATTGCTCCTCCCATCCTTGTGCTCTTACAATCTTACTGCCCCCTCTTCCGCAAATTTCCGAGCTTCTGGATGGGGAGAGATTAGTCTGGTCTAATTTCAAGTGGTTGATATAGAGTCTCTGAAGTTCTGGATTATGGTTTGTTTGATATAAAACTTTTAAAATACAGTGAAAAAATAAAGTATAAACACTACAAAGCAATTACATAAGGAAGTGTCTTAAGTCATCTCTGACTTCTGCTGCCTGCCATGCCTTTTCCATCATAATGGTTTGTGTTTCCCCTCTGGAACCATTAGTTAAATAAATCTCCCTTTTCTCCCCTTAAAAAAAAAGACATTGCTTTGAGTCTCAGATGAGATTTGGATTTTGGCCTTTTTAAGGGTTAAATTGTTATAAACTATGGGAACTTCTAGATTAGACTGAATGTATCTTTTGTATTATAAGATGTCC
Source organism: Typhlomys cinereus (assembly GCA_023101885.1). NCBI lineage: Eukaryota > Metazoa > Chordata > Mammalia > Rodentia > Platacanthomyidae > Typhlomys > Typhlomys cinereus. The sequence goes on along the minus strand of JALPQD010000347.1, from coordinate 1,341,527 downwards.
GTCAGCCTATAGAAACAAAGGATACAAGGTTAAGGCTTAAAAGAGATGCTTTTGTATCAAGCTGTCAGTTAATGGTATTGTGATGGTTAGTGTTGTCAACTTGACAGAACCTGGAGTCACCTAGGAAATAAGCATCCAAGCATACCTGTGATGGGTTATTTTTTCTCTGGACATGTTGGTGCAGAATTATATTGATTAGGTTATTTGGCATGGGAAGACCCACCTAAAAACTGGCAGTACTATTTCCTGGGCATGTGTGAAAAGGAGGAGACCATGCTGAACCCAGTCATTCGTTGCTCTCTTCTTGTTGATCGAGGATGCCATGTAGTGAGTTGTTTCATGCAGCTCCTGTCTTGACTTCACCACGGTGGACTACACATCAATTTATGGTCAAAGTAAACTCTTGCTTGTTTTGTTCAACACAGCAACAAAAAGAAATTAGGACATATTCTAAATCTTTTTTGAAAATATATCATATACATATATATATGTAAAATTTTTACTGTATGGAGTTAACATAGATTATAGAAATATATGATAATCAATATAACTAATGATGGAAGGAGATCTTCCTAGCAATTATTGTGATTTTTCCTTTCAATTAAAATTTTTCCATACCAGTGAACATTAACAAATTTTTAATTATGAAAATATGTTCCACTATATACACATAGGGGAGTTGTAGTTAAAGCCATAAATTTTTTCTCATTTTATAAAAATGGACATATAGGTTTTATGGATGAATTTCAGAGTCTAATTCTCATACTTACAATGGGGTTCGCAAGTAAGAAGGCACATGGAAAATTGCTCTACTATTAGCAGCATGAAGTGACATCAGTGAATGAAGAAAACAATATGTTTTTTAGCAACCAAGAGGGAATACTTGAATGTTTCCACTAAAACTCCATCGTTTTAACAGCCACAGGTTTTCCTTTGTATGTTCTGGAACCAAAGCAGCCCTTTGTTGTACATGAAGCCTAAGAAAGTGAAAAGAAGTTGGACAGCATGTAATAGAATCATTTGAAAGTACCTACCTTGGGAGAGTGGCATTTTTCAATTCTGTGTGAAGTTTTTTTGACTTTCTAGTGTGTCTTTGAGTGTAAAATACTCAGTGTTAAAATCTGAAATACAATATATCAAATGATTCTAACCTCACAGGATTGAAACATGAAGTGGATGTATTTCTTTTTCACTAGAAATGAATTTAGATATAACATTTCCAACATGACGTATAAAACCTGATATAGTGTTTTAAGCATCTTCTTGTCAGAGTTCTGACATAGCTTTTATTAGTGTTTTTCCACTGATAGAAAATATTGGCCAGCATAGAGAATTCCAGCCTGCAGCCTATCTGTCAGGACACAACTCAGTTGTAACTGGCAGCATTGATACAGACATGAACTTTGGTTCTTCTGCTTATGCTTCATTTTTCAGTGAAACCTGAAATAGGAATTTTGATACCAAAATAAATAGATCAGAAGCAATCCATATTCTGGCAGATTTTTGAAAACATCAACCAAAATAAGAAATCATTAAATTTTATATAAGTCATACTACATCATATTTGTGTGATGTTGGATCAGTTAGTTACAGATATTAAATTGATGTGGGAAGACCCAGTCCATAGTGCTGGGACCATTCCTTGGGCAGGTGAACAAGATGGAGAGAGTTGGTTCAGTATTTAGCATATTACAAATTATGTCTCTCTCAGTTCTTCCTGTGGACATGGCATGCATGACAAGTTCACCCAGCTCTTGATGTTGGCATAATTTTCTTGCCTCTCTGTGCTGAGGCCTGCGGGAAGCAAAGTATCTCATACTCACAACAGTGCCAAGAGGAACAGTGCAGCCACGACTTAGCTATGTGCAAGAGCAGGGACCTGATCGCTGACACACATCATAATCTCACATCCCATTCTTCAAGGCAGAAATACCACAAGGCATTTCAGTGGCAAAACCTGATTTCTTTCATCTCCTGGTAGGACCTAAGAACCTCAGTCAGCTTCACAGACTGGCTTTGCTCACCCATCTGCCTTTAAGAACCAGTCACCATGTGGACTATGATGAGTTCTTCATTCTGTACAAAGATGGTATGATCAGTTATCACTGACTTTTCATACCTGTACTTCAAATGAGAATTCTTAGCTCAAAATTCAGTTTACAAGGGAAAGAAAAGTGACAAAACAAACAAAGAAGTTTGATTTATATATTTGCTCATTTGCTCATTGACTAGATGATTCATGTGCTTATTCATAACAGCATCACAAATATATTAATTAAAATGTTTGCTCCTTTCTATCCATCCCCTGTCCCTACTTATAAGTAATCTTGATGTACCCATTCCACATTTCCTTACATATAGCAAAGCAACTGTGCTTCATTTCTTGGCTCTTCTCAGACAGCTTTCTTATTTAGCATTTTTTAATGTTGAGGTCGTGTAATGTCATTTGAATAAGCAGAAGAAACACAGTCTGATTTATTGAAAAGGCTCTTACCCCTTCTGAGGAGGAAATGAAATCCTATGTTGTGATTCTAATTTTAAAGTCAGTCGTCCTGCTGCAGTACAGTCATGACCCTGAGCAATAATCTCATCTCCCAGTTGTGGAGCATTCTGGCATGGATGTCCTTAATATCCCAAAGAAGTCATTACATAAAGGTGTTTTAAAAGAGACATATCAGATTCAATTAAATTTCAGAGAGACTCATCTGCTGTTTTCTTTTTCACTTTAATTGAAAAAAATGTGAGGATGAGGAAAGCAGCAAAGATTCTAAAATGAAATAATCAAGCCAAGGACAAGCCAGAAACGGTGTAAAACTGAGTCTCATTATCCATCCATTTGTGCAGGTGACAGTCTAAGACCCTACTGTATATCAGAGGCAAGTGCATGCCCTAGGGATGGAGCAATGAAAGGTCAAGTTGGTGTCTGTATTCCAGCTTCTGGCATATTCTATCATGTCAGACATTATCTGTTTCTCCCATGTCATCTCTCCACATTTGTGTGTCCATCCTTCCTCCTTGATCAAAATAGTAACAAAATTTGTTCTCTTACAAACATGGTGCCAGGGTTGGAGAGCTGACCCAAGGGTAAAATGCCTTTGTCTCACAAGCAAAAGGACCTGAATTCAAACTCCAGATTCCATGTAAAAATGGTGGCAGCCTGTACCCCTCTTCTTGGAAGATAGAAACCCAGGAAACTCCATTAAAAAGCAATAAGGAGGTAGAGCGATCCAGGATGATTCCCAAAGTAATTCTTGGACCTACACAAACACACATAGTGCCCTCTTCTACACACACAACACACACACACACACACACACACACACACACACACACACACCCCTAGACAGGCAAAAAAGAAAAAAAAAAAGGCATGGTGTCACACTATTCATTAGTCCCAATATCTTCTCCTCCCATGTGAACAAAAGTCAAAGACTTTGTAATACTGCAAGGCCTAGATGACCCAGTTCCCATAACTAGTAGCACAGTATAATGTCATGAAGAAGACGATGAAATTTTGCAGAACAGTGTGTGACAGCCTTTGACTTTCTGACCTCTGGCATTCAGATCCCTGGTGATGCCAGACTCCCCAGTATATAGTAATTACGGTTTAAACACACAGCACGGACACAGGAGAAGCAAACTGAGGCTTTCCTTCACAGATCACTTCATGTGCTTAGTGAAACAGACAGGCATGCCTTCTGCTATTGCTTCTGCTCCATTGCTATTTTGTCTAGTGATTAAACAGTAAGAAAAGAAGTCAGAAATGGAAAATAGTCGGTCAACACAAGGATGAATCTAAAATCTTAGATTCCTCTCCCTTTGAACTAGAGTTAAGAGAATCTCAGTAATAAAGTAACTTAATGAAATCACATATAAATGAATGCCTTATAAAATACTGCTTCATTTTGAGATTCAATAAAAAGATTCTAATTATGCTTGTCCTTTTACAATTAAAAGAAAGGAAAAAAGAGTTGTCTTCATTTCTTTTTTTTTTCAGGTGGAAGCTTTTATATTACATTTTTATTTTGCAAGAAAATAAATTATACCACTTAAAAAATAAAAATCCAAAAACTTAAAGCAGTTCATCAAAATATTTCAGCCTATTGCATACAGAAACTGCTACCATTTAAAATTGTACAGCATTATCATCTCAGTATGTAGTAGCACACATTCAAGAATTGGATAGACCATGAGAACAGATTACACTTTAGAAACTCAGATTTGATCAACACTCTGGACCACATACAGTGCAGATGACAGGAAAGCGCTGTGGGCTCTCTCTTCAGAGCCATGACCTTGGAAGACTGACAACAGCATCTGGATCACTTATGTGACGACAGAGAAAGCAGCTCGGATCTACTTATGTGACGACAGAGAAAGCAGCTCGGGTCTACAAAAAGAGTTGTCTTCATTTCTTTAAAAAACAACGCCAGAAAAATAAAGTCTAGAGATAATTCTCAGTCATCTTTGATATTTTAATATGATTTGCGTCTTTCCATGTAATAGTTAGCAGAACACATTATATAATTAAAATACACAAATGTTCTATTAACCAAACCAAAAATAGCTGAATTCTATTCTTGTCTGTATTCTGATCTTTGTACACAAAAATACCCCAGATTGACTACAGAATGAATTTATAAAGAGTGGAGACATATAAAGAAAATCAAGTCCCAGCACCAATGAGTTACTTCAGTTCGAGTAGGAATCTCTTGTCTTTGGAATTCATTACTGGTACTGCAGACCAGCACCAAGCTTTAGACTCCACATAGTAGCACAAGCATTAAAATGAGATTTATTTCTTATTAGACAATCCTGACCTAAGTAACTAAGTGACCTTAGATACTTCTTTGGTCCTGTTTCTTCATCTATTAAATTAGGCTTTTGCCTATTTTATAAAACTTAGGTATAAAGGGGAGTCTGTTTGTACAGATTTCAGCTTGATCACTGCCGGAATAAGCTTTAATAATTGTGCTTTTTTCTTAATAGTCAGGGTTTCACTTCTAAGAAATCCCCTTCCCCCTCTCCCTAGATCCTTTACAGGCCTTGTTCTGTCATACTATTACCCTTTCAAAATTTTCTTGGCTACACTGACTACTCTTTTTGTTGTCGCAGTTTTTCAGTGGTCTGAAACTGACTACTCTTTGAAACGATCTTGCTTCTTTAACTGTGGTCTGCCTATTTCCCTGGACCATACCAATTCTTTGAAAACAGGAATCTTTCCTGTGTTCATTGTTCTATCCTCAGGTCTAATAAGTGAATGTGGTAAATGAATGAATGGGTGACAACTTCCAGCCCACAGATATCATTCAAAATATTTTCAAAATGTCCTTTTCACTTCTAAAGAGATTAATATCTGTATTAATATGAGAAAATAGAGTAAAATATTCTGTGCTGAAGAATCTCTAGATTCATCATGAACAAAAGCCATATATCGTCTAGCAAGACCCTGTGTTGCTTTGCAATTCCTGAGGGAAAGCAACTTAAAGGAAGAAAGGTTTATTTTGGTTCATGACTTCAGAGGTTTCACTCCCATATTGCCTGGGTGTCTTGCTTTGGGTCTGAGGCAGGGCAGAGGATTATAACTGGGAAGCATGTAGCAATAGCTTACATACAATGTCTTCCAGGAAGCAGAGAGGCAATAATTCAATAGTAATGGGCTGCTTCCTCCTATCCCTTTCATCCCATATGGAAGCCCTCAGCCCATTGCATAGTGCTACACATGTTCACGGCATCACATTTCAAGTAATCATTTCTACAAATAACCTCTCAGAATCTCCCAGAAGTATGCTTTAATTCCCTAAGCATCCTCTATCCAGTCAAGTAAATAATAAAGATTAGCCATCACACGATTAATGTGTTATACGTGGCTATTTTAGTCTTCCGAGTATGATGCCATCTGGCATTCCCAGCCCATCTTCATAAAGCAGGTTAGATAACAATTTCAGATAGCATCTTCAGAATGATGCTTTGCTTTGTTTTGTGGCATCTGACAAGCAATGACTGTTTAGTTCCAAAGCTGTGGTCAGGAAGAAAGTGATTGTTATCTGACTTGACAAAATATCCCAGGAGGTAAGTGAGGCAGATGTTAACCTGTATGGCTTTTTATGGACTCTTCTACATTAACAATGGATTCTAAAACAAGGAGTTTAGATGTTCTGCACAGCTCAAATGAATAAAGAGAATATGAGTTCAAGAATTAGAGGCTAAAGGGGTATGACAGCAAAATAAACTATCATCTTTAGAAATTTAGTCAACTTCGGGGCTGGAGAGGTGGCTCAGGGGTTAAGCATCTGCCTTGAAGGCAGAAGGTCCTGAGTTCAGATCCTAGACCCTACGAATAGACACCTGGTGGAAGCAGGTTCGGCCTGCATTTCTGGTTCTGGTAGAACGGAGCCTGTGAATCCCGGGGCAGAGTAAACAAGGAGGAGGTGGAGGCATCCATGGTGGTTCCCGAATTCGTCCGTGGTTCTACACGCGCGCGCACACACACACACACACACACACACGCATACACGCACACACGCATACACGCACACACTCATACACCCACAATTGAATAAATAATAAAAATATTAGAAATTTAGTCAACTTCATGCTATCCTTCACATTCTTTAAAAGCTTGTTGCTCTGCAGTTCATTTTTTCCTACAGTATGAAAAATTATTTTAGAAATGATTGTATTATCTCATTGCATTTAAATATTCTTTTTATACTAGCAATATAAAACACGTCTTTAAAAAGTTGCAGTAAAAAAAATAGTTTCTGTAAAAGTGGTAACTATGGCATCTAAATACTTTATTTATACTAGCAGTATAAAACACTTATAGTATGTCTTTAAAAAGTTGGAGTAAAAAAATAGTTTCTGTAAAGGTGGTAACTATTCCCCATGTAAAGAATAAGCAACAATATAAAGCTCAAATGAGATTGATCATAATGATCCCATATAAGTATATCAAAATATTCATTGCACAATTATTTTCTCACTGGATGAAATGATGTTTGGTCCTTTTATTCTCTGAGAATTCCAATGTTGATTACTTTCCAGCTCTGAAGAGTCCAGAATAAAATGACTGGCAAAAATTTTCCTAAACTATCAATGTATCTCAAATCTTTGATTTTTTTCAAAGGTTTGTTGCTTATAATAGGAATTTTACAACACAGATTTCCTTTCCCTGAGAGAAGGTCACTGTTGACCACGCAGAGGCTTCTGAGAAACACTCTGGTTTTCATTGAGCTCTGGTTCTGACTCTTCTCAGTCCTGTGACTTTGGAAGTGTTACAAACTCTTATGTTCTGTCTCTTCATCTATAAAATATGCAAGATGTGGAATTATGTCTACTTTATATGATTGTCCCTAATGGTTGCTATGAAAATTAAGTTAGTTGATCATGAAACTTCATAGTACAGGAACAGACATTCTATAAATACCCATAATTTGAAGTTAATGATGAAAATAAGCTTCTCTGGCTCTGGAACCCCAAGTAATCGAAAGTAATGGATGGAACACACTTCAGTTATAGTCGTTCTTACCTCAATGATCACCAAGGCAGGGTTCTTGCTGGTGATTCTTCAAAACTTCCTGGAACAGGAGTTCTGGCTACAATAAGAGAGTAAAACAGCTAAACCAACTGTCGAGGCTACCTATTTGCTGCTGTGAGTAAACACTCATGAAATCCACTTAAGCAAGAAAGGTAGATTTATTTGGCTTACACTTCCAGAGGAAATATCTAGTCCATTATGATGGGAAAGGCATGGCAGGGAGCAGAAGCTGGAGGTGGCTCAGGTGACTGCAGACATCATCATGGAGGCAGAGAGAGCAAGCAGTACTACCAGAAGTAGGGTAGGGCTGCTTAAGGTCAGCCCCTTGTGACATAACTTTCCTCCAGCAAGGCTCCACCTGCTAAAAGTGCCATCATGTTCCTAGCATAAACACTGGCTAATGATGAAAACTCATATGAACTTGTGGGAAGAAAAATCACATTCAAGCCATGACACCACCATCAACAATAAAAAAAATACACTGCCATGGTTTGAATGAGAGTTGTCATTCATAAACTCATGTGCTTGCATTCTTAGCCAATGTTAATATTTGGGAAGGTCATTGCATCTTTAATTTGGGAAGGCATGTGCATCCTTGTCAGAGGGTGGGCCTTAAGTTTGCATAGCTCTGTCCTGCTTTCCCTGGTAGTCATCTCTTGCAGTCTGTAACTTGCTGTCTCTAGGCTTCCATAATGGATATAATATAAGCCGTCTCCAGCTTCTGACACGAGTCATGCTTCTTTCACCATGATGGACTGTATCTATGTATCTACTCTCTGGAACCATAAGCCAAGTAAGTGTTTCCTCCTTATAAGGTGCTAACTGTTAGCTTTTCCCTTGTACATTAACACAGAGGAGCTGACCAAGTTGTGACTTAAGGGAGCCAGTCTCCAACCCAAGGATATAGCAGAACCTGGAAATATTATCCATATCATACATATGGATCCCTCCTTCAAGGTTTCAGAGATTGACTGAAGCCAGGCAGTATGTTGCAATATTAACAATCCTAAAAGAGGCCCAGGAAGGGCATTTCATGCTGCAAACTTGAAGCTTGGATTGCTGGTGAGGATATTAGAGATGCCAGAGCCAATACTCAGGAGAACTGGACACCATGGGAAGAGTCAGCCCAAGAAAATGATTTGTTCTGCAAGCAGCTGCAGTGGAGGAGTAGAACCAAAACTCTTAGGAACTGAGGTAATTTCAACAAGAAGCTCATATGCTGGACTTGGAGCTGTAGGAGTTAGATTTTATCCTGCTGGTTTCCAGTCTTTTTATGGACCAATATTTCCTGCATATGCAACAATTCCTGCCTCTTGGAATGGGAATGTTTACTCTATACCATTGTATGTTGAAAATATGTAACTTGCCTTTGATTTTTACAGGAGATTGTTGTCTTTGGACTTTTGGATTGTGTTGGAACTACTGATGTAGTCTATGGGAACTGTTACAGTATTTTTTGCATCATGAGGTGGCCATCAGTCTAGGGGGCCAAAATATGGTTTGAATGTGAGTTCCCATCCATAGGCCCATGTGTTTGCATTCTTAGCTGATGTTGGTGCTTAGAAAGGATGTGGCACCCTTGATGTGTAGAGCCTTGCTAAAGGAAGTCACATCACAGTGGATGAGCCTAAAGATTGGATAACCATGCCCTGCTTCTGCTAATAGTCAGCTCTTGCAATGTGTAGCTTGTTCTCTCTCTTGTCCTCCATAATGGACATCAACTAAGCTTCCTCCATCTTCTGATGCCAACCATGTATTTTCCACCATAATGGACTATATTTCTTCTCTGGAATCTTAAGCCAAATAATTCTCATTTTCTCCCCTTAGAGTGTTGTCTCACAGCAACACAATCCCCTTAGAGTGTTGTCTCACAGCAACACAATGAGTAACCAAGACTTATACTAAGACAGGGAAAACATCCTGAGCACCAGCTCTAAGTCTGAGGATTCATTTAGATCTTAGGTTATTAAAATTCTTCCTTTGATCATCTAATAATTCACATACATTTTTATGTTTTAAGTTGTAGATGTTTTCTAAAACTCAAAAGGCTCATACTGGAATGTGAGGCTAAGCCAAAGAGAACTGAATGAAACAAGTAGATCACACATAACTCATGTTTGTCAGGCTCCTGAGTTTTGCTGCAACCCTAGTGATTCTCTCTCAACTTTCTCCTGAAGATCATCTAACGTTTGTGAGCAGAAAATTGGCAATGGATAATCTCAGGAAAGTGACATTGGTGTTACAGTTTACTTGTATATTGCTGAAAAATTCATAGCTTATGGAAGCAAGGAATTTTATTCTAGTTTATGATTATCTCATTATAGTTGTTAATCCAGCATTACAGTTGTTAATCCACTTCAGCCCATTAGATGAGTGAACTGGCCACACCATACTCTTTCAGAGTAGCACACTTCTCTTACCAGATAGCATGTCTGCCAAAGCATGTCAATTTCTTGAACTGGCTCATCCATCTTACCCATCAATTAGATAATCTCCTGCAGATTTGCTGAGGGCTTACTTAAACTATGATGCTTCTCAGAAGTGCCCAAAGCTCAGGTTGCAATTGTTAAGTTAACACCTGCACTTGACTGTCATACCTCGGATGGGAAGAAACCACAAAAAAAGGAACAAGCAGCATAGAGCTCTACATTATTGTTTTCTACCCCATATGACTTCAGAATCCTGAAATTAGTCCCAAAGAAGAAACATCAAATTATTTAGAACATGGACTGGCCATTTCATAGAAGTAGAATCATAAGGGAACTTGTTTAGCATATTTACCTATGTATACCTGTAAATATGTAAATATGTGCATCTATATATTTGTATGTGTGTGTATCCAACTATGCACTAAGAAATTCAGTGTAATGAAACATTAAAATGGCTCACAAGAAAAAAATTAGGGTCTGGTAGCTGCTGAAATTTATCATTTAAAAAAGGTTAGAGTTAGTGGCTGAGGTTGTTATGCTCTTACACTTGAAGGATTTAGAGACATGCAATACAACATTTTTCCTCTTTTTAATTTTTGTATATTTTTAAATGTATGTGGGTATGTGGTGCAAGCATGTATGTGTGTTTTTGCAAATAAATGGGCTTACATATGTCAGCATGTGTGTGAGTACAAATGTGCTTTAGTATTTTTACCTGTGGAGACCCCAGGGTACTATCAGAAAACACTCTCCATCACTCTTCTACGTACTGTTGTGAGACTGGGTCTCTAATTAAGCCCAGAGTGCATCATTAAGGCTAGTCTGACTAGTCAGTTTGTTCTGAGGTTTTTTTTTTTTTTTTTTTTTTTTTTTTTTTTTTTTTTTTTAGGGCTTCCATGTTTCTATTTATTTATTTTTTTTATTAAAAATTTAATTATACATTTTAAAATTTTTTACCAGTTCCCTCCCTCCCCCCTCCTCCCCCTCCCCTTCCCCCAGTGCCTCCCCCCCAATTCCCAGAGAGTCCTTTATTGTATACGCCTAACTCTCCATTGGGTCCTCCTCTCCGATGACATATCAGGACCCAGTGGCATTTCCATAAGCCCTTTCTCTTGTTCCCTTAAGCATAAGATCACTACTATGGCTGTCAATCCCTTGCCTCCAGGGGTCTCGGTGCCCTTAACAGATGCTAGACTTTATGAGGGCAACAGTGCGCTGGACATTGCGCAGGGCATGCAAAGTCCCATTACGATTGCTTTGGCCCCAACTATTGTTGAGAATCTTGCAAATCGTTGCTCCTCCCATCCTTTTGCTCTTACAATCTTACCGCCCCCTCTTCCGCAAATGTCCCTGAGCTCCAGGATGGGGAGAGATTAGGCTGGCCTAGTTCTATGTGATTGATATAGTCTCTGAAGTTCTGGATTGTGGTTTGTTGATTTTCTTTTGCAGTTTTGCTGCTCCTGCAATTCCCTTCACTCCATTCTGCTGGGCACTGTATGTCACCCCCTGGCCAGAGACAAAAAGCTGTTAAACTGGAGTCTTGTTGTAATAGCACATTCAAGGGTAGATGTAATAAGAGTAGGAAACCTCCCTGAGGGAGGGGTCCATCACCCATTTGCAAAATGATTACTTTTTATCTACTAGACTATATGCCCTCCCCTTCTGGTGAGATCAGGAAAGAACGTCTGTGAACTTAACCAGGTTTCTCATTACTTACTTGCAGACCTTGATGGAGGCCTATTTTCTCTGCTGTAACATGGTCTCCTCTCTCCTTGTTTCTGGTGTGGCCCTCCTAACCCATCTCTCTTGTTCATAATCCTTGCAATTACTGTGTTACATAGGTTTACTTTTGAGTGTCTCAATGTGGGCTGGGTGAGTTTGGTACTAGGAGCCACCTATTAGGGAGTACATACGGCGCTTAATTTTCTGGGTTTGGGATACTTCACTTAATATAATTCTTTCTAATGACATCCATTTCCCAGCAAATTCCAGTAATTCATCATTTTTGATGGCTGAGTAGTACTCCATTGTATAGATGTACCACCGTTTCCTTATCCACTCGTCAACTGTTGGACATTTAGGTTGATTCCATGACTTTGCTATTGTAAACAGTGCTGCTATGAACATGGTCGAGCTTGTGCTATCGAGGCGAACCTCTGCTGCATGGGGGGTTATTCCCAAAAGTGGGATAGCAGGGTCATATGGCATTTCAATCTTTAATTTCTTTAAGAATCTCCAGACGGCTCGCCAGAGTGGCTGTATGAGCCTGCATTCCCACGAACAATGTAGGAGAGTTCCCCTCTCTCCACATCCTCTCCAGCATTTGTCGTTGTTTGTATTGTGGATTTTTGCCATCCTGACCGGGGTGAGATGATATCTCAGGGAAGTTTTGATTTGCATTTCCCTGATGGCGAAGGAAGTGGAGCATTTTTTAAGATAATTGTTAGACATTTTAATTTCATCCCTGGTAAAGTTTCTTTGAAGTTCCAGGGCCCATTTTTTAATTGGGCCAGTGTTTTCCTTGGAGTTTAATTTTCTAAGTTCTTTGTGCACTCTGGACAGTAGAGCTCTGTCAGATATGTGGTTAGTGAAGATTTTCTCCCATTCTGTGGGTTGCCTTTGAGCTCGTGTGACAATCTCTTTATCTGAACAGAAGCTCTTTAATTTCACAAGATCCCAACTGTTGAGAGTTGGTAGCAGTGATTGTGCCATTGGATGTCTGTTTAGGAAGTGTTGGCCTAGCCCAATCAGCTTGAGGGAGTTCCCTATCCTTTCAACTATGGTTTTTAAAGTCGCTGGCCTGATATCAAGGTCCTTGATCCATTTGGAATTAAGTCTTGTACATGGTGACAAGTACGGGTCCAGCTTTAATCTTCTGCATGTGGAGATCCAGTTTTGCCAGCACCATTTGTTGAAGATGCTGTTCTTTTTCCATTGGATTCTTTGGGCCCCTTTGTCAAAGACCAAATGGCTGTAACTTTGTGGGCTTATATCTGGGTCTTCAATCCTTATCCATTGATCTGTGTGTCTATTTTGGAGCCAGTACCAGGCAGTTTTTATAACTATGGATTTGTAGTATAGACTTAGGTTTGGTATGGTAATACCTCCAGCTGTGTTTTTGTTACTCAGGATTGTTTTTGCTATCCTGGGTCTTTTGTGCCTCCATATGAACTTTGAGATTATTTGGTCAACTTCTTTGAAGAATTGCTTTGGGATTTTGATTGGTATAGCATTGAATCTGTATATTGCCTTTGGTAGGATGGTCATTTTTACAATGTTGATTCTGCCAATCCAGGAACAAGGGAGGTCTTTCCACCTTCTGGTGTCTTCTGCAATTTCTTTCTTTAGGGTTTTAAAGTTTTCATTGTAAAGGTCTTTTACCTCCTTAGTTAGGTTTATACCAAGGTATTTCATTTTTTTAGGGGCTATAGTAAATGGTATTGTTTCTCTCAAGGCTTTTTCACTTCTTTCATTCTGGGCATATAGGAAGGCCTCTGATTTTTGCACATTTATTTTGTATCCTGCCACCCTGCTGAACTTCTCAATTAGGTCCAGGAGCTTCCTGGTGGAGTTTTTGGGATCACTCAGGTATAAGATCATGTCATCTGCAAATAGGGATAGCTTGACTTCTTCCTTGCCGATTTGAATCCCTCTTATGTCCCTTTCTTGTCTTATGGCTTCAGCTAAGACTTCAAGTACAATATTGAATAGAAGTGGTGAGAGTGGACAGCCTTGTCTAGTTCCTGATCGAAGTGGGAATGCTTCCAATTGTTCCCCATTGAGCATAATCCTTGCTGTGGGCTTGTTGTATACAGCTTTTATTATATTGATAAAGGTTCCTTCCATTCCTACTGTCTCTAGCGTTTTGATCATAAAAGGCTGTTGGATCTTGTCAAAAGCTTTTTCTGCATCTATCGAGAGTATCATGTGGTCTTGGACTTTGGACTGGTTTACATGATGAATTACATTTATTGATTTGCGTATGTTGAACCAACCTTGTGTGCCAGGGATGAAGCCTACTTGGTCCCCATGAATGATCTTTTTAATATGTTTTTGAATCCGATTTGCTAAGACTTTGTTGAGAATCTTTGCGTCTGTGTTCATCAGGGAGATCGGCCTATAGTTTTCTTTTTTAAGCGAATCTTTATTAGGTTTTGGGATTAAAACGATATTAGCTTCATAGAAGGAATTTGGTAGTGTTCCTTCCTTTGCTATTTGATGGAACAGTTTAAGGAGTATTGGTGTTATTAACTCCTTAAATGTCTGGTAGAACTCTGTGCTGAATCCATCTGGTCCAGGACATTTTTTGGTGGGAAGATTCGAGATTACTTCCTCAATTTCCTTATATGTTATAGGACTATTTAAATAATTCACAACTTCCTGATTCAATTTAGGTAAGTTGTGTTTACTTAGAAATTCATCCATCTCTTTTGTGTTGTCAAACTTCACAGAGTATAAGTTTTTGAAATATGATGTTATAATTCTCTGGATTTCTTGGGTATCAGTAGTGATAACTCCATGTTCATTTCTAATTTTGTTAATTTGGGTTTTCTCTCTCTTGCTTTTGGTTAGTTTAGCTAGGGGTGTATCAATCTTGTTGATTTTTTCAAAGAACCAGCTTTTTGATTGGTTGATTTTTTCTATCGTTTTCTTAGTCTCGATTTCAGATATTTCTCCCCTTATTTTGCTAATCTCTTCTCTTCTACTGCTTTTGGGATCAGATTGCTCTAGTTTCTCTAAAGCTTTAAGTTGTTTATTTCTGATGTTTCCATTTTTTTGACGTGGGCATTAAGAGCTATGAACTTACCTCTTAGAACAGCTTTCATTGTGTCCCAGAGATTTTGGTAAGTTGTATTTTCGTTATCATTCACTTTCAGGAAATCTTGAATTTCCTTTTTAATTTCTTCCTGAATCCAGTTCTCATTCAGCATCATAGTGTTAAGTTTCCAGGAGTTAGTGTATTTTCTCTTGTTTGATGTGTTGTGGATGTCCAGCTTTAGGCCGTGGTGGTCTGATAGGGCACAGGTTAGAATTTCAACTTTCTTGTATATGTGTAGATTCATTTTGTGGCTCAGTATGTGATCTATTTTGGAGAAAGTTCCGTGTGCTGCTGAGAAAAATGTGTATTCTTTGGTGCGTGGGTGAAAAGTTCGATAGAGATCTGTGAGGTCCATTTCTTTCAGGGTTTGATTAAGTTCCAAAGTGTCTCTGTTAAGCTTTTGATCTGTTGATCTATCCCATGTAGAGAGGGCGGTGTTGAAGTCCCCAAGAATTATCGTTTGGGGGTTGATTTCATGCTTTAGACGCTGTAGGGTTTTCTTAATGAATGTGGAGGGGCCCGTATTGGGTGCATATATGTTCAGTATTGTGAAATCTTCCTGGTGAATTGTACCTGTGACTAAAATGTAGTATCCATCCGTGTCTCTTATAATTTTTTTTGGTTTGAAATCCACTTTGTCTGATAGCATAATGGCTACCCCTGCCTGTTTTCTGCTTCCATTTGCTTGTAGAATTGTTGACCAGCCTTTTATTTTTAGAGCGTGCCTATCTTTTGTGGTGAGATGGGTTTCCTGCAGGCAACAGATTGATGGATTGTGATTTTTAATCCAAGTTTGTAATCTGTGTCTCTTGATCGGTGAATTAAGTCCATTAACATTTAGTGTTATAATGGAGAAACTATTGTTAATTCCAGACATTTATTATGTTTAGTAGCTTTTATAAGTATATTGCTTCGCTTTTAATGGTGTTATATTTGCCTTCTGTTCTCCTGGATATGCCTGTTCTTTTCTTCACGCTTGAGTATCATTTCTAGCAGTTTTTGAAGGCCTGGTTTGGTGGCCATGTACCCCTTAAAGTTGTCTTTGTGCTGGAAAATTTTTCTTTCTCCCTCGATCATGACTGATAGTTTTGCAGGGTAAATCAGCCTGGGTTGACATTTTTGCTCATTCAATACTTGAAGTATGTCTCTCCAAGCTCTTCTTGCTTTTACTGTTTCGACTGAGAAGTCATTTGTTATTTTAATAGGTTTGCCTTTAAAAGTGACTTGTTTTTTCTCCCTTGAAGCTCTCAGCACCAGTTCTTTATCTTGAATGTGGAGTGTTTTAACTATTATTTGCCGCGGTGTGCTTCTATTTTGGTCGTATCTGTTTGGGGTGCGGAATGCCTCTTGTATATGAATGGGCCTCTCTTTTTTTAGATGAGGAAAGTTTTCCTTGATGATCGTTTGAAAAATTTCCTCAGGGGTGGTATTTTGAGATTCTTGCTCCGGTATTCCATGAATACGCATGTTAGGCTTCTTCAGGGTGTCCCATATCTCTTGGATATTTCTCTCAAGTATCTTTTTGGCTTTAACAACCTCTTCCATTGAGCTGGTTAGTACTCCCACTTTATCTTCAAGGTCTGAAATTCTGTTTTCTGCTTCATTAGTTCTGTTGATAAGACTCTCTGTGGCGTTCTGGGTTGAAGATAACTTGTCTTTTAGCTCAGTTTTAAACTCTGCTTGAGTTTGTTTTAACTGCTCTATGCCACTTTTTGTTTCTTGCACTGTTTTTCTCAACTCCTCCAGATGTCTGTTGTGTTCCTCTTCAAAGCGATTGATTCGATTATGTAATTCCTCCCGGATTTCCTCTTTCATAGTATTGAACATGGTAATGATCATATTTTGAAAGTCGTTATCCTGGGTCAGGCTTTCTTGGCCTTTTTCCGCGGGTTTGTTCTTGTTGGAATCTAACATTCTGGGATTAATTTCTTCAGTGGGAAATTTGTTTACTTGAGTGTTGCTTCTCATGGATTTGCACTTTGACTTTGGCATTGTCATTTTAACTCTTAAGATCTCTCAATTTCACTAAACTGAATTATTTGGCCTGGGGTACTGGTGGGCGGGGCCGAACGGGGACTCACCTAGGGCGTGGGGTGAGGCCCGGGTGGACTGTGCGCGTGTCCCGACCGGCGGAGCGGGGGTGTGGCGAAAGGGGACGATGGGCGCGTCGGCGTGGTGCTATTTAACCCGAGGGCAGCTGGGGCGGGGTCCGGGCGCAGGGGGAGGTCCTCCTCGTCCCTCGGCCCCCGCGCGGCTCCGGCTGGATGGCGGGAGTCGGAGCCGGGTCCCTGTGGGCTGACCTGGGGGGGTCCTAGAGCGCGCGGTGAGAGCCCGGCTGGATCTCGCGTACGCGTCCCGACCGGCGGAGCGGGGGGTGTGGCGAAAGGGGACTGTTCTGAGGTTTTTTAAGTGCCGACTTGCAAGGCTAGAATTATAGGCTGCCACCACACCCAGCTGGCATTTTTCTGCTGGATCTAGGGATCTGAACTCAAGTCTTTTTGCTTTCGAGACAAAGGACAGAATTTGACATAATGAGGAAGCATAAAAAGATTTTGTTATAGTTATATATCAATATGAAAATTGAAGATTTGAGCTCTGAGTACATTTTAATAGAGTTAGGCCTACGCAAGCCTCCTTGTCTAATGGATGGGGAAGGCCAAGCACATGGTCTAGTCTCTGGGAAAATGAGTAAGATGATTAAGGAAGTTGTCATTTTTCTGCACACTTAGCGTGCTGATCTGGCAAGTGAAGATTATCCCTCTCGGCAATCCTGTGGACTAGTTCCCTTGCTTCTTGCCGTTAGTCTGAGCTTTCTTGTCAATCTGGACAAGGAATTGTAACCATGAAATGTAAAAAAAAAAGTAAAACCTCCTGTTCCCTTAAAGTTTCTTTGTCATGATTTTATCAGCAATATGCAGAGCAACTGTGACACTATCTCCACACATGCTCAGCATTTTTCTGAGTGATTTGAGGATTCAAACTCAGGTCTGTTTGTTTTTGAGGCAAGGGCTTTAATCACTGAGCCATTAATTATATTTTATAGAATCATCTAGAACAGCATCTAAAAATAAGTTTCTAGTCAGTGAGTCAAAACATGGCATATGAATTTCACACAAATTAGACTACATAGAAACCCCATAACTTACAACTGATTCTGTACATTGTTAATTATGGGAAATGATATGTGGCCATGACTCTCTGACTCTACTTTTCCTGAAAAAAATTAACATCTCTGACACAATAAGGGTAAATAGAATGGTAAATCATCCTTGTCAGATTGACAGCTAGAAAAGATTCACAACACTGCCACCTGGAGTGAAATTTACAATAATGTATTTTGGAAATAAAACTGGCAAACTAGGGTTAAATGCTGCTCTATAATTATCATCATTGAAAAAATATTTCACTTGAATTTTCAATCATAATGAAGGTAGTTTCCCCAGAAGATCTCAGTCTTTATTTTTTTTATTTTTTCCACTCATACAAACTTGATAGGTATCCCATTCCCCTCCCTCCCTCCACCCCTCCCTGGATCCCCTTGCTCCCTCTCCCTTATCCCCCTTCCTTCCCCCCCACCTTACTCCCAGTGTGCCCCTCCTCCCCCATTCCTGGAGCATCCTTTAGTGTGCATGTCAAACTTTCCTCTGGGTCCCCCTCTCTGATGAGGTGTAAGGACTCAGTACCATTGCCTAGAGCTCTTTCTTGTGTTCCCCTTTAGTATAGGAACACTATTGTGGCTGTTAATCCCTTGCCTCTAAGGATCCTAGTGCCTGTGATCCATGCTAGACTGTGGGGAGTCAATGAAATGTTGGTAATTGTGCAGGATATGCAAAGTCCTATTATGATTACTTCAGCCCTTGTCTTTCCACAATATGAAGCATTCCAGAATGCCTCTTGAGTGAGATTCATGTTCACAGAGAAATTGGTTCTTAGAATCATTGCTATAGTTAAAATTGCTCCTGCACCATGCTGCCCTTTTGATAGCCCTGTCTCTGGTATTCATACATTCTTGCTTGTAATGGTTACTCTTAACTATTGCTGTGAGAGAGCACCCAAAGTCAATCAAATTAAGGGAGAAAGGAAGGTTTATTCAGCTTACGGTTTCAGAGGAAAGGCACAGTCTCTCAAAGCAGAGGTGGCATGGCTGGTTGGGCAAAGCTGGAGGAGGCTGTCACCACAGACATCTTGGAAGCTGAGAGCTGCAAGACTGCTTGCAGCAAAGGCTAACTTCTCCTGGAGGTAGGGTGGGACTAATCCACCTCAAGGCCCACCCCTTGTGACTGCTTTCTTCCGGCAAGGCTCCACCTCTCAAGGTGACATGACCTTGCCAAACAGGAGACTGTGGGGGACACATTTCAAACCATGACATTGCTTTTCTTATTGCAATACTCCTGAAGCTGTTTCAAAATTTTTATTTGTGTGTGTGTGTATGTGTGTGTATGTGTGTGTGTGTCTCTGTGTGTGTGTGTGTGACAGAGCACTATGTGTCTTTGTGGAGGACCAAGGATGACTTCAGGAATCATCCTGGATTGCCTCTACCTCTGCTCTGGGATTTCCCAGGCTCTTCCAGATCTGGAAGTCCAGGCTGCTGTCATTTCTACCTGGCATTTTTTACATGGGATCTGGGATTTGAACTCAGGTTCTTCTGCTTAGAATGCAGAATCTTAACCTCTGAGCCATCTCTCCAGATTTTCCTGAAGGTATTCACCTCTGCATGCATTTGGGTTCACGTGAGCAGGCATGTGTGGGCACAAATGGTGGGTGGTTTGGGGGAACATAGGTTCTCATATGGCCTAATAATAAACATGACTGATTGCTTTTAATGGTTTACTTTCCTCTGTATTATAAAGTCAGAATCTGGTGATGAAAGTGTAGCTTTTAACGGGACTATTTTTCAAAATGACTGTGATCTCACTCACAACTTTCCCAGGCCTAAGGATGGCTTACATGCCAGAACACCTGCAATAATCTATCTAACCACAAGCCTCAGTTCAAACCCAGGCAACACCTTGACTTCAAACTCCAAGTTTTAAGTTGGAACTTGTTTGTCTCAATTTCTGTCTTCAGATTTTTACAGATGAAAAAGTTGTAAAAGAAACTGAAAAGTACATTGTATACCAACTTCCTCCGAAAAACTGCTCCTTCTGAGAAGTCACTTCTGGCTTCAGAACATTTAAGATGAGTGAAGCAGGGGAGTCCCAGAGAAGTCCCCCATACACACTCTAAGGGTATCCTTTCCTGGGCCCCATCCCTCCTCCAGCAGGATTCAAAATAGGGTGGAGCAGAAGGGGCCACAGAATGATCTCACTCCCCTTGTTCTAAGTCAACTCGTCATTCCCGTCTAAATAACCCATTTTCTCCACATCCTACTCATTATAGAGCCCAGATGTGTATGTGTATGTGCGCACTAATGCTGTGCATTCTTCTGGTCCCCATCTCATATACCAGAGCACTGTTATTGTTACTTTCTACCTAAACTAACTGCAGGTGCTTTCAAGGATGTCAGATTATTCAAGTTGACTAGGATTTATGATGATAGCCTGATTATAAAAACATTTTTTAAATCCACATCCTCCATATTCAACAATCATTTGAATTTCCTTTTCCTTATTTTTTCTCACCAACACAATGGGATTACAGAAACATTTGTCTCATGCATGTTTTGATGCCTCTTGGGCACTTGGTCAAGTGTCTGGCACTCAGTGCATTCCCGTAAGTGTTGCCATCACTACAGCTAGGTTTACCAAAGTCTGACCACACTTTTCACCTCTGGATGCTCTCTATGGCATCTCTACACATCTCTGTATGACTCCTAGTTCTAGTCTTTTGTGACATACTCCCTGATTCCTTTGCTTAGATGTGACTCCCAATTCTGGGTTAATACCCTAGCTCTTACCTCCCTCATTTTTATTAGTTAGGTCTCAGTGCAGGTGAGGCAATTTTGTTGTTTGCTGCCTTTTGTTTTCCATAATATATCAAATGATCACAAGATCAAAAATATTATATCGTATATGAGGGAATCATATTTTAAGCCCACGCTCCAGAAACCTACCACTATCACTTCAACTCTTTTCAGGAACTCTCTCAGTCTATCAACAGACACAACCCAAAACTTCCATATGCATCAAGATATATGACATGTAACAGGTTAACTGTCAACCAAACAAGGCTTAGACAGGTAATACCATGGAATCACTTTTCATATTAACTGTTAAAAGTTTCGCCATTTAGAAAGGTAATAAAGTATTCGAGATCACCTAACTTTCAAACAAAAGCAACCAAGAGCTTAATAGGACTGACACTTGAGAGACACACTAAGTGAACCTACATTTGGCTTCCCTGAGGGCACCTTATCAGGAAGCTACAGGGACTAACTGTGGGAAATGGAACTAACGACTGCCAAGATAACAGAGGATGGAATACCATGTGAGAGGGAGTGACAGAAAGATCCCTGCCTTTGGGCTCCACAAGGAGACACTCCATACCCAGCAAAAAGTTGGAACACAAGATCAGAGATGTGTATTTCCTTGCAAAGGTCAAAGTTCAAGCTCTGGGTCCAAGTAAACACATCTGTAAACACATGAGGCTTTCTATAGACTCAAACTAACCGAGAACCTCAAGCCTCTGTAAGTTCATCAGGATGTCTAGTAGCTGTAAACTCTGAATCCCAGGCTAGTGGTGGGCACTTTTACAAATATAGTTCTCCATTATTTCAAAACCAATAGATTACAATTGGGTGGGAAAAAGAAAAAAAGATTAGTAGTCCTAATTGAGAAAAAAAAAAAACCTTTAGCTCTCAGTTTACAATAAGAGAATGTACTAAATAGACACAATAGATCATAAAACATTATAAAACATGAGTTTATTTACCAAAATAAGCAATATTTGAGCAAACTGTATAAAAAGGGGGAAAAGTCCATCCTTTATTCTTTTAAGTTTAACTCAAAAGTTTCAAATGACATGAACTTACAATATAACTTCAGAAATCAAATATCTTCATTTTATTATCAAAAAGTAAAATCTTTAAAATAGCATCAAAACATATATTTTCATATTTTGAAAGGTCAAGTTTTTCCAGAAAAAAAATTTTTTAAGTCCAAGTATAGTATATTTATTTCTAATACATTGTTTTCAAGAAATAAAACTTGAAAGAATTGTACTCCTCTACTTGGTAACAAAGATCTTTACTACCATGCAAATGAATATGATTGAAGAAATCATCCTTCAGCTGCCATGTCTTCTGTGCATGGGTATGCGAGTATACCTGTAACAACTGGAGGCAGTGGACGAGAAAGTGGAAGATGCCCTGGGAGAAAAAGGCATCTGCTTTGGAATAGCCACAATTAGCGCATGCCTCAATTCCCAATCTAGAAAAGTAGGAAACAAAATAAGTATTTCATGGCAAACGAATATGAAGATCTACTTGGTGTCCTTCTGCCTTTCCAAAATCAAAGAGCAGCTAAGAACATGAATTCTAGTCAGGCTGCCTAGTCATAAACCCAAGCTCCACCAGTTGTTTTGCTATGTCAGGCAAATAAGCTCTTTCCTCATGCATGGGTTGCAATTACCATGAGAGAATTAAAAGATACATTGAGTAGAACACTGGGAAGAGTGGCAAACATGTACTAGAGTTTTCAAATTCATCATAATTACCACTTGTTTATGGGCAATGATTCTAACAATACTAATGACATGATACATTACTACATGATACATTAGCTTATATTCTGTAATATAATACAAAAACAAGTAGTTCTTTTACTTATTTACCTTCACTTCATGCAACTTAGAAAAAAAAAACTTTAGTAACAGTATAGTAAACAAGGGTGGGGATATGGCTCAGTTGGTAATACAGGGATATATCTCAGTTGGTAAGCCCTTATAGCATGCAGGAGGCTTGGCATACATTCTCCAGCACTGCATAAACCAGGAATGGTAACACACATACTGGGATCAAGAGGATCAAGAGGAACAGGAGTGCAAGGTCATTCTCTACATAGCCAATGTGAGATCAGCCTGTGCTACATGAGACTCTTAAGAAAAAAAGTACAATAAACAGACACACAAAATTATAAATTATAGTGATTCAAGGTAATGAAAAAAACATAAAAAAGTTAATTCAAATTACTATAAAAAAATTCAGTACAGGAAATACTTGAAAATGTAGCAAAATGTTGCCACCTAGCGAACACCACTTTTTAGCAGACAGAACTAACTCTATCCCTAGGGAGAAAAGCCTAGAATTGCATTTTTTTTCTACTAACATAAGGATAAAAATGTATGTATATATAGTAATATCACATAAATAGTATACTAATATATTACAAGACCTTAAATAGGTTGTATATCTCAAATTTGTTTGTAAAACAGTTTAACAAGAGTGAAAATTCTAATTTTATTCGAAAACTTGACATATATCAAAGACAGTATAGGAATCAAGAGACACTTGAACATGACTTATCAGCTAATATAAATATTATTGTAAGGAACATAAATTTTAAATGACTCTTCAGAAACCTTAAAAGATACTATACCACATCTACTTTCTCTCCTACTAGTTTTTCTGATGAAATTTTATCTCCAGTGATTAGAAACTTATTTTTGGGTACTCAGTCCTATAAAAACTAAGTTAACTAGAAAGTTATTGTTTTTCATGCTGAAATTTATTTTGTTCACCTTTTATTTACATTTAAAGCAATATTGAATGGCTGATTCCTTTAAGTAACTACTCAAATATGAACTAATTCATCTATGGATTCTGTGCTTTTGCACATTCAACACCCCATTTTCTTTTGATCTTTTATCTTGAACTACAATCTCCAAAACTACTGTCAGTTTTAGTAATGACTACATCTACCAAAATCCACCTGTCAGAGACCTCTTTCATACTGTTCCTTAATAAAAAGCTGTCAGAGACAGAATACTACAAGGAAAAGCTCTGGACTTGGGAAGTTAGAACTGATGTTTGCTCCCCTAGAGACAGAATGGCCTTCAGGAATCGGCAGATAGGCTTAAGCTTCAGCTTCTCCACCAGTCACAGATCAACGCTTCCATCCCAGATATGTGAGTGGAACCAAAGGAGTAGTAATCTGTAACTCAGCCAGCACAATCCCAGCAACAAGGAAGACGACTACTATTATGCATTCATCCTTCCTTCATCTTGTACATGTCAGTGGCACCATACGAACTGAATCAATCAAATGTGTACATGTTTCAGTGCACAAAAACGATATAATGTTTAATATATCTTGCTTAGAAAAATATCAATTCTTTTTGGTTGATTGACTAAAGAACAATGAAATTAATATTAATTGATATCACATAAAAATAATATAAAGTCATTAATGAATTACACATTATGATATTTTCCTCCATTTAAAAATAATTGCTAAATGTTACAGGATTTATATATATTGGGAATGTGTCATCAGATACAAATACATAAAAAGTATCCTAAAGGGAACGAAATTTAAGCCATTCCTAGAAAGCTAAAGTATATCTTAACTCAAAATATTTTTTAATTGGCTGAAATCTTACTTCCTTTAAAATATTATGAACAATAAAAAAGTGTTATAACTTAATGGCTGAAATTACTTTTCTTATTTTAAATAGCAATAATATTAAATCATATCCTATTAAAGACAATATAGACACATGTATACAAACACACACATCACAAATACATGCAAGCATACAAGTAAATTCTTTATAAGCACGAAACACTATAGTAAATAACAGTGTCAAAAATTAGGCAGAAAAAGAGGATAGCTCTCACTACAAAATGTAACTAACAAAAATTAATTTGGTTATACAGTATTTTTCTTGTCTGATAAAATTAACCCAAGGCTTTCTTTTATATTAGGTGATGTGCTTCCTCTTCTTTAAGGCAAGGTTAGGTCGAAGTGAAAAACTTACTGAATACAAAAGCTTTGGATTAATAGTATTAGACAAGAAAGTTGTTTTTTGTAAATTGTATGATATTGTCAATTCATATACTTTCTCTTATGATTAAACACAAAATCTAGGTTACATTTGCTTTTCATCCACAGCAATGCTTGAGTCCATTCACTTTCAAAGTACTTAAGAAAGGAAAGTTCTGCTGCATTCACTTTCAAGCTTACATGTCAAAACTAACGTGATTTTAAGTAAAAATTTCTTGGAGTTACCAATTTAATGAACACACTGAAAACAGGTAATACAGAACCAAAATTAACAACAAATTATACTCTGTTTCTGTTCCCTAATTTATAAAATAAAGTTAGGATTATAAAATCCAATGTCAATTTCTTTATATGACCTTAGAGGTCACTATTATTTAACCTCTTGATTAAGTACCAAAATTTTTTTGAAAGATCTCATTGAAGACTAGTGGATCTCCTACAAAACCCTATGGCATTTAACATAAAGTATCATATTTTATCCCACAAAAAGATGTGTATTCAGAGTCTGTAAGTGTGGCTTTGCTAGGAAGAAAAAATTCTTTATAGATGCAATTAAAGGTCTTCAGATAAAATCACACTGGATTAAAACAAAGTCTTATTCAATGACACTGTACTTAAAGGGTAGGCATTGGGAGAAGCCCCGGGAAGGAAGACGCAGAGACTAACTACACTGATGTGTCCAAATCAAGAAAGCCCCAGAAGTCAGGAAACAGGTGGAAGAGATTTTTCCTGCAGTTTCCCAAAAGACTAAGTCTGATCACACTTTGATTTTAGGCTCTGCTCCCTACACTT
Organism: Typhlomys cinereus; assembly: GCA_023101885.1. Classification (NCBI taxonomy): domain Eukaryota; kingdom Metazoa; phylum Chordata; class Mammalia; order Rodentia; family Platacanthomyidae; genus Typhlomys; species Typhlomys cinereus. The sequence goes on along the minus strand of JALPQD010000347.1, from coordinate 1,316,006 downwards.
GCAGAGAAATTCTTATTAAGTCATAAAGTTAATGGTCCTTTTTTTTTTTTTTAACAGCAGCCCTGAAAAACTAATACAATAATGTACTTTAGAAAGGAAAATCTGTAAAGGAAATTATAGATGTATCCTTGACTTGTACATATTCCACATGAAGAATCAGTTGAAACACCTGTAGCATTCTTTTTTTAATTCACGTGTTTGGAGCAGGTGTTTGGGATGCCACAGGGTACTGTGGGAGGGGGCGGTCAGAGGATACATTTTGGGAGTTGCTTCTCTCCTTTCCACCTGTGGGCTCAGCCAGGCATCCACAGCCAGGGCTTCGGCTTTGCTCACAGAGCCAGGACGAGTTGCATCATTTCTATATTTCTAATAAAAATGAAATTACTAGATAAACATTTCTGAGCTTCTCTTTTCTAGCCATGCAAATCTACTCTAATTTAGAACTTTAGATTATATTTAATGAAATATCCAGTAATGCTCAGAAATGCTCATTATTTGTAAGTATTTTTAAAATGCTTGGTCAATCATTTTGAAAAAGAATCAGTAAATAATAAGTTCCAGTGCTAAGAAGCATACCTAGCTCTCTAAACCTGTAAATATGAAAGTTTCCAAACTTTCTGACAAAGTTAGCAGTATCAGAACTATCATGAAAAAATTGTAAACAATTCTGTGTTCCCATTATTCAGGCTATTGAGGCAGGTTGTAAACTTTCTGTTCTTTACATTTCACTTCCTTGGATTTGCCCAAGAAATCCCATAATTTCTAACTACTCAAGAATTCACTGTATAAATAGTTGGGTTCTAAAGTTCAAAATATCCTTGACATTACCACATAAACCTCTGAATGTCTTGATTGTCTGGCCACTGAAAAGTCTTGTTGAGAAAAATATAAAAAGTTAGGAAATTAACCACAGCATAGCAACCTAGTTCACAAACAAGTCTTGATATGGGTGGCGGAGGTATGTTAAGCCTATAAATAATATAAGGTAAAATAAAGTAACGAAACTCTAACAGTTTCTGAGGAACTGTGGAAGCAACCACGCAAGTGAAAAACACTAAGTTCCAGAAAACTGACCTCGCCTTCAAAGAGTCTGCTATGGTCCAGCCGGCAAACATGTAGGCTGGGACCAGCAGGAACTTCACAACCTCATGCCTCTGAAATACTCTTTTCCACACATAGAATGTGTAATGCCGATTGTCTGCTAGCAAGTACTTATGAACATAAGTGAATTTCCAAACTAAAAATAGTGAAATGAAGGTGATCACAAAAAACTGAACCTTGCGTTTCCAAACTAAGGCAAGAAAAGCCTTAATTTTGGTGGGAGATAACAGATGAGGGAAGGAAAAGAAGAGTGTGAAGGAGAAGAAGTAGAACAGTTGAGGGGCATGGACACAGGCCTCGTGACTGCTCCGGTCCCCAATAACTATCCCACCGTTAACTACCACGAATGCACAAAAGCCCAATCCTAGCAGGACATAGGGCCACGTCAAAAGGAGCAGCGTGCTCAGGTTCTTAAAGGACATGGAGTACACTAGCAGAAAATGAAGAACCTTTCGGAATTCTGAAAATGGCCCTTTAATAGGTGGAAGCCGTTCTTCCTTCTTCTTCTGCAGCTCGGTCTTCCATGCCTCAGTTACCTTCTGCGCGATGACGTGGCCAGCACAGAAGGCCGCCCAGACGATGTTTGTCTGGCGGAACATGAAGCCGCAGAATCCCAGCAGTGCTGACGTTTTGTGATTGCCATACAGACACATCAAATAGGCGAAGAGAGTAAAGAACACAGATCCCGCTTCTGTGTAGTAAAGGAAGTTAAAAAAATAGAGTGTCGGAAATACCGCCAGCGTTACCGTTGACAAGACTCTCTGGACACTTGAGGCAGCCTTAGAGTTAAAAAGAAAAAGTGAAAATTATTTTTGGAACAAAATTGGCTGTGCTAAACAATGAAGTGAAGTTGCTCAATATTAACTTACTTCTGGCTTTGTAAGAACACAAACAGAAATTCATAAGAATATCCCTGGTTCTTTTGGCTACTTTGATCAGTTCAGGAGCCAGTAGAATGGTAGTGCCAACAAGCAGATAAGGAGTTACTGGGCACTAGTTAATGAACTGAGCCACAGGGGGATATAGGTGCACTGAAACCCATGCAGGCATGGGCGGCATTCCCCTCAATGAGCACTGACCTTCAATTCTCTACACTGCACAAAAAGCAATCGGCAAATGATGATGTTAGTTGTCCATGAAGGTTGAGCACAGGTGCCACTTCCTTTATGAAGCTGCTTGGAGCCACCCACTGCCTGCCTTGCCCAGCATGTTGATGATGTTTTATACCATCAAGAGATGATTCATGCTACTGAAACTACTTTGATTCCTTAAACATTATCAGGGTTGGTATAATGAAACCCTCCAGCAGGCGCTAGCCTAAGCAGTGAAAATTACACTGTTTTAGGACTTTACATATCCATTCGTGTCATTTTCACTACTTACCAGTCAATCCTTACATTTTTCCCCACTACAAACTTTCTTCTCTATTTCTCATCTATACCCTGTCACTCTGTGCACTTACTAAGTCCCATCTGGGCTCCTGTCAATGACATGTGTCGAGGTACTTACTAGAGCAAGCAATATTCCGCAGGATATACCACTGGGGACAGTTACTTCCTTTCTTTCCCATCCAACATTAACTCTCATTAGTTCAAGGAAAAACCTTCCATTTATTAAGATCCCTTACTCCTAATAAGAATTCAGTGACATAAACTCTATTATCAGTACCATTTCACAGATGAAAACATAAAATTTCAAAGGAGTAATCTGATCAAGGTAACACAAGTACTGCTAGGGACAGAATTCAAACCTAGGTAATCTACTCCCCCAATGCCTGTATTACAAAATTCTTTAGAGATCAGTTTCCCCTAAAGAAGATCTAAGTTCTTTCAGCAAAAGACTGCATCTGTGGTCACAGTGCCTACCTGTACATGACATTATTAAACAGTTTGTCCAACTTACAGATAGCTACTTCAGATTTTCAAATAAGTTATTCCAGCATTTAAATGCAAATTTCTCCTAAAGTGGAGATAGAGGATTTGCATTTGTCTTTACAAAATACATACAAATACCACACACTGAACATTTTTCTCTAAATCCCTAATTGTGGACCTGACTGCATAAAACTTGTAATGCATGATTTTGAAACATACCTTGTTTCTGGGTTGTACTTTTCTTAAGAGCAAATACAGCAAATAGAAGTTACCAACGCTGAACAGAAGGTTAACAAATCTGAGCATCCCAATGGAGCAGACGACATGTTGGGACCATCCAAGGATCCAGCTGGCAGGTTTGACCACTCCAACTGACACCAAGTACAAGCCAGGTAATGTAGTAATCATAGGATCCCACTTAAAAATAAAAGACCAACAATGAAGCCAAATAAGCCAAATAAAGTTTTACTGGTACCAGCAATAAAGAGCTTGGAAGGAATTCCATGACATAGAGATATAAATCTTGACATATTAGGTTATCTTAAAGTCTTGCTCTAGACTGTAATTATTAAGAAATCAACAACCAATGGGTGATAAGGACAAAATTGCTTTTATTTTCAAGAAATTTTAGAAAATCTAAATTGTAAAGCCTCCAATTTTATAAAGCATGCAAATAACTATTGGAACGCTCATAGTCTAGCAATATAGATGTGTTTATAGCCATGCAGGATTCATAGTGACAGAACAGGTACCAAATTAGGAAGCATGCTAAACACTGTTTTTACCCTTGGAGTACATTCTGTATTAAAGACTATTGTTCCTGACATTTTGCACGAGTGACTTTGTCTTAAAAGTTTCTATGATTAGCACACTAGTAAATTACAGGGCCAAGATTTAAAAAAAGGCTTTTCTCTAACAGACTTCCTATTTCTAACCAGTATCCCCAAGGTGTGTGATCTAGTTTATGTATTCGAAACTATTGCACGCTGACCAGGTTGTCAATTTATGCAGATACTTAAAACCTCATCCAGGTATGATAATCACGTTTTTTGGGTAGCTTTAAAATCTGCCCACTCCACCTGCAACTGAGTGTGGTACTTCACAGGCAGACTTCAAGTGGTTTTTCTACATAGTCAAGCAGCAGCTCAATGCCTCTAAGCCCTGAGGTTGATGAAGGGAAGCAGGATCCGCTGCCAAGAGAAGCAATAATTTGGTGTCCCCATCTTTTTTTCTCCTTCTTCATCCTACCTAGGAGAGAGATCTGCTACTATTCAGCAAATAGGCTCATGCACCTCAGGGACAGGAGCAAAGGTCCGGGAGGATGCAAGGAGGAGCGCTGGAAAGAAAGTCGGGGTGAGGTCGGTACAGTGGACCCCACCTGCGCCTGGGAGAAGCGGCCTTCGCAGTAGCGTTGCGCCTGCGGCAAGTGGAAGATCTCATCCATGTAGGGCTCCCGCAGCGCCCGGCTGAAGGCGGAGAAAAGGAGGCAAGACACCAGGAAGGTGCAGCTCAGGGCGGCCGAGAAGTAGTAGCCCTCCAGCTGCGCCATCGCGCCCTCCACTACACCCGGGCCGGGTCGCCAGCCAAGCAGAGGGCGGAACGCAGCTCGAAAGCGGCGCCCAACGCGCGACCCGCCGGAGGGGATACGGCAGCGGACCGCAAAGGACGCCGGGACAGCGCAGACAGGAAGGAGCTGTCACTGCTTCCGGAATAAAGCTTCCGAGTAACAGACTGGCCTATTGTCTGTCAATCACAATCTTGGGGCAACTCTGAGTGGCTAAAACCCATTGTGGGCGGGCCTCGGGAAATCCTGCGCGGGAGCTGCTCGCTATGCAACGGTTAAAAGCTCGCGGATCCTCCTTGCGCTCTTCTCTGCTCTCTCCTGTTCACTGCCAGGAGGCGGCGCTGTTCACCCACATTTCCAGCCCCGGAGGACTCAAAATTCGCCTTTCTTTTTCCAGTTATCTGTGTTCTTCCGTAGGCAACAGTTCGGAAGACATTTCCTTTAATCCGCTGCAAGGAGGGCGGCAGGGAGAGTTGCATGTGGGAATGGAGACTGACAAATACAGATTAAAACAAGAAAGGACCCGAGTCCTCCGCAGAATGAACATCCTGCTTGCAGGCCTTTTCTGCTCCAAGAGGCTTTCGAAATGCACATCCTCCTCGTGAGGATTTAGTTAGCACTCAGAGTACATGGTGCTGTAGGTAAAGGAGAAGGGGTACTCACTTTTAGAACTGGGAGTGTTTTCTGCAACGAAGACTCCCTTGTGCTTAGAAATTTGGATATTGATGACATGACTGTTGGCCCATGACTGTTCATCCCACACTGCTGCTGGCTACAGATCAGCTTGGACTTGGACTTTATTGTAAATCCTGACTCAAGAACTAATGAATAAACGGAGAATTAGTAGTTATTAATAACTATTTTAAATTTTTCCTAATAAATCGTGCTTAAGCATCTTAGAGGATGGTGCTATGGGGCGCATATTTTTTAGTTCCAAAATTATTTTCAAACTTGACAAAATCTCTTTATTCTGTAGTTCATATTTTCAGAGAAGATGTGAGAAGTTATTTGAATATGTTGAATTATAGGTTCTATAATTTTACCATATATATGGTTGGTGATGCTTTGTAGGAAAATAGCCTCTCTACTAATTGTAACTGGCTAGTTTTTGGTAGCAACATGTCATAAAGCTAGTTGACTCAATTTAATTTGATAGTTTCTCAAAACTCGGTGCCTTTCTATTCAGATTCTACTTTTTCCTCACTAATAAAAAATTACTATAAATAAATTTACTGTAAAATATGCCAATTTTGTAGTTACTTTCATTTTTTGTTTCTGACTTTCATTTTTTGTTTCTGTGAGACAACACACAGACTCAAGCAGCTTAGAGGAGAAAGGGAGATTTGCTTTGTTTAAGGTTCTAGGGGAAATACAGTTTATGGTGGGAATCCCATAGCAGAAGGCATGGTAGAATGCAAAAGCTGGAGACCAGTTTAGGTCACTGTAGCAATCATTTTAATAGACACAATAATTTAATTTAATTTGAAAATGTCAAGATTTATCATGCATTTTTATTACTGGAAAGCAATTCTTAGTGAAAATACTGTGACCTATGAAGAGAGTTTGTTTACCTTTTGGTTTTAGAGGTAATCTGGTGCCCAGTACTAGCTAGAAGTCTGCAATCCATTTAAAACATTATGCTTTTAAGTATTTATATGATATGAACTCAGTGAGAACAAATAATGTGACAGCTTTAAAGTTTTTTCATTAAACTTAAATATGGAAACCTGGGGATAGAGATAATTTTCATCAGGCAAAGCACACACCTTGCACAGAATGTCTCCTGATATGTGCTTCTTAGTCCTACTTTTTTTCCCTTTGAGTTGCTTTTCTTTTAAAGGATATTTATTCAATATGGCCATATTGAAAAGAGCTATAAAGAGAGCCAGTGGTCATGCCCATCCTAATTCAGTCTTCTCTGCTTGAGTGTACTCATTTATTTGAAGAGAAGAGAGGAGGAAAAGAAGGCATCCCATAGTGCATAGGTGAAGGTTAGAGGACAGTTTTCAAGTCAGTTCTCTCCTTCTACCACGTGGGCTTGGGAGGATAGAACTAATGCTACCAGTTTTGCCAGCCAGCAGTTCACCCACTGTGATTTCTTGTTGACTGCTTTGAATTGCTTGTCTGAAAGAAAAATACCGTATTGTATTAAAGAAGATAGATTTATTTAATAATCATAAGAGATTAAATACTACACTGTTTATTGCTATCTGAAAAATTGTAGTTTCTGCAACAACTACGCTTTAATGATTGATCCAAGCATAAATTGTCAGAAAGGTCTAAAGGACTGTAATCACACTTTTTTCCACTAGAGGGTACTTGCTGCCAACTTCAGCAGAATCAGCACCAATTTATTTCTGGAACTGAGTCCTGCTTCTTGACCCATTCTTAGATATTTTCCCACTAAGACTGTCACTCAGGACGGCTGTGTTTGCTAGCTTTTAATAACATTGTTGTGTTGGATGGATGATTCAGGGGTTAAGACTGCTTATAAGCAGAAGGAGTTCAGATCCAGAGTCCCATGTAAAAACACCAAATGAAAATGGTGGAGGCCTAACTTCCCCCCCTAGCAGGCAGAGCCTGGAAGTTCTCAAAGCATAGCAGAAGGAAAGGTGAAACATTTCCAAAACAGGGACACACAATCTCCCCCCCACACACACACACACAATTTTTTTTTAAAGTTCATTGTTATCAAAACCAGTAATTTCTCACTTATTTCTGCATTAAAAATTTTCAAGCCATTTTATCATGCCTGAAATTTTGGAAACAGGTGGGAGACTAGAAAGTCTGATAGCCATTCAAGTCTACCTGGGGGTAATTGGCTGTCACTGCAACCGGGCAAAACACTGCACACTTTCCTGGATCCATCAGTCACCTCAAGAGAAAACCTTATCCTCCATAGAAGGACACTCCTGAAGGAGTGAGAGAGGCAAACATTCTGCCTTTGTTGACTGGAGTGGCAGGAAGGCCTGGACTCAGGATCACTCCTTCAGTAATGTTAAACACAAGCAAGTGCTTCTGAAGGAGGCAAGAAGCAGTGATTCACACCCCTGGAGCAAGGAAAGATGAATCTCTAGAAATTCTGCTCTCTGGAGACAGGCAGGATTCATTACCACTGAAGATGGGCCAGGGCACCAAGTCCATGTCTTTATCTTCCACCATGAGCAAGCCTTGGGAAACAGTGCAGAGATGAGAAAGTTAGCTAGACAGGAAGTCTTCCTGAGACTTGGAAATACTAAGGATGCACGGAGAAAAACCTTTGGTATCCCTGGTACAAAAAGGCAGCCGGCGATATGCCTTCATGTGTATGCCTTTATTAAATAATTTAAGGAAGGGATATAATGGTCTCTTATAAATGTGCATTTTTTTCTAGTTCAAATATTGGCAAAAGATTTGCTAAAAGGTTTGCATCAATTTAAACTTCAAGCAGTGTCTGAAAGATTTTCACATGCCTATTTATATTTCTGTCCCCATCAGCACCTGCTACTGTAATTTTTTATTTTATAAACTCCAGTGCACAGGAATGTCATTATATAGTAATTTTAATTGCATTTCTAAGATTACTGTTCTAAGTAAGGACATTTTGAATTCATTTATGAATCACTAATATGTATTATCTTTTTTTATTATTTATTCAATTGTGCGTGTGTATGTGTATGTGTGTGTATGTGTGTGTGTGTAGAACCATGGACGAATTTGGGAACCACCATGGACCGCCTCCTTGTTTACTCTGCCCCAGGATTCACAGGCTCCGCTCTACTAGGACCAGAAACGCAGGTCGCCCCTGCTTCCACCCGGCGTCTATACATGGGGTCTAGGATCCGAACCCAGGACCTTCCACCTGCAAGGCAGAGGCTTAACCCCTGAGCCACCTCTCCAGCCCCACTAATATGTATTATCTTATATTCAATTCAATATATGTCCTTTCATACAATAGACAATTTTAATGAAAAAGAAGTGTTTTTTAATGGGTTGCTAAATTTGCTCTTTCGCAACTGTAAACACATGTATACATGCATACACCCCCCCCCACACACACACACACTGCCTTCTGGTTACTGTCACCCTCAGTCTTTCTATTTCACTCCTTTGTGCCTTTAAGTCTCTTTCCTCCATTCACATTTTTTCATTTTGAGACTTAATGAGTTCAACTAGGTTCATGTGTGTGACCAAGAGTTTGGAGCTATCCATTGGAACACGATGGACTTGTCCATGAATACCAACTGATATTCCCCAAAATCTATCAGTACTCAATGGTTCAGCAGGTATCCAGAGCCCCATAGGCACCTCCTTGATCTATGATTACCGACAGTCCTGTGGAGGACACTGCAGGAGCTGCGGCTGTGAGATCATGACTGCATTTCAGTGTCATGCACTGGACAGCCCTCTTCCACCTTCTGGCTCTTATATTCTTTTGCTCTCTTTTCTAAAATGTTCCCTGAATGTTGGAGGGGGTATTACAAATATCCTGTTTAAGGTGGAGCACTCAACTATCAATTATTTCAGCACCTTTAACAGCCATGCATCTCTATATTCGCCATTTTTCACTGCACAGACAGTCTGCTTGATTAAGGATGGAGGCAGCATCCATCTGTGGATATAAACATAAAGTTTCAGATGCAACATGGTGCTAGGTTAATTTAGCAAAACAACAGCCACAAGTTCCCCCATAGAAAAAAGCAAGCATCTTTTATTTTATTTTTAATTTTATTTTATTTTACTTTTTTGCATGTGTAGATGTGGGTATGTATGTTTGTGGGTATTTATGCATGTATGTGTGTTTGTGTATACAAGAGGGCACTGTGTATGTCTGTTGGTGCCAAAGGGTAACATCAGGAATTATCCTGGATTGCTCTACCTCCTTATTGCTTTGCTCTGGGGTTCTTCATGCTCCAACTTCTAGGATGTCAATATCATTCCGTCCTGAAATTTTTGCAAGAGATCTGGGATCCAAACTTGGGCTTTTGTGCTTGTGAGGCAAAGGCTTAGTCACTGAGATATCTCCCCAACTCAGAAAGTACCTTTTAAATGGGAGTAGACAATGTTCCTGCTGGGCGAAGGACTGATGAATTAATGGAGGATGAGGTTGGTTGTTCTTCTTCTCTATTTCTGTAGCTGTTTCACACTTCTGTTGCAGTTGCATTTGACAAAATAAATAAATAAACAACTAAAAGTGTACAACAGGCTTACAACAAGGAATTTTCATTAAATCTTGAGAAAAATAAGCCATAGCATCACAGTACAACAATAAAAATTAAACACATCGAATTGCAATCTGAATACTACATACACTGTTTTCTAGTTGACCAATTCTTAGAAGAAAGCCAACAATTTTCAAAAATTCTCTGCCATCATATGCCACTCTCTAAACAGACTAAGAATTGCATATATTAGAGGATGGTCATTTTATTGAAATGCAATAAACTCTAATCAAGTTTCAGTTGTCTGTTACTAAAAAGCCCAGTTGTCTGGCTTCTATGTTTTTTACTTTTATGAGTTTTAGTTGCATTTGTGTTATGAACACTTTGGATTTTCTTTCAAAATACTCACAAATGCAAATAGATGAATAAAGCAATCACAGAAAAAAGTCTTAAAGGGGATAAGATACGTAAGGGGTAGGGGAGGTTAAAAAAAAAGTGGTTGAGAAGAAAAGGTGATAGCCTCACCTAGCTATGAATGCTTCAAGAATCCAGTGGAGCAACAGTGGTATGGAAGGTCTGTGGATAACCAATCACACTCTGAATGGCTTCTAACCTCGTACTCTTTATTGTTAGGGAGCACATGTCTGGTACTGTAAACCTGTCCCAATATCAGTGAAAGTGGAAAAACTGGACACCAGAAAGAAACAGATGTCTTAGTTATAAATGCTTGACAGTAAGCTATCATCTAAACATGTATTATAGCCTTAGATAAGAAAGCTCTGCAGCTCAATCTAGGTGCACCTTATTTCAAAGGAAAATTAGGGAGCCAGAAAACCACAATTGCCCAGAGTGCAAAGTGATAGCAACTCTGGAATGTTCAGCCCTAATCAGGCCATCAAAATCTCTCCCTATCCTAAGGTTCAGGGAACCTTTCAGAGAGGGCTGAGCCTAAAAGTATGTAGGTATACTTCCATCCAGGACACTCCAGTCATGACAGGCTGTTGCATCCAGGAGCTCACTGGAGTGAGATCTGCTACTTCTAGATCTACACAATGGTTGACATATCTGCATGTCCCATGGACCATTGAAGAGCTCAGGAAAAACAACTAACTCTGAGACAATCTCTGTCTGGGACAGGTGCTGGACGAAAGAAGGGGAAGCTTCCCCACCTGTGAACTTTCTCATTTAAGGGCCACTTACACTACCATGGAGACCTGGTACTTTATTAGTACATGCACCATAAGGGAGCCCAGTGATTCACATATGCATAGAGGCATGGAAGCGGGAGGGACATGACTGATTGGTGAAGGAAAGGACAGAAAAGGAATTGAGGAGGAGGAGGGGGAGGGGATAAGGACATAAACTCAATATGTACATGAAAGATTCTTAATTTCAAAAGGTTAAAAATACTCCTGAAGATCACTAAATGTATATGCTCAGATTTTTCAGTCTTTTCCTTTATGGCAAATTTCATTTATGAAATAGCTATACACTCTAAAAACATACTGTATTAAAAAGATACTGTTTTAAAATACCATATGTATTTGTTTTGCTTGCCTATTACCTGAAGATTTTAAGTCACACATGATAGGTTGTATTGTATTTTATGAAAATGGCTCTAATTTTTCCAAGTAAGAATACCTGTCTCATCCACTCTTAGTGTCACTGCTCCATACAGTGTTGCTAATGTGAAAGTGAGAATCCAATGTCACATTTACATACTTCTGGTTCTAGCCTCTATTTCATTCCTGCTGTCATGTCATGTGCCATATGCTATATATGTTATGGTTATAATGTCATTTTTTTCTGTATGCTTAAAATTATTTTCTGGTTTTATTTGTCTATTTTCAGACAAGGAATCACAGTGCAACCCAGGTTGGCTTTGCACTCATAATTTTCCTGTTTGCCTCCCAAGTGTTGGAATTGCAGTCATGTGCTACCATGAGCACCTACAATAAATATTAACAACTGGCATAGTGTATTCTTTTACTGTTAACTTTCTATAAAAATTTATTGGAGGGACCAGGGGATATGGCTTAGTAGTCAAAGTACTTGCCCTGAAATGACTGAAGTTTGGATATCCATATCCCATACACTGTGCAAAACACCTGCTAGGTATGGAAATCCATCTGTATTCCATTCTCAGCAGGTGGAAACTAGGAATTCTGTCAAGCTGACTAGTCAGACAAATTTTATTGGTGAGCTCTGGATTTGATTAGAGATCCTTTCTCCCAAGGAATAAAGTGGAAAAAAAATGAGAATGATTCCTGATACCACCTTTGGGCTTCCACACACATGTCTACACATGCACTCACACCTACGTATGCACACAAACACAAATATACATTCACATATACATTGCACACACAAGCATATGAAGAAATAAAGTACCATGAGATACATTGTTCCACTGCATATTAATTTATATTTTGGAGCTGGAGAGGTAGCTCAAGGGTTAAGCCTCTGCCTTGAAGGCAGAAGGTTCTGAGTTCGGAACCTAGACCCTACGTATAGACACCAAGGAGAAGTGGGGGCCGCCTGCGTTTCTGGTCCTGGTAGGGTGGAGCCTGTGAATCCCGGGGCAGAGTAAACAAGGAGAAGGTAGAAGCGGTCCATGGTGGTTCCCGAATTCGTCCATGGTTCTACACACACACATACATGCACGCACCCACACATACACATACAATTGAATAAAATAATAAAAAAATTAAATTTATATTTTATTAATTCTCACAAAGTGCTGGTTGCTAATAGAATTTTGTTGAATCTACTGAAAAATTTAGAGAGAGAATTGACAATTTTTCCATATATTGTGTGTTTCTGACATCAGCAATTGTCTTTTCGCCATTCTTGGTTTAGTACATCAGTCAGATTATTGACTATAAATGCTTAGTGTAAATGCTGAATGAGTTTCAGTGGGAAGAGTATTATGCATGAATGAGTGGGCATGGAAACTGTATGGTAGCCTTTTCCATTGTCTTTATACTTACATAAGACTGTTTGGTCTTGAGAACCCAAGACATCCCTGTGTACAGAGTTGAATAAAGACAAGGTCTAGAGAGTTGACAGCTATTATATCTGAGAAAAAGGAATAAAATGGAAAGAAGAACATCCTTCAGAAAAATTACAAGCTTACTGTTCTTATTTTACCTTTTAAAAACACAACTGGGGTTCACATAAAACATGGGGTCACAATCAGTTTCTGTAACCCTAAGGCTCAGGAAGTGAGGGCGGAGACTGGAAGCTCCAAGAGATTTCTTGGCCTGTTATCCTAGCCACAACATTGAATTCTAGGTTCAGTGAGAAACTGTCTCAAAAATATTAAGGAAGATAAGAGTGATGAGAATGACTTCCATGTGCATGATACAGAACACACACACGCACACACACACACACACACACACACACACACACACACAAATACAAAATATTACCTATTAGTTAGCCTAAAATAATTTAATTTTCTGATATGTGCTGAATTTATCCTTGTTTTCATGAATATGAATGCTCTGCAGCTGTAAAGCAAATAATTTACTCCTCTCCTTCTGCAAATTCATTATCAGATGTTACTCTGTGGTGAAATCAAATTCTCATTAAATTTCTCAGAAAATCAATACTATTAGCCCCACTGAGCCAAAGAAGATTTGCTTGTAATTGATAGGTAAATATGATCCAAACAGATTAAAGACATGCAAAGAAGTATTATAATGAAGCACAATGCTTCTTAGCAATTAGCATGTATTAATGAAGATTTTTTTATCAATGGAAAAGACCATCTGCTCATAAGTTGGAGTTTCTTTCTCTATGTCTGACGGGAGCTAGGGCATAGCTCAGTTCTAAGCAGTGGTCATATTTATATATGTAAATTTTCAGTCACCAAGACAGAATGTCTGTTACCAAAAACTTGAAAGAAGGAAATAGGTATTTTGGTTCAGAGTTTCAGGGAGTTCAGTCCATGGTTATTTATCCAAAGCATGTGAGCAAATCATATTTGTGGGAACAAGTGTGGGAGTTCTGTCTTGTCAATAACAGGAAACAGGAAAAGAGATAACATTGGGACCCAGATATGATCTGAAAAAGAATGAAGGCCTGTCTCCAGCAACTTTCTTCCAGAGGCTAGGATCTCCTGCTTCCATTTTAATGTTTGCTTTGTACTGAAGCACTTAACATATTCTCACTTGATAGAACTTTACAGTAGAAGATTTTGGACTTTATAAAACAGAGCCTTTTTATGAAAAACAGAGACTATAAAACAGAAATTTTCAAATGTTGAAACTATTAATGACTGAACATTTTAAAAGTGAACTATAAGAACATTTAATGTTCTTATAGTTAATAAATATAATTAGTTAACAATTAATGTTGAGAACTTTAAAAATTTAATTGAATATATTTTATATCATAAGATGAATATAATAATCTGTGGAGACAAAGATGGAAAGGTTATGGTTAAAAGTAATGTGTTTTGTGTCAAGTTGACAAAGGATGAAATGTGATAAATATAGGTGTAAGTTGAAGGCTGAGCTCTGGGCACATTTGAGAAGAGTAAATAGTTTTCAAGCCCTAAGCAAGGTTTTAGGAGACCATGTAATTGATGTGCAAAGACACACCCATGGTAGGTGGGACCATCCTCTGGGCAGGTGAATAATATGGGGAAAGTTGGTTCAGTAAATTGGAATTCTTTAGTATACTTTGGCAGTATTCTTCTCTGGTAAAAGAGATTTGCCTGTCTCTCATCAATCTTTTGGATACGGTGAGGACCATTACCTCAGTTCCTGATGTTGGGGTGAGCTCTTCTGCTAAGCTGGACTAAAAACTGTAATGGAATGAAGAGAAATGTAAGAAAGAATAAAGTCTGCTTATTCCCATAAACTCTTTGACTGTGAATTTGTTGGCGCCATGCAGGCAAGTTGTTATATCTCCTATAGTTTCTAGGATATCCCCCAAATGCCATGCTGTTGGGGCTAAGCATTTAATCCAGAGTCTGTGGGAGTCACCTCAGAAGTATAGACAGGTCCTTACAGGAGAATCCACTGACATGATGTCAGTTCTGGAGCTAGTATTTTGTTTCTGAAGGGGAGTAAATGAAAACAATACTGTTGGTCTCTAATGGAGTGGAGCCCATGACGTCACTCTAACTTAGTCACTTAGTTTATAGGCAAAGACTACATCAGAGACACTGTCTTATAGATGAAGCTCACGTCCTTAAGCCCAACAAGGCCAGCATGGGTTACACTATGACTTCCAAACCAGCCAGGGCCTCAGAATGAGATTTTGCCTTAAAAATCAGAAATAAATGAATAAATAAACAAACATCAAGCATCAAAAAGTAGGTTAATAGATGAAGCTTAAATTTCTATGCTAGTATGATTTCTTTTATATTAATTTTATGAAGACATGATTGATGCAAATATAGTTTATTTGTAATTTTAAGTGCACATGATTCAATGCATGACTCTTCATGAGCATGAGTGTAAGCACCCCAAGTGGCTCACTGATATGCTAACTAGGCATCTTAAAACACTTCAGACACTATGAGGATAATAGGACAAGTGTTTGACAAGAATATTTAGGTTCAACTAACCAAACATAGAGCCCTTTTTCCGTAAAAACAGTAACTTTGTTGAAAAATCACATGCTTTCTACAATGTAGAAGATCTAATTATTGCAAAGGCGTGACACTTACATTTAATGCATTGATCCAGACAAACGTCTCTGGCAATGTGAGGATTGCTATGAGAAGTTCGTTAGTTTTCCATCATGATTATGCATGACATATCTTTCATGTTGTAATACTCCATTCTTAAAAGAACACTATTACTGTAAGTAGTATTTGTAAGTTCTGAACTTGACACAAAAGCAATTACTTTTGAACTGTCCGGTATTACATTCATCTTATGACATAAAATGCATTCAATTTTAAAATAACAACCAGAATTGTTAAGATCTCCTGCACAGTTAATTCCAGTTCTTTTCTTATGTTCACAGAACTCAACCTATATATTACTGCTGTACAAATAACTACGTTAAAAGCAGCATTGCTACAGCTGTACATGATTGTTTTTCACTAATATTCTTGTTGAAGTTTCATCTCCAACATGATAGTGAGCAGTATTGTTACCTTCAAGAAGGATTTAAGAGGGTTGGGGAGATAGTTCAAAGGTTAAAGCCTTTGCCTCACAAACAAAAGGACCTGAGTTTGGATCTCCAGATCCCACTCTTGACAGAAATGGTGATGGCCTGACTTTCTGGTACTGAAAAGCAGAGCAAAATATTAAGAAGGTATTACAAACTAAGTTGACTTCTGCTGTCACCCTTGAGCTTCCACAGGACATGCTCAAGTGTCCTCATGTACACATGCATGTGCACATATGTATATCCACCCACATGTGTATGTGTACATGCCCCAAAAAGAGAGGGATTGATGAAGGAGGGATGTATTGAAGGAGCAAATTCTTGCTCTTGCAGGACTGAACATCTAAAGGGATATCTAGGGTTGCTGTAAATTGAATCTGACACTATCTAGTTTTAATGCATGTTTGTTCATGTAGCCCCTCTTCTTTATGTTTTGCAGCTGTGAGTTAAACTACCCAAAGACTTTCCGCAGAATCCTAGCCCAAGCTCTTAGATCCCCATAATTGTGAGATAAATAAATATGTTGTGGTAAAGATTTCCCAGTCTGAGATATTTTTCTAGAGTGGCACGAAGTGGACTAAACCATTCTGCAAAGGTTTGTAAGAAGGTGACATCTTCCATGTCAAATACTTAGAAGCCTTCTGTAGTCACTAATGGTCATGTAAATGTATAAATGAAGACTCTTTATGAGATTGTAATATCATCTGAGTCTGTCTAGAAAGGAGAAAAGTCATTGAAGTCACTGGGAACTGAGGAGATAGTAAGAGGGTTGATTAGGACCCAACAGAGGACAATGGGTGTGTGATAAGAGTGTTAGCCATGCCTTGTTTTCAAGAATATGTGATGAATGAAGTCTAGAAAATAAATTGTTGATGTGTGTATAATGAATCTTCGGCTTGACATGCTCCCAGTAAATATTTAATGAATTTCTGTTGATCTTAATATCATTTTAAATGGCATTGCATGAAAAATGTATCCTGTATTATTAAAATAAGGAAATAAACTAGAACCAAGGGACATCCTATTAAAGATTCTCACAGTGCATTGATTAACAAATGAGTGATTAAAAAATTCCCTGATATTAAATCAAGGTTATAGCACCACAAATTGACTTGGTTTATTTGTTTTGAAGAACAATTTTTAGTTGTAATTATTTATGACAGTCTTAAGTGTCATCCACAAATTTATTGCATTGTTTGGAAAGTATAATTAAATCTCTGCTTTGGGATATTTTAATGCTATTAATGCATAAGGATAAATCAGAGATCCGTTGTGTGAACACTAGAACATTATTGGATTGTTCACATAGCCGCTTTTCTTTTAGCCACATTAGACATTATTTGTATGTGAATAAATCATCACTGCCCAATATTATAGATGTAAAAATCAGTGCCCTTGGGGCAGCTACCATTTTTTTTCCACTAATGTAGGCAGGTACAGTTTCAATTATTTCCCACAAGAAATTTCAGAAGAGTAGTAGAGAAATAGCATGACATCTTTTATGTGTATCTCAGAAATATTCCATTAGCACAGATCTACTTTTAAAACAGCAGGATAAAGTGTTGATTTAAATGTAACCTTGGTCCACCTTCTTTGAAAGATTCAGTTTTCATTACTTAGAGTGTAAGTGCTTCTGAAAAGTGTGTAAGAAATAACCATGTCTCACCTAGCTTGTTCTGAGGCTGGAGGAAGCTGTCACTACAACCTAGACCAAATATCATACTGAAATGGAGGCATACTAACTACACTTCACTTCTTTTAATATTTTATCTATTAATAGATTTTTTGACGTTTTAAATTGATCTGCCTCAAATGAAAACTTCTGAAACACATAATATTTGCCTACTGGATTAATAGATCACACAAAAAGCAGTAAAAAATGGGTTTATTGCTATTGAAGGTAGTTTACAGTATTTCAGTTAAAAAAACTTCCTGTAAAGTTATTTTAGCTCTTTACTTTTTTTTTTTTTTTTTTGGTTAAGAACATATTAGTCACAGAAAGTAAGAACATTCACATTTTTTTAAAATGCTGGGATGCAAACCCAATGCCTGTGCAAGCTATATCCTAGATGTTTTAAAGCAGTTTGTTAAGAAAACTGATGCATGTGAAAAACACTGTGTTGTAAGGCATTCTTCCACTGGGCAGTCATCTTGAGCTTAGTCTTAGTCAGCAACAAGTAAATATCTCTAAGAGGCTCCTGAAACTGACTTGCTTGAGAGGGGGAGTAGTTGCTTCTTCCATGAAAAATAAGGACTAGAGGGAGGAGCCTCCTCTGCTAGCCAAAACAGGTTAAAAATGGGTGGGGGATGTGCTGCCGAGTGGTTTCAGGAAGTCTGAAGGAGACCCCCCAGCAGCGAAGAAGCCTAGGAGAGACTGATCATCAGCTAGTAGTCTGGAAGAGGACAGTAAGCAGTCAAGACTTGGAATAGTCGGGCCTGGAAGAGACTGCCAAGCAGGCCAGTCTGCTAAACTACTTTGCTGGTGCCAACCAGGCAACTTGTGGATCTGCACCCAAAGCGGGGTGGGGGGGGGAAGTGTTGTAATCTCCTTTGTCTCTTATGTATAAAAACTGTATGGAGACATAATTTAAGGCTACATACACATCACCCTGCCTGTGTATGTAAGCCCTGGTACCTCTCTATTTCTCTCTCTCTCTCTCTCTCTCTCTCTCTCTCTCTCTCTTATAAAGCCTCTCAGTTATTAATTTATAAAAATGTCAGAGGGAGACCCTGGAGAAGCCCAGGAGAGGAAGAGACTCTCCTTGCAAGCCATGCAGCAGAGAACTCCAGAAGGGCAGTTTCCATGTGTCTCACCCATTCTTGGGAGGCTTTCTGTTGATTAAGCTGCCTTTGTGTTGTCTCTGTTCCTGTGAACAACCCTCGCTCCTTCTCCTGTAAGGAGAATAAATTCCTTGGTTCACCAAATTGGACCTTGGTGTAATCATTTCTTTGATCTATCATCAAACTCCTTTCTGGGGTGGATAGACAATTGTGAGGTGTCTTCTCCAGAAAAGTGTTCACACAACAATACTTGAGAATTAATTGTAGCTTGTTATTACAAGAGAGAAATCTTTAAAAAGATTTCAGAAATAATGTGTATATATATATATATATATATATATATATATATACACACACATACATACACACATGTATTTATAAATAAATGTTGTTAAGGAAGTTGAACTTCCACGTGGTGATCAGTACCTGGGGAATGACTAGGTATAAGAAATTCAAAGAAATTCATTTGTTATATTTTAAGAAGAAATTCATAGATCAGAAAAAGAGAATTTTTATAACCACAGGCTCTTTCAGTCCCTGATGCAGCTGGTTATCTGTGTCAGTGTGTCACTCTGCTCAAGGACCTAAGCTTTACTCCAGCTTCCATGAGCAGTGAAAGGTACACCAGGAGGACCTTTCACACACATACAGTATTTGGTTTACTTTTCACATTTTACCAGCTTAACTGCTCTTTGCAGGTAATCCATGCCAATCTGGATAGCTGGAATCAATGTGGATAAGTGACAGTCAGCTACTTCTTGCATACTTTTCAGAAGCATTTACTCTGAAGAAGGAAAACAGAATCTTCCAAAATTTCAGGACCAAAGTTGTTTTTCTTTTTATGAATATAAATTTTTTTGTGTGTGAAAGTAAATCTTTGGTAATGGAAAGCATATTTTCCAGCATAAATTAAATTATGGTCTATCATGCTTGCTGGAGAGCAGGATCCTGACAAAATTACATTGATCTGCTCTAATGTTAATATTAGGATCTGGAAAGAAGACAGTTTTGAATCTCAATAGTTTTTCTCGTGAAAAACATAAGTATTCCATATTGTGTCATTTCACACACTTATGAGATTGCCAATCAAATCTATAATTTTTGTACAACAGCCAACCAAGTGATGCAAACCTTAATTTCCAAAATAAGAAGGAGATTTGTAAGTAGTTTATCATTAGTAAGCTTATTCATTTCTCTAGCATGGACACCAGAATCATGTCCACCGGAGTAGGCCTTCACAATGTCAGCATGGGAGGCTGTGTGATATGATAAAGGTGAAATGGTTATACCATTATTAATAGAAGAATGTGGAGATTTCTTTTTACACATATGTATGTCTGTTTTGTATTTGGATGGGTGTACATACGTGTGTAGGCATGTATACAAGAAGGCACTTGAGTGTATGGGGAGGCCCAGGAGTGACATCAGAAATCATCCTGGATTGCTCAAAGTCTTTGTTGATTTGCTCTGGGGATTCCCAGGTTCCACCTTTCAGGGTTGGAATTACAGGTTATCCTACCCAGATTTTTACATGGGATCTAGGGATCTAAACTCAGTTCTCTTTACTTGCAAGGCATTGACTTTAACCCCAAACCATCTCTTCAGGCAGAATGTGGTGCTTTTTTTTTCTTCAAATCAGTTTAGGACACAAAGAATATAAAGACAAGTCTGTTTGTTTTCAATTGCATGTTCTCATTGTGTGAGAACAAAGCAAGTTCTACAGCAGTAAAAGGAGCTAAGGCTTCTTTATATAATACATTCCACTGTTCAATTAAAGAGGAATTTTATCTTTATTTAAAATTTCAATTTGATTACACCCTTGTGGATATTGATTCTCAGCAGTGGGTTGATAGCTATGCAAAATAATACCACAAACAAACTTGTGTTTTGTACCCTAAATTCCATGAAGGTAGTTATCTTGACAATCTTTTCAATAAGATTAAAGAAATAAGATAGTCTAAATAACCTAGCGTTGATAGTCATTGTTCATGGCATACCAATAGTATAGATTTAATTTGCTCTTAAATTCACATAGTGATTTCTCATGTACTGCCTATGGGCTATAATATGAAATACAATTCCAAATGAAGAATGAAAGTCAGAAAGGAACTTAGTTACTCCAGATAGCAGACTTTGAACTACCAACTTGCTGTTATTTACAATGAACACATCAAGGTAGTCATGAGCATTATGAAATGGATTTATTTTAATTCATTTCTCGTAAAGTTTGGTATCTCTGAATTACATAGACTATCTCCTATTCATAACACATTTATTGCAGTACAGAAATTTGCAGTTTTAGAACACGTGCATGGCTCACTATTTTTTTTTTTTGATTTTGAGACAAGATCTTGGAAATTTGATCTTTCAATAAGTATTTCTTGTGTTTCTTCACTGTTTTTGTAACTGTTTCCTAAGAAAATTAAGGTTGTTAAATTTGGATAGAATTTCATTAAGTTTCTTTTTTTGGAAGAAAAATTATGTATTCTGTGTGTGTGTGTGTGTGTGTGTGCGTGTGAACATCTGTGCACCATGGCATTCAAAGTCAATCAACCTAAGGGAGAAAGGGAGATTTATTCATCTTACAGTTCCAGAGGGGAGAAACATTCTTTCATGGAGGTGACATGGCTGATGGCTGAAGCTAGAGGCAGGCTAAGTCGCTGCAAACATCCGGAGCCTCTCTTCTTCTGAGTTTTCTGTTCTACGGTTCCTTTTATCTGGTCCACTACTGGGAGGTTCCAATCGGATTTAGGGAGGGTCCAATTAGATCTAGGGATGTTCCAATCAGATCTAGGGCTGGTCTTTATATTGTAAATGTACTGATCTGGATAATCTCTTCAGGTGGTCTGACAGCTGATCTTAATTAATGCCAGGTATGTCAAGTTGACACCCAGGATCAACTATCACAATAGCACACTCAGAACAGCAGGAAGAAGACTGACTTCCCTGGACTTTCTACCTCCTCATTCCTGGCATCTGGGAGTATGCTCCTTTCTCTGGAGAATGGCGCGTGACAGATGGACTCAGTTAATAGTCTTGAGATTTGAACATTATCCTGGATGTTCAGTAAGCCCTAACAAGTTCACAGTGTTCTTGCCAAAAGAAGAGGGGAGGGTGGGAGTTAAACACCAAGACATGATGCCAGAAGCAGACGTCAAAGTGATTTGAGAAAGGAGGCACAAGCAAAGGAGCACAAGGAGCAATGGGAATGATTTTCCCCTAAAGCCTCCAGAACAATGGAACCCTTAAGAACATTCATTTTACATGGTAGTTCAGAGTCCATTTTTGTGTCTGTTTCCAGGGAGGGAACTTTAAATAAGGATATAGGGAGAAGTTTTCTGTTTCACTGCTACCTCTTCTTTTCAAGATCAATGGCAATAGAAGAGCACTGACATTAGCTGCACCTAGGCCACTTCTGGATAGGATTTCAAACAGATTCTGCCTCTCTGTAGTAACCACTCTGCATGCTGCTGATAAATTCACTGACCAGTGGTTTATACGGAAACAAGGTGCTTTATTCTGGCTTATGTCCGATTATAGTTATCAATCCAACTTGAGAGGAGAGTACAAGCTAACACAAGGGGCTGAGGGACTGACTGTACCATATCTATATATCCACAGAACTACTGAGAGAGGGACAATCTTACTTGACAGATGAGCATGTCTGGCTAAGTACATTGAAGAATGCCAGCTTCATTAACCAGCTCCCTCAATTTTATTTACCTGCTCAGGAACTAGTCCCACCCGCTGTCGACTGGAACTTCTGCATTAATCAGGCAGTCTTCTGCAGGTTTGCCCAGGTCTCAACTCAACTACTTCATAACTGTATTCAGAGCTCAAATCACCAATTTCAAAGTTGACACCTGTATTTAGCTATGATACTTTTTTTCACATTTCCAGTGATGTTCAATGACCAATTGCGTATAGATGGAATATACCTTATAAATTGTATAGTTAATTAATTTCTTGATCCAACTTCATCTTTACTAGCACAACTGGCTGGAAATACATGGCTCAACAGTTAAAACACTTGCCACACAAGTCAAAGGACAGGAATCTGGATCCACATATCCCACTTAAAATACCTAGCAGATGTGAGTGTAATTCCAACTCCAGAAGGTGTATCTGGAGAAAGCTGGCTAGACAGAATGGCCTTATAGTTGAGCTCTGGGTTCAATTAGAAACAGTATATATATATATATACATACATATATATATATATATATTTATTTATTTAAAAAGATGTGCAAGTGTTTGAAGATCATTTCCATTATAAAACTTGGGTCTGCACATATACACACTCATCAATGTGCAACCCACATATGCATGCCCATGCATGTGTGAACATGTTTAAATACATGTACCCTCCCACAAACATGCAGCTGGAAAAAATAAAAAATAAGCTAGTTCTTTTATTATAAATCATAAAAAGAAAACTAAATCCATGCCTTTGGTCTAGAAAAGAAACCAGAGCACTTAGATTTTGAAAGAAGTACTTTCAAAGTACAAAGTGTTAGAGTGGTTGATATAGAGTCTCTGAAGTTCTGGATTGTGGTTTGTTGATTTTCTTTTGCAGTTTTTCTGCTCCTGCAAGACAGCCTAATCTCTCCCCATCCTGGAGCTCAGGGACATTTGCGGAAGAGGGGGCGGTAAGATTGTAAGAGCAAAAGGATGGGAGGAGCAACGATTTGCAAGATTCTCAACAATAGTTGGGGCCAAAGCAATCATAATGGAACTTTGCATGCCCTGCGCAATGTCCAGCGCACTGTTGCCCTCATAAAGTCTAGCATCTGTTAAGGGCACCGAGACCCCTGGAGGCAAGGGATTGACAGCCATAGTAGTAATCTTATGATTAAGGGGAACAAGAGAAAGGGCTTATGGAAATGCCACTGGGTCCTTATATGTCATCGGAGAGGAGGACCCAGTGGAGAGTTAGGCGCACACAATAAAGGACTCTCTGGGAATTGGGGGGGAGACACTGGGGGAAGGGGAGGGGGGAGGGAGGGAACTGGTAAAAAATTTTAAAATGTATAATTAAATTTTTAATAAAAAAAAAAAAAAAAAAAAAAAAAAAAAAACAAAGTGTTAGAGTGGAAAGAGGGGGAAGAGACACAGAAGGTGGATTGTTGAGTTTTAAAAACAATGCTCTTTGGAACAAAACAGCTAATGCTTGTTTTATAGGGAGTGAGAATGGCTTTCTCTTTCCACATATATGTGGCTCTGCAAATGACCTTGTCATTCTGCTTGCTTCTTTGTTGATGTTAATTCCTGCTTGTCTAGGATCAAAAGAGTAAAGAATTTTCTACCTTCCTATAATTTGAAATTTTTTTTCTCTAAGATATACTTTTTCACTTTCTTTGAATATTTTAAATATATTATATAGGGAAATAGCATTTAATTTGCATTTACAAAGGACCCATTTTACAAAGCTAAAGAATTATGAATTTTAGATCTTCATGTTTAACTGCAAATCAGAATAAAGCATTAAACAGTAGCATGTTAGAGTTGAAAAGGATGGGTTTGAGAAGATCACAATACCTAAAGTCAGGGAGATAGGAATTGGTATTTTCTTTAGCATTGTGCTTTTTTTTTTGGTCATCTGAAAATGGCATCATCACCTCTTTCCTATGGAACATTATCCTCTTTGACTGATAGCAATTGCTTGATGGGGGTTATTTCTCCATGTGATGGGAAGTGGGAAACATATAGTCTTTTAAAAGCAGAACTACTGGAAATTTCAAGGAAAACTTTGTCCAAAGTCATTACAGTCAACAAATGTGGAATTCAGGCTAGCTGGGTGGAAATGATCAATATTACAATTGATTCTTGTAATGTGACATTGACAGGCAATTCAGAAACTGTATGCCTGAAATCAATCTTCTAAGATGGAACATTCCAGATACTTAGAAAGTCATCTTCTTTAGCAAAGCACATAGATTATTATTTTTGTGCATTTCTTCAACTGAAGCTAGCATGCATTATTTTGTTCTTTCATTGACTCTAATAAGAAAGCTTTCACCACATAGCTGGCTATCAGTATTTTGAATAAATAAATCAACAGTGCACTGTCTATAAGCAGCCTTCAGTTTTCATGTATTTCTTTAACACATGTGAATGTAGCACCTTCTTTTAGTAAAAGTAGAAAAGCTTCCAGAAAAAAATCTAAGTTAACTTTTCTATTTTATAATGGAGGAAGCCAGGTAACAGTTATGTTTTAAACATGTTTACAAAGAAGCAAAAAATCTATAAAACAATTTTTTAAAAGTATCAGCTTCAAATCAGATTTTTACCTCTTTTCTTTTGCAGCTAAGACATAAGTAGGCATAAGGAGTATAATTCCAACAAAAGACTTCTCTATGGAAGAAGAAATGGATTTTTGTATAAATATTAAAAATTTGAGCCAACTGTGGACTTTTCACTTTTCCCCTAAAGTTTGATGTTTAATGCTTTTTTGTCTATTTAATTCTTCATAAAGTAGCATATTATATGTATAATATAGTGATATATATATATATATAATGTATATCACGATCCTCACCTAAAAAGCATGAGTAGGGTTAGTTTTTTCTGTAGCCAATAAAGTGAAATGGATTTGAGCTGCATCAAATTCCATGTGTTTCTGCTGCAGCAAGATTTTGAAGGTTTTATAACTGCAAGAAAAAGAAAACCATGAATCAACACACTTTCCAAATACACTGGTGAAAACATCAGGTAGGCAGGTTACAGAAAAGCAGTAATATATTTGCTAGAGGCCATAGATGCCATGACTCACATGGCATTCTTAGCTTTTTGATTGGTGGGAGCTAGTGGTCTGCTTCGTTAACACATTTCAAGTTTTCATAGAAGTCACAGGATATTGAACATCCACAGAAGAGAGACAAGGAATGATTGCTAAGTAGAGTGTATAAAGATCATCCAAAATAAATTGAAATTAGTCTTTGAATCTGTAACATCCCAATCCTCTTCTCAGCCATTGAAATTTTAATCAATCATTCCAGTCAGCCAGTGCAGCTTCTTTATAGGATGGCCTATATACGTAAGTGCATAAGTATGTGTACTCGCGTACATGCCTATGCCTATCCTTTCTTCATTGGAACGGGGTAGAACAATGGAGAGTGTCTCAATTTCTATCATGGTCTTGGAGTATGCAGAAGGTAAAGTGGATGTTTGAAGGCTGCACTAGTACAGCACAAGAGTGTTTTCTAGAAACAGAGCTTACTTTTGTTCAAAAGTTGTCAGATGGTGTTGAGTTGAGTAATGGACTGTCAGTATTTCTATGGTATACATAGTTGTATGTCTGATATATGTTGTATAAACCAATTAAATTAATTAGAAGAAATAGAATGACTATGGAAGACTCCTAATGAGTACATTTGTTATGTCTCTTAGTATAATGCACAATCAGACTGATTTGCAGCTTTCATTTATTAACATAATGCTGAAACATTAGATAATACATTATAACTAAGTATGTGAGCTTTTAACCCTATCTCTAACATGTCTTTATCACACCCGGGTAAAGCAGAAACAATAATACAAACTATCAGAGGTGTTCATATTGTTAAATTACATAATACACACCAACCTTTCAGTTTGATGCCTGCTGTATGCAATCTTTTGGAATTATTGGTTGTACTACTTTTCAGTTTTACATGTCAGAAAAGTTAAAACTGAGGGAGCTCCAAATGCAAAGACTAGAAGTTCTAGAAATAAGAACTTTTTTCTGGTTTCAGTAGGTTATTATTTTATTTACCTTCTCCTTGTTCTGTCTTGTCTCTGCACTTGGGGGCAGGGCGTGAAGAGCTTATAGAAGAAGGGTATCAGTTTCTTAAGTCTGCTAAAGTACTTTCCTTTCTAAAAGATCTTGAGGTTTTTGGGAGCTGGCCTAGTGATGGAGTTCTTAGTTAGCATGCGTAAATCCCAAGTTCAGTCCTCAATATTCCAAAACTAAAACAAAACAAAAACAAAAGATGGTTAGTGCCCTGTAAGTTGCATTTTAGTGAAATTTCTGCTAGAATCTCCAATCCAGTGAAGATTTCACAAGCATTTTATAAATACTGTGATGGGACTTAAATTTGCAAATATGAACGAAATAAGTTATCCAGGAAAAATGTGGAGAAAGACATTCTAGGAAGGGAGGATGGGGCACATGTAAAAGCAAAGGGGGAAAAATTCTCACAATACTCAGACTATAACATGCAATTCAGTGAGGCTTATGTTATTGCATGGCAAGAGCTGAGTTCTCATAATAACCGAGTGAGATCCAGAGTCAAGATTGTTACAACTTCAGACCTTGTTGAGCAGCCGAAGGAACAGGAAAATTTGAACACACTCAGGCCAACAGATTAGTTTATTGCTTTCCCCCAGAGCTCTAGAATTGCCAGTGGTCCTTGATTTTCCAAGAAACATTTTTTTAAACTCTTCAGAAAGTTGTTGTGAAGGCATATACACATTTTAACAAAACAGACAGCAGAGTCTAGAATGAGGTGTCTCTATAGTGATCTTGATTAGACTGGGGCACAGACATCACAGTTAATCTGTTTCATCGAAAAAGGAGAGTGCAGTGTGCCCTCTGAAGAAGAAACAGCCTCAAGCCAGTCTGAGTACAAAGGAAATGTCAGCCAAGTACAGTGCGTTTCCTTGGAATCAAAGTGTTTCGGTCTTGGGGCAAAAAATAGCCAACAATCTCTCTCAGGAGGCCCGAAGTGGCAAGTAGGATGAGAAGCTTATTGTGTTCAGACTGCAAGCAGAGAGGTAAAACATTTGTGAAGAAAAACAAGATTCTGTGCTATGGCCTAACTCTGACAGACAAATGGCAGCTTTGTTTATTTTTATACAAATAAAACATCCTAAATGTGATCTCTACAAGTGGAAGCAAACAAAGGAAAATGACTCATGTAGCTTTTAGTCAAAATCTGAGTTTATATTGAAAAACAATATAGCTTTCTTTCTCTCTCTCTTTTTTCTTCCTTCCTTCCTTCCTTCCTTCCTTCCTTTCCTTTCCTCCTCCCTCCCTCCCTTCCTTCCTTCCTTCCTTCCTTCCTTCCTTCCTTCCTTCCTTTTCTTTTTTCTCCCTTTCTTTCTCCTTCTCTCTCTCTCTCTCACACACACACACATCTATATGAATCATTTTCCCTTTTTGCTTCTAGATCTCAAACATAGTGGTAGGTGTGTGTATGAGAAAGAGAGAGAGAGAGAGAATGCAGGTACAGTGTGTGATGAGGTCAGAGGATAGATAACCTTAGGTGTTGGTTCTTGCCTTTGCACACTGTTTGGGGTGGTCTTTTGTTCCCATCTTCTATACAATATTCTGTCTCTGACCTTTAATCTCACCAAGACACACAATTACACATTACCATATCTGGCTCTGTATGGATTCTGGAGATTCAAACTCATGTTCTCAAACTCATGTACACATACACACACATACATACACACACACACACACACATACACACACACACATTTTCCCACTAAGTCATCTCCCCGAGTCCAATTGCAGTTATTCTGTAAAATTCTGTGTTCACTTTGAAATTTATGGAGCACACATAATCATGTCATAGATGGGCATGCCACAGGTGTTCACAGAGTAATAACTATGATAATCAGGGTAATGATTATCTCTGATTCTGCTTGTTCTTATCTCCTTGTGTTAGATATAGGTGTCAACTTGACAGTGGAAGGTTGAGCTTTGGGCGCATCTGTGAAAAACTGGTATTTAAGGTAAGTCCTAAAGAAACATGCAGGAGATTATCTAATTGGTGGGAAGGGCCCAGTCTATGGCGGTACTATTCTTTGAGCAGGTAGATAAGACAGGGAATCTGGAAAGAGCAGTGAATTTCATGAGTGTGAGCCCACTGCCTTACTTCACACAAAGTATGCAACACACAAAGTTGGCATACTTTGGCATACTTAAACCGAAATGCTGTCTGGCAAGTGAGGTTTGCCCCTCCCTCAATAGTCTTGTGGCTGTGTAGTGGATAGTTCCCTCAGCCCTTGATATTAGTATGAGGTATCCTGCCAGATTGGATTAAGAACTCTAGTTTGACAATTGTTAATCAGAATAAAGCTTTCTTGTTCCTGTAAGCCATTTGTCTGAGTTTATCTGCAACATGTAGAGTAACTATGACACCTTATATTCTTCAGACTCCTCTTTGAGGCATCTGTAGCTTCCTTACCATCTCCATCTCATTATCCTTATTCTTTATCATCTAAATGTTAACATTCTGCCAAAGGGTGCTGTTTTCCTAATATATTCCTGAATAAATATGTCATTTATCTTTCACATGACCTAACAACCTACCAGGTTCAGATCAGCGCTTACTCAAGGTGTTCTCAAAGGGATGGTCATTTTTTAGCAAACTTTATCCTTTAGGAAGTCAATAAAATAAGCAAAATAAGCAAAACTCAGATAGGTTGCTTTCAAAATTAAATATACCTAAACGCATCATATCCAGATTTAAATCAAATTCTTTAACCCTAAAACTGTTGCATCTCACTCACTCATTTTCTACTCTTTTGTTTTTTATTCTTTTAATGTTTTATGCATGATTTTAGTGAATCTATGATATTTTCACATCTTAATTCCCAATCCCACACAGTACTTCTTCCCTGTCAATCTTCCTCATATTTTCTTATCTTTTTGCATGAGTGGCCCACTGAATTTCATCTGGATTGACTTTTATGCATATACCTTAGCACTTACTGGAGCATGACTCAACATTAGTGGGTACACCATTGAAAGAAACATCTTCCCTTCTCACAACCAGAATTAACCCTCCTAGGTCTTTTCATCTTCTAACGTGAGGAAAGGCCACTTCTTTTTAGTCGCCCATCATTCTACTGTGCTCTATAAATTGCAAACTGAAAATAAATTTTATATTAGAATGGTAATTGTGTGAGCAATAAGTACAGGCATTCAGGAAATACATCAGTTCATTATTTTCCAGCTCCAATGAGTCATTGCTATTCTGGTGGAACAAGGAGTCCCAGGTGGAAAGCTGACATGGTTAGCAATAGACATGAGCCAAATATAAGCCATCATGACAATAAGATCTTTCCTGTCAGCAACACCAGACATGATCATTGTTGAGTCCAGATGCCTCCAACATGTATTCCTGCATACTCATCTTTACTCATTCAAAGACAATTAGTATTTAAAATCTGAGTCTCATTTGGAGCATAGATTTCTAACTAGATAACTAACACAAAGAACACAGAGCAGCTCACAGACTTCACACTGCTTCCTTCAGTTAAGGGAGCTAATAAAGGAGCTACAAATGATGACAAAATTTAACTTCCTTTCTTTTATCAGAAGTATCCAGGACCTCTAAAACTGACCTGTTGGACATTTTTGCCGGAGCTGACCACGGATTTTTGTACTATGGCACAAAAAGCAAAGACTATTTTAGCCTGTGTGTTTTCTGGCCAGAAAAGATTCTCATGCATAGGTAAGGGGGAGGGAGAATCATAAAAAGCAGGAGCTCATGCGTCAATGTGGATGTGGAAAGTGACTGAAAATAGAAGAGCCCAAAGTGGATGGTGGTGATGTGTAAGGCAAAGTCAGCAGTGCAGTAGCTGACTGGACGCCAACGTGAAGTCCTTAGGCTCATCATTCAGGACTAAAATAAGCACTCAAGGATCTTTCATTTTATTTTATTTCATGCATGGGTATATGGTGTGTGTGTGTGTGTGTGTGTGTGTGTGTGTGTGTGTGTGTATGTGTGTATTTATGTGCATGTATGTTCCAGAGGGCACTTGAATGTGTATGCCTGTGGAGATCCAAGGGTGACATCAGGAATCATCCTGGATTGTTCTACTTCATTATTGCTTTGCTCTTGGGGCTTCCCAGATTCTCCCTTCCAAGGACAGAATTACAGGCTCCTACAGTTTCCACTCAGTTTGGATCTGGTGATCCAAATTCAGGTCCTTTTGCTCGATAGGCTTTAACTCCTAAGCCATCTCTCCAAGCTTTATCATTTATTATTTGAGATTTGCGTCTTGGTTAGTAGGAAAATAGGCCCTGATGTTTTTGGATGAAATGAAGCTAAACTAACCCTCTAGGCATAGCAAAACAATTTATTGATTGGAAAAAGACCCATAGTATTGAAGCATATTCATCATAGTACTTCCAAACAAATACTAATTTAAAAAGCACACAGTGTTCCTCAAATGGTACATTCTAATTCAAACAGCAATCATTTTGCTGCCTAGTACATGGAAACTCCATTTTTTCCTGTACCCCAACATGCTTTGTCTTCTTCCCACCTGACAAAGAGTGGTGATTACTGAAGAGAGTGCTATGACACTTTTCTCTCTGGATTCTTGATATTTATATTTCATGCACAGGAAAAAACAGTTGATGCCTTAAAAGATTCCAAGGAAATAAGTCTACACTGCTTTGTAGAATTCTGCACAGATAGAAAGCTTCTGCTTTCTTATCTTACTACTTCAAACTTATTAGTTAAAACAATCTGTTCATTCCAGAGTATGTCAGAGCACAATTGTTCTCGCCTGTGTTGATGCAGCAAACTCCTTGGGTATGTTCTTCATTAAAAGTAATTTTCTTAAGCAGTTCATGAATACTGGAGCCTGATAGGAATCATTTTCTGTTCTATCATTTTTTACAACTCTGATCTGTGCCTTCCTTTAGAAGAAACTGATAAATATTTCAGAATTTAATGAATTAATGGGTGTATTAAAATTTACATGCTCAATCACTGTTGTATTCTATTTTCAACAATATACGTTGGAAATGTATCATTAAATTCAAATATCTAATGAAAAATAATTAAATCATTCTTAAAGGGCTAAATCGTATCCTAAAACCAAACATTTTTTTCAATATTTTATTTGTTTATTTAGTGTGTGTGTTTTGTGTGTGTGTGTGTGTGTGTGTGTGTGTGTGTGTGTGTGTGTGTCTATCAGAGTGCACTGTGTGTCCCTGCAGAGGACTAAGAGCAATTTTGGGAATCATCCTGACTTGCTTCTTCTGCCTTCAGGGCCAGAAGTTCAGGCCACTGCTGTTTCTGCCTGGTGTTTTAACATGGTACCTGAGATCTGAACTCAGGACCTGCTGCTTGAGAGACAGAGTATTAACCTCTGAGTCATCTCTCCAGCCTTAAACAAGGTTTTAATTGTCAGAAATTTTTACTTCCTTTAGAATCTTGTAAGGGCTAGAGAGATGGCTCAGGGGTTAAGACTGTCATGCAAGCAGAAGGACCTGAGTTTGGATCAAGGATCCCAAATGGTAGGCAGAAGTGGCAGGGCCTTCACTTCCTGTTCTAGAAGACAGAGCTGGGACATCCCAGAGTGAAGCAAAAAGCAGGTAGAAACAATACAGGATGACTTCCCAAGTCACCCTTGGGCTTCCACAGGCACACACAGTGCCCTCTGATACACACAGATGCATGCACATACACGTACACATATGCACACACACATACAAAATAAGTAAAGTAAATAAAAAATAAAGTCTTACAAACTAAAAATTTTTAACTGTTATAACTTAGTGACTGAAAATTACTTTTCCTACTTTAAACAGTAATATTAAATCATATCCAATTAGAGATAATACACATGATATAAGTAAGCACTAAGCACTGTAGTAGATAGCACAGTGCTATAAATCAAATAGAAAAAAGGTATAATTTCATTCTCATTATAAAATATGGGATAATTCTCATTATAAAATATGATTAACCAAGTTTAAAAGAGTCACTCTAATCAGAGCTGCTGAGTACAAAACTTAACATAGTTTTTATACTTCAAAGCATTCATTCAAGAGAACCAAAAATAAAGATGTGTACATTCTTCAAGTGAATATTTGAAAACTGAGAAAAATTTAGCAGCTGCAGAGAAAAAGATTAGAGTGAATTGAGATAATCATCTTAGAAATTCCAGACTTGCAAACTGCCATTCTGAAGAGGAGTTCACAATTCAATAAATACATATATTGTGTACAACTATGCACTGTGGGGGTCGTCAGACCCAAAGCCTGCTCTCTGGATGATACATTAGCATCTGAAGCCAGCTGTTGCTAGGTGCTCCTCCCCTGGGGGGTTGAGTTTGCCTCTTGTCTGCAAGACAATGGCAGGCTTAACTCCTCCCCTTGGGAGTAGAGATCACCTCCAGCCTGTTCTTGGATCACTTTTGTTTCTCTTAGAAACTGGCTGGGCTGTTACTCACCCAACAGATCTTTCCTGCTTATCTGAGATATGCTAATGCATGGACCAGGTAACTTTGTTTTGAGGCATATACATTGTCCACTTCCCTTCTAGCAACAAGGTGCCATGTCTGTTTTACTCTATCTGGCGACATCATGTCTGGTAGATGTCACTCCTGCCTTTTCTTTGTTAACTGGAATGTATACATTTTACATAACCCTGTAAAGAATTTTGTCCTGCTTTTGTTTTTCTATAAATACTATGTATGCTACAATAAAGTTGGCTTGGATGATGGACATCCTAGGCTCCCTCTGACCCGATGGCTGATCAATTCCTGCTGCTCCACTTCTGTTTCCTGCACGTCAGTCTGGATTTACACTGGTTCGTCGGCCCAGACAATGCACACTTCTATCTTCTGGGGTATAGCATTAGTTAAGAGACAAGCTCCAACTTTTCATGCAAATAAAAAAGATGAAAATAAAAAGGAGAAAAGCATTAGTCAACTGCAAGTGCTAGAGAGAGTTTTATAATAGATGTAGTGAGTGGTTGGGAATACTTGAGATGCTAATAGAAAGAATTTCTTGAACAAAGTCACAGCTAACTCATATTTTTATGGTGTGCTATCTCCAACATCCAAGCATTAGGTAGGAAGAACCTTTCTGATTGAAGGGAACATCCAGTGCATTTATTCTTTCTGATTAGAAACTAAAATCTTGGGGCTCATGAAATGGTTCAGTGGTTAGAACTCTTGGCTCTGCACATAAGGACTGGAGTTCAGATCCTTAGGTTCCACATAAAATGGTTAGCAGTTATGCCCATTTATAATTCCTGTCCTGGAAGTCAGAGCCTAGGAATTTCCAGAGCTATATTAGCCCTATAGGTTAGTCCTGGGTTTAATTAGATACCCAATATTATAAGAATAAGGTAAAAAAGCCATCAAGGATGATTATTGATATCCTCTGGCCTCCACATGTATGCATACTCACTTTCACATTCAACAACCTCCCACACCCATGAGCAAAATACAGTTACATACAAGCAAGTGCTCCCAACACACAGATAAACATGGAAAATGGAAGAAGGAAACAAAATAAATGGAGACCTAAGAAACACCGTGTGTAGTAGCCAGTATAAAGCAAGGTTGGGAGCTCTCTCAGTGTCTATGATGGATGTGACCTAAGCCTCCTCCACCTTCTGCCAGCCAGCCATGCCTTTTCCAACGTAATGGACTGTGTCATTCCTCTGGAACCATAAGTCAAATAAATCTCCCTTTTCTCTTCTTAAAAAAAAGAAGGTTGGATATTTTGAGCATTCATAGGAAGTAGGAAATCTTACATAAGACATTATTATTAGGCAAAATTAAATTTTTGTGTTACGTTAATTGCTTTATGTTATCATACTAGGAAGTCCTGTAGAGGAGAGATATAAACTAATTGATCCAAAAGATCACCCTAGAAGATCACCTAGGTTAAAATAAGTGATTTGGAATGGTGAATAATCCATGTCATAGAGGATGGTGGCAATAGAGATACACTTCAGATACATGTTGAAACAGAGCTTTCCAAACTTGCTGATGAAATGAATGTGGCTGGATTGAGAATGAAAGAATTCATGGAAAACATTTTTAATTCAATAAAGTGCTAAATTTGTTCAATACTAGGCTAGAATTCAGAGGAGGGGGAAGTCAGAGGTTACATTACACTATATGTTTTATAGACATATTTACTTTTGGGAAGAAGTTCAGTGTAGCTGAAATTGGCTTCGTTATTATCATAGCAAATTCATACAATGGCTCCCTAATAACTTCTCCCCACACAGCATAATAACGAAAGTTCATCAAGGAACCAATCACTAATTAGCACTTCCATTTTCACTCCTTTTTTCCCTCTAAAAATTCTTCTTTAAGGACACCCAGCCACTCCCTCAGTGGAGTCTTATAGCAGACTATAAGAGCCGACTGCTAGCAGAAGCAACCTCAGAGCCTATGAGGTTCCTTTCTCTAGCACAGCTCCACCTCCTAAAGTTGTCACAACTTTTTCAAACACCACATCAGCTAAGACTGTAAGCACGTGATTCTGTGGGGCACAACTCACATTCAAGCCATAGCAATCTTACTTCACAGGAGCTGCCTGAACCTGCAACACTGCTTCTTCCCCTTCTCTCTGAGGATTCTGCTTCTGTAGCAGCTACTAACTTGCTTACACTTTGCTTCCACTTTTCTGTCATACAAGGAGCTATACAGCCTGCCATTTTAGGCCACAGTCTTTGTACAGGGAGACCCAGGCTATGTCCCCACCAGTGGATTGAACTTCTCTTCCTAATCCACTCCGGGCATTGTGTAAATTATTGCAGAGAAATTTCTGCAACATTGTCAGCTTCATATAGTTTATTTAATAAAATAAAATATGTCTCTTTTTGTGTGTACATGAAAGTGTTTGAAAAACCAAGGCAATTTTTCATCAAGATTAGAGCTTATATTTTCAATGATCTTATGTAAAATTTAGGTTATGTAGCAAATTCAACCTGGAGATCATGTGCTTCACATACTTTCCAGACATTTTTCAATATAGAGAGGAGCAAAGTGTGGACATCAGGAGGCATGCTCCATGGGTTAAAATCCACACACAGGAAAAAGGTTTTAAAATATTTGATGCAAAGTGATATTAGAAAATCCAATGGAGAATAATTTTGATTTACAATATTTTGTTTCTATCAACCTGATTTTTAGAAAGATGTAATGGGAAAATATTGTCAGCTTGATATGATCTAGAATCACCTAAGAGACAAGCTCTGGGCATGCTAGACTGGGTTAAATGAGGTGGGCAGACTCATTCTCAATGGGACCAGTACCCTCCCATGGGCTGGGATCCTGAACTGACTAGAAAGGAGAAAGTGAACTGAACACCAGCATTTGTCTTTCTGCTTTCTGACTGACGATGCCATGTGACCTACTGCCCAGTGTTCCTGAGGACCCAACTTCCCTGCTGTGAAGAACTATCCTTGAGCTATGAGCCAAAGTAAACCCTGCCTTCCTTAGGCAGATCTCTCACATATTGTGTCACAGAAATGGAGAAGTAATTACTACATGGGCAAAGGAATTTGTGTGTTACAAGTGAATTACTTGCCTCAGCAATGCACAGGCAAATTATTATATTCTGTCTTCTATCTGTTTCATAGTATGGTAACATCACAGCATATTGCATTCAATTTAGATAACTGCATATATCATAAAGGCTATTTGGTTCTGTATCCTCTTTTATCAGTTAAACCCTTCTTTGTCGACTATGACATGAATTATAAGAGCAAATCATAGTTTTGTACAGACTGTGGCCACCACACTTCACTCGGTAGATTTGGTTAGGTTGAGGTAGAAACCAGAAGGCACTGACTGAAAGATCAGGAGGAAATGCAGTGTAATTCTCAACAATATCACATCCTATAGGCGCTGGAGCGAGAACTCGGGTGTTAAAGACTTTATCATATACACAAGCACCTGATTTCAAATAACAGATCCTACATAAAAAAACGCCAAGTAGAAATGATGGTGACTTGCCCTTCTGGCCCCAAAAGGTGGATTGGGAAAGCCAAGGCAAAAAATTAAGTAGTGAAATCTACAGTGATTCGTGAAGTTGTCTGTGAGTCTTTTCCAGCACATACAGTGCTCTCTTCTACACACACACACACACACACACACACTCACACACAACTTCCTTCCATAAATTCTTACCAATAGGTTTTGATGCTAAATTTATTGCTCAGGCATTTTCCATAGCTACATGTTAAGATATGAGAGATTTAAAAGCTTTTGGTTAGCTGTACATTTTTTAAAAAAATTCTTAGTGCATAGAATGATCTTGAACAATTGTTAATTATTGCCTGAGGTAGACAAGCCAGTCAACTAGCTTTCTTGAAAGTAATTGTTTAGTTTGCATCTCGACGGACTTCTGAGATGTGATTTCCTTGCTATTGGGTGGCTAGGTTCAACTGTAACCTGTTCACTTGAAAGTTAGTAGATGGCCTGAGAAAGCTAGTTTCTCATTTAACTTGACCTTTCTGTAGATGAACAAGAAAAAATATTTTAAAAAACTATTTTAAAGAAGTCTAATAAAGGTATTTTCTTGAGTAAAAATATAGGAATATGCCTGTAGTGATTGCAAAACAACTCTGGAGACTTTTGTACTCCATGATCAAATTGAAGTTTTAATCACTTTCACCAGGACATGTGTTCATCTTAACTTCCCTTCTTCTTTTTG
The DNA here is from genome assembly GCA_023101885.1 of Typhlomys cinereus. Taxonomy (NCBI): domain Eukaryota; kingdom Metazoa; phylum Chordata; class Mammalia; order Rodentia; family Platacanthomyidae; genus Typhlomys; species Typhlomys cinereus. The sequence continues at coordinate 1,278,992 of JALPQD010000347.1, read as the reverse complement.
CTTTCTATTTTCTATGATAACCGTATGATATATATGCAATGTACAGTACGTTGTACAATGAAGTGCAGAAGTAGAGACACTGATGCACTAGAGGAACCATGGAATGATCACCATAGTGAAAGTAGAGAACATCTCTGTCATCTGCCACATGCTTCCTTCATTATTCTTAACATACATCTCAAAGCAACAATCATTCTGCTTTTTTTTTATTAAAAATGTAATTATACATTTAAAATTTTTTTACCAGTTCCCTCCCTCCCACCCCCTCCTCCCCCCGAACACCCTCCTCCCTCTCCTCTCCCTCCCCATCCCCCAGTGCCTCCCCCCCAATTCCCAGAGAGTCCTTTATTGTGTACGCCTGACTCTCCACTGGGTACTCCTCTCCGATGACATATAAGGACTCAGTGGCATATCTATAAGCCCTTTCTCTTGTTCCCCTTAAGCATAGGAGCACTACTATGGCTGTCAATCCCTTGCCTCCAGGGATCTCAGTGCCCTTAACAGATGCTAGACTTTATGAGGGCAACAGTGCGCTGGACATTGCGCAGGGCATGCAAAGTCCTATTATGATTGCTTTGGCCCCAACTATTGTTGAGAATCTTGCAAATCGTTGTTCTTCCCATCCTTTTGCTCTTACAATCTTACCGCCCCCCCCCTTCCGCAAATGTCCCTGAGCTCCAGGATGGGGAGAGATTAGGCTGGCCTAGTTCTATGTGATTGATATAGAGTCTCTGAAGTTCTGGATTGTGGTTTGTTGATTTTTTTGCAGTTTTGCTGCTCCTGCAATGCCCTTCACTCCATCCTGCTGGGCACTGTATGTCACCCCCTGGACAGAGACAAAAAGCTGTTAAACCGGAATGTGTTATAATAGTACATTCAAGGGTAGATGTAATAAAAGTAGGAAACCTCAGTGAGGGAGGGGTCCATCACCCATTTGCAAAATGATTACTTTTTATCTGCTAGACTATATGCCCTCCCCTTCTGGTGAGATCAGTAAAGAACGTCTGTGAACTTAACCAGGTTTCTCATTACTTACTTGCAGACCTTGATGGAGGCCTATTTTCTCTGCTGTAACATGGTCCCCTCTCTTCTTGTGTCTGGTGTGGCCCTCCTACCCCATCTCTCTTGTTCATAATTCTTGCAATTACTGTGTTACATAGGTTTACTTTTGAGTGTCTCAATGTGGGCTGGGTGAGTTTGGTACTAGGAGCCACCTATTAGGGAGTACATACGGTGCTTAATTTTCTGGGTTTGGGATACTTCACTTAATATAATTGTTTCTAATGACATCCATTTCCCAGCAAATTCCAGTAATTCATCATTTTTGATGGCTGAGTAGTACTCCATTGTATAGATGTACCACCTTTTCCTTATCCACTCGTCAACTGTTGGACATTTAGGTTGATTCCATGACTTTGCTATTGTAAACAGTGCTGCTATGAACATGGTCGAGCTTGTGCTATCGAGGCGAACCTCTGCTGCATGGGGGGTTATTCCCAAAAGTGGGATAGCAGGGTCATATGGCATTTCAATCTTTAATTTCTTTAAGAATCTCCAGACGGCTCGCCAGAGTGGCTGTATGAGCCTGCATTCCCACCAGCAATGTAGCAGAGTTCCCCTCTCTCCACATCCTCTCCAGCATTTGTCTTTGTTTGTATCGTGGATTTTTGCCATCCTGACCGGGGTGAGATGATATCTCAGGGAAGTTTTGATTTGCATTTCCCTGATGGCTAAAGAAGTGGAGCATTTTTTAAGATATTTGTTAGACAGTTTAATTTCATTCCTGGTAAAGTTTCTTTTAAGTTCCAGGGCCCATTTTTTAATTGGGCCATTGTTTTCCTTGGAGTTTAGTTTTCTAAGTTCTTTGTGCACTCTTGTCAGTAGAGCTCTGTCAGATATGTGGTTAGTGAAGATTTTCTCCCATTCTGTGGGTTGCCTTTGAGCTCGTGTTACAATCTCTTTATCTGAACAGACGCTCTTTAATTTCACAAGATCCCAACTGTTGAGAGTTGGTAGCAGTGACTGTGCCATTGGATGTCTGTTTAGGAAATGTTGGCCTAGCCCAATCAGCTTGAGGGAGTTCCCTAGCCTTTCAACTATGGTTTTTAAAGTCTCTGGCCTTAAATCAAGTCTTGTACATGGTGACAAGTACGGGTCCAGCTTTAATCTTCTGCATGTGGAGATCCAGTTTTGCCAGCCCCATTTGTTGAAGATGCTGTTCTTTTTCCATTGCATTTTTGGGCCCTTTTGTCAAAGACCAAATGGCTGAATTTTGTGGGCTTATATCTGGGTCTTCAATCCTTATCCATTGATCTGTGTGTCTATTTTGGAGCCAGTACCAGGCAGTTTTTATAACTATGGATTTGTAGTATAGACTAAGGTTTGGTATGTTAATACCTCCAGCAGTGTTTTTGTTACTCAGGATTGTCTTAGCTATCCTGGGTCTTTTGTGCCTCCATATGAATTTTGAGATTATTTGGTCAACTTCTTTAAAGAATTGCTTTGGGATTTTAATTGGTATAGCATTGAATTTGTATATTGCCTTTGGTAGGATGGTCATTTTTACAATGTTGATTCTGCCAATCCAGGAACATGGGAGGTCTTTCCACCTTCTGATGTCTTCTGCAATTTCTTTCTTGAGTGTTTTAACGTTTCCATTGTAAAGGTCTTTTACTCCTTGGTTAGGTTTTTACCAAGGTATTTCATTTTTTTAGGGGCTACAGTAAATGGGATTGTTTCTCTCAAGGCTTTTTCACTTCTTTCATTCTGGGAATATAGGAAGACCTCTGATTTTTGCACATTTATTTTGTATCCTGCCACCCTGCTGAACTTCTCAATTAGTTCCAGGAGCTTCCTGGTGGAGTTTTTGGGATCACTCAGGTATAAGATCATGTCATCTGCAAACAGGCATAACTTGACTTCTTCCTTGCCGATTTGAATCCCTCTTATGTCCCTTTCTTGTCTTATGGCTTCAGCTAAGACTTCAAGTACAATATTGAATAGAAGTGGTGAGAGTGGACAGCCTTGTCTAGTTCCTGATCGAAGTGGGAATGCTTCCAATTGTTCCCCATTGAGCATAATCCTTGCTGTGAGCTTGTTGTATACACCTTTTATTATATTGACAAAGGTTCCTTTCATTCCTACAGTCTCTAGCGTTTTGATCATAAAAGGCTGTTGGATTTTGTCAAAGGCTTTTTCTGCATCTATCGAAAGTATCATGTGGTCTTGGACTTTGGACTGATTTACATGATGAATTACATTTATTGATTTCCGTATGTTGAACCAACCTTGTGTGCCAGGGATGAAGCCTACTTGGTCCCCGTGAATGGTATTTTTGATATGTTTTTGAATCCGATTTGCTAAGACTTTGTTGAGAATCTTTGCATCTGTGTTCATCAGAGAGATCGGCCTAAAGTTTTCTTTTTTAAGTGAATCTTTATTAGGTTTTGGGATTAAGATGATGTTAGCTTCATAGAAGGAATTTAGTAGTGTTCCTTCCTTTGCTATTTGATGGAACAGTTTAAGGAGTATTGGTGTTATTACCTCCTTAAATGTCTGGTAGAACTCTGTGCTGAATCCATCTGGTCCAGGACATTTTTTGGTGGGAAGATTCGAGATTACTTCTTCAATTTCCTTGTATGTTATAGGACTATTTAAATAATTCACAACTTCCTGATTCAATTTAGCTAGGTTGTGTTTACTTAGAAATTCATCCATCTCTTTTGTGTTGTCAAACTTCACAGAGTATAAGTTTTTGAAATATGATGTTATAATTCTCTGCATTTCTTGGGTATCAGTAGTGATAACTCCATATTCATTTCTAATTTTGTTAATTTGGGTTTTCTCTCTCTTGCTTTTGGTTAATTTAGCTAGGGGTGTATCAATCTTACTGATTTTTTCAAAGAACCAGCTTTTTGACTGGTTGATTTTGTCTATCGTTTTCTTAATCTCGATATCAGGCATTTCTCCCCTTATTTTGCTAATCTCCTCTCTTTACTACTTTTGGGATCAGATTGCTCTAGTTTCTCTAAAGCTTTAAGCTGCATTGTTAAGTTGTTTATTTCTGATGTTTCCATTTTTTTGATGTAGGCATTAAGAGCTATGAATTTACCTCTTAGAACAGCTTTCATTGTGTCCCAGAGATTTTGGTAAGTTGCATTTTCATTATCATTCACTTTCAGGAAATCTTGAATTTCCTTTTTAATTTCTTCCTGAATCCAATTCTCATTCAGCATCATATTGTTAAGTTTCCAGGAGTTAGTGTATTTTCTCTTGTTTGATGTGTTGTGGATGTACCGCTTTAGGCCGTGGTGGTCTGATAGGGCACAGGTTAGAATTTCAACTTTTTTGTATATGTGTAAATTCGTTTTGTGGCCCAATATGTGATCTATTTTGGAGAAAGTTCCATGTGCTGCCGAGAAAAATGTGTATTCTTTGGTACGTGGGTGAAAAGTTCGATAGAGATCTGTAAGGTCCATTTCTTTCAGGGTTTGATTAAGTTCCAAAGTGTCTCTGTTAAGCTTTTGACCTTTTGATCTATCCCATGTTGAGAGGGCGGTGTTGAAGTCCCCAAGAATTATCATGTGGGGGTTGATTTCTTGCTTTAGACACTGTAGGGTTTTCTTAATGAATGTTGAGGGGCCCCTATTGGGTGTATATATGTTCAGCATTGTGAAGTCTTCCTGGTGAATGGTACCTGTGACTAAAATGTAGTATCCATCCGTATCTCTTATAATTTTCTTTGCTTTGAAGTCCACTTTGTCTGATAACATAATGGCTACCCCTGCCTGTTTTCTCCTTCCATTAGCTTGTAGAATTGTTGACCAGCCTTTTATTTTTAGAGCGTGCCTATCTTTTGTGGTGAGATGGGTTTCCTGCAGGCAGCAGATTGATGGATTGTGATTTTGAATCCAAGTTTGTAATGTGTGTCTCTTGATCGGTGAATTAAGTCCATTAACATTTAGTGTTGTAATGGAGACATTATGTTTAGTAGTTTTTATAGGTATATTGCTTCGCTTTTAATGGTGTTATATTTGCCTTTTATTCTCCTGGATATGCTTGTTTTTTTCTTCATGCTTGAGTATCATTTCTAGCATTTTTTGAAGGTCTGGTTTGGTGGACATGTATCCCTTCAAGTTGTCTTTGTGCTGGAAGATTTTTCTTTCTCCCTCGATCATGACTGTTAGTTTTGCAGGGTAAATCAGCCTGGGTTGACATTTTTGCTCATTCAATACTTGAAGTATGTGTCTCCAAGCTCTTCTTGCTTTTACTGTTTCGACTGAGAAGTCATTTGTTTACTTTTAAAAGTGACTTGTTTTTTCTCCCTTGAAGCTCTCAGCACCAGTTCATTATCTTGAATGTGGAGTGCTTTAACTATTATTTGCCGCGGCAAGCTTCTGTTTTGGTCGTATCTGTTTGGGGTGCGGAATGCCTTTTATATATGGATGGGCCTCTTTTTAGATGAGGAAAGTTTTTCTTGATGATCGTTTGAAAAATTTCCTCAGGGGTGGTATTTTGAGATTCTTGCTCTGGTATTCCATGAATACGCATGTTAGGCTTCTTCAGGGTGTCCCATATCTCTTGGATATTTCTCTCAAGTATCTTTTTGGCTTTAACAACCTCTTCCATTGAGCTGGTTAATACTCCCACTTTATCTTCAAGGTCTGAAATTCTGTTTTCTGCTTCATTAGTTCTGTTGATAAGACTCTCTGTGGAGTTCTGGGTTGAAGATAACTTGTCTTTAGCTCAGTTTTAAACTCTGCTTGAGTTGTTTTAACTGCTCTATGCCATTTTTGTTTCTTGCACTGTTTTTCTCAACTCCTCCAAATGTCTGTTGTGTTCCTCTTCAAAGCGATTGATTCAATTATGTAATTCCTCCCTGATTTCCTCTTTCATAGTATTCAACATGGTAATGATCATATTTTGAAAGTCGTTATCCTGGGTCAGGCTTTTTTGGCCTTTTTCCGCGGGTTTGTTCTGGTTGGAGTCTAACATTATGGGATTAATTTCTTCAGTGGGAAATTTGTTTACTTGAGTGTTGCTTCTCATGGATTTGCACTTTGACTTTGGCATTGTCGTTTTAACTCTTAAGATCTTTCAATTTCACTAAACTGAATTATTTGGCCTGGGGTTCTGGGGGTGGGCAGGGACAGAGCTTGGGAAATTTGTTTACTTGAGTGTTGCTTCTCATGGATTTGCACTTTGACTTTGGCATTGTCGTTTTATGGCATTGTCGTTTTAACTCTTAAGATTTTTCAATTTCACTAAACTGAATTATTTGGCCTGGGGTTCTGGGGGTGGGCAGGGACAGAGCTTACCTAGGTCACGGGTGAGGCCCGGCTGGACTGCTCGTACGTCCTGACCAGCAGAGCGGGGTGGGGTGAAAGGGAGGATGGGGGCGTTGGGGTGGAGCTATTTATCCTGGGGGCAGCTGAGGCGGGCCCGGGCACAGGGGGGGTCCTCCTTGTCCCTGGACCCTGTGCGCGCGGCTCTGCCTGGATGGCGGGAGTCGGAGCCGCGTCCCTTTGGGCTGACCTGGGGTTCTGGTGGGCGGGCGCACCCGGGGCTTACCTAGAGTCGCGGGTGAGGCCTGGCTGGAGCGGGGTGGGGTCTGAAAGGGTCATTCTGCTTTCTGATAGGTTTGCAATTTCTTGAACTTAACTAAAACGTGTCACATATATGTTTTTTCCCCCCTATAGCTCCTTTCATTCAGCATTCTTTTTCTGAAATTCAACCATTTTATTAAGTGTCAATAAGTCCATTAATTCCTTTATATTGCTGAGAAGTAGTTCATTATATCTCTGGACCACTATTTATTCACCTATTCATGAAAATTTTGATGAGATATTTTAATATATCTACAGTTAATCTTTATGTCTTGAAAGTTTTTGGAAACATTTTTTCATTATGAACTGAGAGGAGTTAAGATCTATGAGTAGAACATCTGCATCATTTGGTCAGTGCATGCTTAGAACTTTGACAGGTTTCCAAGTTGACTTCCAAAAATGTTTTCTTTGTTTTATATGGTAACAGCAGTGTATGACAAAATTAACTCCTGAACATATTATTTATTGATATATAACTAGGGTTTTAAGATGTATGCACTTAATGAGGGGCAAGGAGCATTTAAAGGTCATTTGATTACATGTCTATTCTTTGCATGTTTCTTTTTAGTGCATGTTCCATCAATCTTCTGTGTTATATAAACAACTAGAATATACGATGGAAATAAAATAGGAATCAAGCAAATAAATTTTAGGAAAAAAAGATTTAAAATGATAAGTAAACAAAGAAGCCTTTATAAATATAGCTACTAATGAAAACAATCTGATGAAAATAGAAACTGATGTCTGTTATGTTCTTATAATGTGCCAGGAACTGTCTGAGACTTTTTAAAATTTTTGATTACATTCTTTTAGGGTATCATACATAAATAGGTGAATTCATGTGATTCATCCCTTATTATCCAATCCCAATTCCTTTCTTTTCTCCACATCAAAGCTTCTTCTTCCCCATCAGTCCCATTCCTGAGATTATGTCCTTCTGTGTGTGTGGTCCACTGAGTTTCATCTGGGCTGCTTTTAATGTCATGGGTCACCTGAGTTATTCCTGGAACAAGGATGTTATTTCTGTGGGTTTAAGAAAAGTGATTGTGCTTTCCCTCATTCAGCATCAACCCTCATTAGTCTCTGGGAGAGGTATGAAGACTCTTGAGCTCTTTCTTCTTCCATAATGAAATGTTGTTAAGTCAAATCTTGTTCAGGACTCTTAGGTATATACATAACGACAATGAGTTCATGGCTCTTTGGAAAATTCTCTTGGACTCACTTTTATTCCTATTCAGTAAGAATTTCTTGTATATTCTGAATATAATTGTTAGATCATCTTTTATCATCTATCATCATCTCTACCATTTTTCTGTCTATCCATCTGTCTATTATTTATCATATTTATCTGTCTCTATTTTACCTTTTTGAACATTAAGTGTCTAGATTCATCTCAAGAAATTGATTATTGGCTTGAAGTAGACGAGCTATCTACCTGTCTATCCGTCCGTCCGTCCGTCCATCTATCATCATTGTCTATCTATGTATCTATCATCTATAAAATTTCTTTTTTTATTGTTTTATTTCTAATTGTGCAAACTTAACATGTACACTGGTCCCCTCCCTTCCTCCAACCCCCTCGACCCCCCTGTTCCCCCTCTTGGCTCCCCCCTCCCTCCCTATCCCCCAGTGCCTCCCCCCCTCCAATCCCCAGAACATCCTTTAATGTATTGCATGCCAAATTCTCCTCTGGGTCCTCCTTTCCGATGAGGTGCAAGGACCCAGCAGCATTTCCCAAAACCCTTTCCTGTGTTCCCCTTAAGCATAGGAACACTACTATGGCTGTCAATTCCTTGCCTCTAAGGATCCTAGTGCCTTTAGTCCATGCTAGACTTTGTGGGGTAAATAATGTGTTGGACATTGCGCAGGTCATGACAAAGTTCCATTATGATTGCTTTGGCCCTCACTTGTGTGGAGTATCTTGCATATCATACTCTTCCCATCCTTGTACTCTTACAATCTTACCACCCCCTCTTCCGCAAATTTTCCCTGAGCTTCAAGATGGGGGGAGATTAGGCTGGCCCAGTTCCAGGTGGTTGATATAGAGTCTCTGATGTTCTGAATTATGGTTTGTTGATTTTTTTTTCAGTTTTGCTGCTCCTGCAATGCCCTTGGCTCATCTTGATGGGTATTAACTTCCCTTTTACTTTTTGCTTTCTGGCCAGAGATAAAAACTTCAGTGAGGGAGGGGTCAGTCTCCCATTTGCAAAATGGTTACTTTCTATCTGCCAAACTATATGCCTTCCTCTTCTTGTGAGATCATTCTGCATCAGTTGCAAATGATCAGAAAGGAAAGTCTGTGAACTTAACCAGATATCTCATTACTTACTTGCAGTCTTTGATGGTGGCCTATTTTCTCTGCTGTAACATGGTCCCTTCTCTCCTTGTTTCTGGTGGGGCCCTCCTTCCCCATCCCTCCTGTTTATAATCTTTGGAATTACTGTAGATATTACAGAGACTTATCTTTGAGTGTCTCTAAGTGGGTTTGATACTAGGAGCCACCAGGGAGTACATACGGCACTTAATTTTCTGGGTCTGGGATACTTTGCTCAATATAATTGTTTCTAATTTCATCCATTTCCTGGCAAATTTCTTTAATTCATGATTTTTGATGGCTGAGTAGTACTCCATTGTATAAATGTACCACATTTTCCTTATCCACTTGTCAATTGTTGGAAATTTGGGTTGATTACATGACTTTGCTATTGTAAACAGTGCTGCTATGAACATGGTCGAGCTTGTGCTATCGAGGTGAACCTCTGCTGCATGGGGGTTATTCCCAAAAGTGGGATAGCAGGGTCATATGGCATTTCAATCTTTAATTTCTTTAAGAATCTCCAGACGGCTCGCCAGAGTGGCTGTATGAGCCTGCATTCCCACCAGCAATGTAGCAGAGTTCCCCTCTCTCCACATCCTCTCCAGCATTTGTCGTTGTTTCTATTGTGGATTTTTGCCATCCTGATTGGCGTGAGATGATATTTCAGGGAAGTTTTGATTCACATTTCCCTCTATCATCTATCAAATTTCTATGACTTGTTTGCAAAATATAATGTCTCTTTGAAAAGATTTTCATTTGATGAAATGCAGTTAATGACTTTTCTTTGGGGATGCAGCTGGAGGGACTGTGAGTGCAGACTCTAGAAGGTGAGAGAGATGTGCTTAAAAGTTTACTGCCACTTAGAAACTGATGTTTGACATGACTAGTACATGGCTTAATATTTTTAACATTTAGTTTCATTTCATTACAGTTTTGTGAATCTATTTTGACAGACACATAGCAACTGTACAAACTTGTGGAACAGTGTGAAAAACTCAGGCATTTAGGATCTAAAGAGGAACCTGGAGAAATTAGCATTTCTATCTACCACCATCCTTGCTTTTTGATGGAAATTGTGAATTCTCTTAGTTCTTTATTAAAATATGCTGTTGAAAAAAACCAAAGTCACCCTGATGTATCTGATAATTCTAGAAGTTGTTGTTTTTTTATTTAAATATATTTTGCTAGTGTTATTCAACCTCCTCCTATATTTCTTCTCATTTTCCCACTTAGTAATTGCTTTTCTACTTTCTTTGAGATCAACCTTTTTGGTACTTATTTCTGATTTGACATATGAAATACAACATGCAATGTTGTTTTCTACATTTAGCTTATTTTGCTTCATGCATTCTCCAATTCTGCTTGTTTGCTGTAAATGACAGGAATTACTCTTCATGGCTAAGTGGTATTCAATTCTGTGTACATGTCATGTTTTCTTTATTGACACTTTTACCTGCCAATTATAATGTGTGTGTGTGCATACATATATATGGACTATCTATCTATCTATCTATCTATCTATCTATCTACTTATCTGAAGGTCTATCTATCCATCTATGTGTCTGTCTATCATCTATCATCTATCTATCACTGGTTTGCAAAATACAATGTATCTTTAAAAAGATTTTCATTTTGATGAAGTGTCTGTATGTCTATCCATACACCTGATATTATTTCCAACTATTTGATATTATGTATCAAATATATAAAATATATCACTACAGGTGCCTCTGACATACAGATTTTATTTCCTTTGAGTATATACTAAGTTGTGGTAGTGTTGATTGATCATTACTTCTACTGTTAATTGTTTGAGTAATGTTCATATAGTTTGCTAAATGATTGCATAACTTGTATTCACACCAATAAAGTATTTGAAGTTCCTCTTGCCCTACAATGTTGCCAGCGTTTTTATTTCTCACATTTTCATAAACTAGTCCATAGAGGTAGTTGCAATCTGCTTCTCTCTGCCAATTGGTGATATGGATCATTTTTGTGTACTTGTTGGCTAACTGTATTTGTCAGAGTTCTCTGGAGAGTCAGAACTAATGGAAAGAATATTTATTAAAAAGAGGATTTTGATTAAGTTCACAGACTTTTGTTCCTGATCATTTACTACTGAGGGGGTATGATCTCACCAGAAGAGGAGGGCATATAGTCTGGCAGATAAAAAGTAACCATTTTGCAAATGGGTGATAGACCCCTCCCTCACTGTGGTTGCCCACTTTTATTACATCTACCTTTGAATGTGCTTTTATCACAAGACTCTAGTTTAACAGCTTTTTGTCTCTGGCCAGGGGGTAACATACAATGCCCACCAGGATGGAGTGAAGGGCATTGCAGGAGCAGCAAAACTGCAAAAGAAAACCAACAAACCACAGTCCAGAACTTCAGAGACTCTATATCAACCACCTAGAACTAGGCCAGCCTAATCTCTCCCCATCCTGAATCTCAGGGAAATTTGCGGAAGAAGGGGCTGTAAGAGTGTAAGCGCAAAAGGATGGGAGGAGCAATGATATGTAAGATACTCCATACAAGTTAGGGCTGAAGCAATCATAATTGGACTTTACAATTCACCAGGAAGACTTCACAATACTGAACATTTATGCACCCAATACGGGCCCCTCCACATTCATTAAGAAAACCCTATGGCGCCTAAAGCAAGAAATCAACCCCCAAACGATAATTCTTGGGGACTTCAACACCGCCCTCTCAACATGGGATAGATCAAAAGGTCAAAAGCTTAACAGAGACACTTTGGAACTTAATCAAACCCTGAAAGAAATGGACCTTACAGATCTCTATCGAACTTTTCACCCACGCACGAAAGAATACACATTTTTCTCATCAGCACACGGAACTTTCTCTAAAAAAGATCACATATTGGGCCACAAAACGAATCTACGCATATACAAAAAAGTTGAAATTCTAACCTGTGCCCTATCAGACCACCACAGCCTAAAGCTGGACATCCACAGCACATCAAACAAGAGAAAATACACTAACTCCTGGAAACTTAACAGTATGATGCTGAATGAGAACTGCATTCAGGAAGAAATTAAAAAGGAAATATAGGATTTCCTGAAAGTGAACGATAATGAAAATACAACTTACCAAAATCTCTGGGACACAATGAAAGCTGTCCTAAGAAGTAAGTTCATAGCTCTTAATGCCTACATCAAAAAAATGGAAACATCAGAAATAAATGAGCAATCTGATCCCAAAAGTAGTAGAAGAGAGATTAGCAAAATGAGGGGAGAAATATCTGAAATCGAGACTAAGAAAACGATAGAAAAAAATCAACCAGTCAAAAAGCTGGTTTTTTTTTAAAAATCAGTAAGATTGATACACCCCTACCTAAATTAACCAAAAGCAAGAGAGAGAAAACCCAAATTAACAAAATTAGAAATGAACATGGAGTTATCACTGATACCCAAGAAATCCAGAGAATTATAACATATTTCAAAAACATACTCAGTCATGTTTGACAACACAAAAAAGATGGATGAATTTCTAAGTAAACACAACCTACCTAAATTGAATCAGGAAGTTGTGAATTACTTAAATAGCCCTATAACATATAAGGAAATTGAAGAAGTAATCTCGAATCTTCCCACCAAAAAATGTCCTGGACCAGATGGATTCAGCAGAGTTCTACCAGACATTTAAGGAGTTAATAACACCAATACTCCTTAAACTGTTCCATCAAATAGCAAAAGAAGGAACACTACCAATTTCCTTCTATGAAGCTAATATTGTTTTAATCCCAAAACCTAATAAAGATTCACTTAAAAAAGAAAACTATAGGCCGATCCCTCCGATGAACACAAACGCAAAGATTCTCAACAAAGTCTTAGCAAATCAGATTCAAAAACATATCAAAAAGATCATTCACCGGGACCAAGTAGGCTTCATCCCCGGCACACAAGGTTGGTTCAACATATGAAAATCAATAAATGTAATTCATCATGTAAACCAGTCCAAAGACGAAGATCACATGATACTCTCGATAGATGCAGAAAAAGCCTTTGACAATATCCAACAGCCTTTTATGATCAAAACGCTAGAGACAGTAGGAATGGAAGGAACCTTTATCAATATAATAAAAGCTGTATAAAACAAGTCCACAGTAAGGATTATGCTCAATGGGGAACAATTGGAAGCATTCCCACTTCGATCAGGAACTAGACAAGGCTGTCCACTCTCACCACTTCTATTCAATATTGTACTTGAAGTCTTAGCTGAAGCCAAGGGACATAAGAGGGATTCAAATCGGCAAGGAAGAAGTCAAGCTATCCCTATTTGCAGATGACATGATCTTATACCTGAGTGATCCCAAAAACTCCACCAGGAAGCTCCTGGAACTAATTGAGAAGTTCAGCAGGGTGGCAGGATACAAAATAAATGTGCAAAAATCAGAGGCCTTCCTATATGTCCAGAATGAAAGAAGTGAAAAAGCCTTGAAAGAAACAATCCCATTTACTGTAGCCCCTAAAAAAATGAAATACCTTGGTAAAAACCTAACCAAGGAGTAAAAGACCTTTACAATGGAAACTTTAAAACCCTCAAGAAAGAAATTGCAGAAGACATCAGAAGGTGGAAAGACCTCCCATGTTCCTGGATTGGCAGAATCAAAATTGTAAAAATGACCATCCTACCAAAGGCAATATACAAATTCAATGCTATACCAATTAAAATCCCAAAGCAATTCTTTAACGAAGTTGACCAAATAATCTCAAAATTCATATGGAGGCACAAAAGACCCAGGATAGCAAAGACAATCCTGAATAACAAATCACTGCTGAAGGTATCACCATACCAAACCTTAGTCTATTCTACAAATCCATAGTTATAAAAACATCCTGGTACTGGCTCCAAACAGATCAATGGATAAGGGTTGAAGACCCAAATATAAGCCCACAAAAATACAGTCATTTGATCTTTGACAAAGGGGCCCAAAAAATCCAATGGAAAAAGAACAGCATCTTCAAAAAATGGTGCTGGCAAAACTGGATCTCCACATGCAGAAGATTAAAGTTGGACCTGTACTTGTCACCATGTACAAAGACTTAATTCCAAATGGATCAAGGACCTTGATATCAGGCCAGAGACTATAAAAATCATAGTTGAAAGGATTGGGAACTCCCTTGAGCAGATTGGGCTAGGCCAACATTTCCTAAACAGACATCCAATGGCACAGTCACTGCTACCAACTCTCAACAGTTGGGATCTTGTGAAATTAAAGAGCTTCTGTTCAGATAAAGAGATTGTAACAGGAGCTCAAAGGCAACCCACAGAATGGGAGAAAATCTTCACTAACCACATATCTGACAGAGCTCTACTGACAAGAGTGCACAAAGAACTTAGAAAACTAAACTCCAAGGAAAACAATGGCCCAATTAAAAAATGGGCCCTGGAACTCAAAAGAAATTTTACTAGGGATGAAATTAAAATGTCTAACAAATATCTTAAAAAATGCTCCACTTCTTTAGCCATCAGGGAAATGCAAATCAAAACTTCCCTGAGATATCATCTCACCCCGGTCAGGATGGCAAAAATCCACAATACAAACAACAACAAGTGCTGGAGAGGATGTGGAGAGAGGGGAACTCTGCCTACATTGCTGGTGGGAATGCAGGCTCATACAGCCACTCTGGCGAGCCGTCTGGAGATTCTTAAAGAAATTAAAGATTGAAATGCCATATGACCCTGCGATTCCACTTTTGGGAATAACCCCCCAAGCAGCAGAGGTTCACCTCGATAGCACAAGCATGATCATGTTCATAGCAGCACTGTTTACAATAGCAAAGTCATGGAATCAACCTAAATGTCCAACACTTGACGAGTGGATAAGGAAAAGGTTGTACATCTATACAATGGAGTACTACTCAGCCATCAAAAATGATGAATTACTGGAATTTGCTGGGAAATGGATGTCATTAGAAACAATTATATTAAGTGAAGTATCCCAAAACCAGAAAGTTAAGCGCCGTATGTACTCCCTAATAAGTGGCTCCTAGTACCAAACTCACCCAGCCCACATTGAGACACTCAAAGGTAAACCTATCTAATACAGTAATTGCAAGGATTATGAACTTGAGGGATGGGGTTGGAGGGCCACACCAGACACAAGGAGAGAGGGGACCATGTTACAACAGAGAAAATCGGCCTCCAAGGAATGTAAGTAAGTAATGTGACACCTGGTTAAGTTCACAGACGTTCGTTCCTGATCATGTACAACTGAGGAGGTATGATCTCACCAGAAGGGGAGAGCATATAGTCTGGCAGATGAATGGTGATCATTTTGCAAATGGGTGACAGACCCTTCCTCACCGAGGTTTCCTGCTTTTATTACATCTACCCTTGAATGTGCTATTATAACAAGACTCCAGTTTAACAGTTTTTGTCTCTGACCAGGGGGTGACATACAGTGCCCATCAGGATGGAGTGAAGGGCATTGCAGGAGCAGCAAAACTGCAAAAGAAAATCAACAAACCACAATCCAGAACTTCAGAGACTCTATATCAACCACCTAGAACTAGGCCAGCCTAATCTCCTCCCATCCTGAAGCTCAGGGACATTTGTGGAAGAGGGGGCGGTAAGATTGTAAGAGCAAAAGGATGGGAGGAGCAATGATTTGAAGATTCTCCACACTAGTTAGGGCTGAAGCAATCATAATAGGACTTTGCATGCCCTGCGCAATGCCTAACACACTATTGACCTCACAAAGTCTAAGCATTGGCTAAAGGCACCAAGATCCTTGGAGGCAAGAGATTGACAGCCACAGTAGTGTTTCTATGCTTAAGGGGAACACGAGAAAGGGTTCAGGGAAATGCCACTGGGTTCTTATATGTCATCAGAGAGGAGGACCAAGAGGAGAATTAGGCATACATAATAAAGGACTCTCTGGGAATTGGGGGGAGGCACTGGGAGATGCGGAGGGAGGGAGGGGGAGCAGGGGGTTCAGGGGGAGGAGGAAGGGGGGAGGGAACTGGTCTATCTATTGAGTTTGTATGAGCGGAAATAGTAATAAAAATGTTAATAAATAAATAATTAAATAAAAAGGGGATTTTAAGGGCTGGGGATATGGTTCAGGGGTTCAGCTTCTGCCTTGCAAGCAGAAGGACCTAAGTTCAGACCCCAGAACCCATGTAAAAATGCCAGGTAGAAATGAAAACCTTCACTTACTGTCCTTGGAAAGGAGAGCCAGGGAAAACTCAGAGAAAAGCAAAAATGAGATAAAATAATTCAGGTTGATTACTCTTGGGCCACCACAACACACGGTGTACCTCCAATACATATGCACACGTGTTCATGCACTCATGCACACACACACACACACAACACGTACATGCACACACAAGGAAGGGGGATCTATTAAGTTGGCTTACTTGATACAGACTGGCTAGTCCAGCAATGACAAAGGGTAGCCGAAGTGGCTGAGAACTGGGTAGCAAATACATCCATAATGCCAGATGCCTCAGTGTTCCCAAGCTGATGCTGAAGACCTAAGGATTCCTAGAAAGCTTTAGGTCTTTAGTGTAATTTGGAAGGCTGAAGAGTGGAACTGTGACCCCAGTGAAGGGTGGCGTCAGATGCAGTCCAATAGGGTGGTTGCACTGGCTTGAATGGAATGAAGGCAGGCAGGCCAGAACAGCCTGATTCTCCTTCAGATTTGTTTATTCTGCGTTGCCACTAGATGGTGCTCCTTCCAGAGCAGGCTTATTGCCTCCCCCCTTCTCCCCAGTTAATCCTTGTAGTAATACCCGTTACAGTTCACCTATAGGTTTGTCTTAGTTGATTCTGTATCTAATCAAGTGGACAACCAGGATTAACAATTGAACTATCTCTGTCTCTTTTTGAAATTATGTTCAATTTTCCCATTTTAATAGAATATTTGGGTATTTTGCTGATTCTTTTAGATTTTATGTATTCTAGATGTGTCATGTCAGAATACCTGCACATTTTTTGAATCTATTTTATGAATTCCTTTGTTGTGCAGGAGCTTTGTTGCATTGTAGGATGTGTGAGCTCAGCATTTTTTTAAACTTCATCCTCATGCTTTTGGAGTCACGCATCTCACAAATTTCATATTCTTTATCTCATTTCTCTTTTTTCCTTTTCCTCTTAACCTGGTCATGCTATTTCAAAGCTCATACTTTTGAGCTGGAAATGATACCTTCTTGCAGATCTCATCAGTTTTAGTCTCATCAGTTTTAATCTTATTTATTGAGTTCTTCAGGCCTAGAATTCCATTTTCCTCTCTTTAAAACTTATCTCAATTATTTTGCAATTGTTTTCCTAGTCTTATGCTGTATCTATCTGCATCCTTATATATTAAGTTTCTTTAATTACCTTTAATTTTTTTTGGGGGGGGGGCAAGTAGTCTATCAGTTTTCCTTTCCCTGGGGTCTGATGTTACAGGGTTACTGTGTTCCTTTGCGGTTTCATGTTAGTGTTCATTTTCTTACTTCTTTTGTCCATGTTGATGACAAATTAGCCCACATGATCTCAGGTGATGGTTTCCATAATGAAAGACTTCCTCTTGCAAGTGTGTCCTGGGTGCGCTACACTGGCTTTAGCTCTTAGTGAACATTGGAGCATCTGTGCATCTTATCACCTTCATGACCTATCACTGTTGCTGGTGTTTACAGGTGTCTCCATTGGGGCTTCTGGAATGACTCCTCCGATCTGGCAGCTTTCTTAGACACATGTGTATTCTAACCCCCTACCCCATCCCTCTGCCTTTGAAAGAACATCAAGGGCTAACAGTTATGACCTTAATAGTCTCAGACCAAGATAAAGCCATCACATTGTTGTAGGTTCTCTAGGGTCTTATGTATCCAGGTTCTTGTGTTCAGGAGTCAAAGATTGAAACCAGAACATGCATAATGGATTAAGGTAGAGTTTATTAGAGGATAGAAAGAGAGCACACGGACATGAATTACATGAGGGGCAAGAGAGCTGCTAAAAACTCACGGACTTCAGACCTTCCTAATTGTCTGCTTTAAAACTGCCTAATTCATGTGACAGAGGTAATGAGTTGATTTCATGTGTAATAATTGACAATGCTCATCATTCCAGTCATTGGTAACATTACTAGCATCTTCCACTGCTGCTGCCCTCTGGAGAAACCCAAGATAGCATGCTGTGTTCCACTCTAAGGTATAGATGTCCTAAGGTGAGTGGCAGCCTGAGCCACGCCAATGCAAGACACCCCTCAGCAGCAGCAGGGTCAGTTACATTACTTTCACTTTCTTCAGCAATGGAAGGATTGTCAATTTCTTTTCCTTCTCTGCAGGGTTCACCAGCAGGTAGAGCAGGCAGAGGGGACCAATCCAGCAGACCCTCCACTGGGCTGAGCGGGAGTGTCTGGCCCAGACTTCTTTTCCCTGGAGAAACAGCACACTGAGCTGGGAGAACTGTCAATGCAGGATCTTACTTATTGCAAATACGTAGCCATCTTATAAAGGTAGAAACCCCAAGGGGAATTCCAGGGTGGGGAAACTGAGCAACCAATCATCTTAAAAGATCAAGCCAGCACTCAGGCTGTATGTAGAGAAATTTCTTCAAAACATCCTGAGCTACACCCTCCTGACTTCTTCCATCCTGAGTTGTTCAACACATCCTAAGCTGTCCCCTCCTGACTTCCCGAGCTGGTCAAAACATCCTGAGCCACCTCCTCCCACTAGGCCCCTTGCTAGGGC
Organism: Typhlomys cinereus; assembly: GCA_023101885.1. Lineage (NCBI taxonomy): Eukaryota > Metazoa > Chordata > Mammalia > Rodentia > Platacanthomyidae > Typhlomys > Typhlomys cinereus. The sequence goes on along the minus strand of JALPQD010000347.1, from coordinate 1,260,363 downwards.
CTGTTAGGCCCAACATCTCCCCCTTTTGTTTTTGTAAAGCAGCAAGTGTCCCTGTCTTAGGTTGTCCTTTCTCAGAGGATGAACAACTCTCTTTTTGGGGATATGCCTATCTTAGGTTGTCCCCCTGATGCAAGGGGGCCCGTACCCGTCTTTGACTACCATCCCAGCATTGAGAGAGAGAGAGTGTCCTTCAAAGGATCTTACCCGTTATTGGAATCACTTGAGCAAGGGGGGGGGCGCCTAGGCCAGGGCATCATCATACCTGTCATTGGGGGATGGAGGCTATAGGACTCAGATTCCTGGACTGAGAGCTGGTACTGTATTTCTACCTGATGGAGTTTCTATCCGTCCCTGGACAAACTGAACAATCTTCTTGAGTATACAGGGGCCGAAGGTGAGAAGAAGGGGACCTACATGGGGGAGAAGGTAGGGCAGGAGGCCATGGAAGCCAGTCCAGAACAGACTGTCTTGGAGGTCCCAACGTAATCTTTTCAGGTCTTCCTGAAGTTGCCAGATCCTATCTTGAATGATGCCCGACTTATTGGTATAGAAACAGCTTTTGTGCATCATGGGGATTTCCGAACCCAGCATCACTGTTTGGGGTCCTTGTCAGCAGTAGAGTCACCATCATCTTCATCCAGTTCCACATTGTTTGAGACCAGATGTGAGGGAGGAAAAACAGGGGCATTCTCAGGGCAGTCAGCCTCCCTGGAAACATCATGAATGTTGCTCCTGTCCCCTACTGGCAGGGGATATTTAAGGTCTCTTGCTGGTACCCATATAGGTCCTTTCTCATTGTGGGGCTTTGAAAAAACATCTGAATCCTCAACCTGCTCTGAGGAGTGGGTCGGGTCCTCTCCAGTTTCCAGTCAAGGGGTCTCTCCATTTCACCTGAACTGTGCTATAGGTGATGGAAGAGGACCAGTACTTCTGAAATGGGGAAAGGTGCTCTTTAGAAAAATATTCAGTGTGAACAATGCCTTCTTTAATGATCATGAGGGGGTAGGTATTCCTCCTTTTGTTTTTGTAAATGAGATTTTAGAGTTTGGTTATGACAGTCAACGATTGCCTGTCCTCAGGAATTATATGGAATCCCTGTGGAATGTGAAATATTCCAGGTCTGAAGGAAGTTAGTAAGGGCCTTGCTTACAAAGCAAGGGCCATTGTCGGCCTTAATTTTATCTGGAAGTCCAAGGATTGCAAAGCACTGGAGCATATGACTAATAGCATGTTTATAGATTTTTCTCCGGCATGTGCTGAAACCCAGCAGGCATGGGAGAAAGTGTCAACTGAAAGAAAAATATACTTAAGTTTTCCAAATGGAGAGTAATGGGTTACAGCAATTTGCCAAAGATGATTGGGGCAGAGTCCCCGGGGGTTACTCCCCTGGGTTTGAAGCGGGGGGACCTGGAGGAAGGTTGACAAGACTTACATGTCCGAACGATCTTTTTGAGGTCTTTAATGGGAACTTGTGGGTATTTGTGTGTAAGGCCCCTGCCATGAAGCATGGGTTAATCGGTGGAAGTAAGTAGCTTCTGCAACAGTATTGCACTCTACTGGGGAGGCCATTTTATCGGCCAAAGCATTTTCCTCTGAGAGAAACCCTGGCAGATTTTGATGGCCTCGGAGGTGTTGAAAGAAAATGGGATGAACTCTGCTTTAGTAAGGACCTGGCCTGATGAGGTTAGAGTCTAACTTGATATGGGCTTCAACCAGATTGGGCAATAGGTTAACAATATAGAGGTTATCAGAGAATAAATTAAATGCCTCTTGAATAGTAGATAACACCAGGACAACAGCATAGAGCTCCTTGAACTGTGCCGAACCCTGTATCTCACAGGTGGTAGATTTAATAGGTGAGGGGGGGCTACCCTGTTGTAGAGGGGAGTAAACCACCAGGGAGGCCCCCAAGCATCCTCCATCCGAGAATACCATAAAGAACTCTGGTTTAGGCTAGGAGAGAAAGAGCCTGGGAGGTTTCCATTCCAGCCTCATGAATGAGCTCATCCATTTGTGGGGACCATAAATGACAGTCAATCTTTCCTTAAAAAACGCTCAAGAGCTGAAGCCATCCTGTTATGATTTCTTTGGAGCCAAGTAAAGTCAGTCAGCTTAAAAGGGGTAATAAGGAGACTGGGCTCTAAACCAAACAATTGAATGGAAGCATCCCGGCCTTTAATGATACAGTCAGCAATCTGGTCAGTCATGGAATAAACTCTGGGCACCCCACCAATAGAAAGGTGGACCCGGGCTGGAGAGGTAGCTCAGGTTAAGCCTCTGCCTTGCAAGCAGAAGGTCCTGAGTTCAGATCCTAGACCCCACGTAGAGATGCCAGGCAGAAGCGGGGGCAGCCTGTGTTTCTGGTCCTGGTAGGGTGGAGCCTGTGAATCCCGGGGCCTAGTAAACAAGGAGGTGGAGGCGGTCTGTGGTGGTTCCCTAACTCGCCCGTGGTTCTACACACACACACACAAAAAGGTGCACCCATTTAAGAGGTTTTCCCTCTTGGGCCATAAGGGCAGTATATAATATCTTTCCAGGAAAGATATATATGAGGGAAATAGGCAGCTCAGGGTCAAACCTTTTTAATGTCGTGGTATCTATAGCCTGTTTGACTTTATGTAAGATCTGTAGGTGATCGGGTGAGAGGGTCACTGGGAGAAGTCAAGGCCCTTTAGAAGGTTGAATAAGGGAGTCAATTCCTCAGAGATTCTTATCCAGTTGATTTCCCCCAGAAGCTTCTGGAGCTGTGTCAAGGTACAGGAATCCTGAATATAGAGCCATATATGGTTTATTAACAGGAGACACAGTATCCAGAGAAAGCATGGACCCCAGGATCTTAAAAGGGGAATCAGCTGGATTTTATCAGGAGCTACTTTAAAGTTGTGTCTTTGAAGGATAGAAAGGCACTTGTCAGTAAGGTCTTGAAGGCCAGAAAGGCGACCCAGAATTATATCATCCATGTAAATGTAAAACAGCATCAGGATGGTGAAGCAGGGACGAGAAAATATGTAGCATGTAATTTTGACAGATAGAAGGGCTGTTGGCCATGCCCTGGGGGAGGACAGTCCATTCAAATCTTAGATCAGGGCCACTAAAGTTCATAGCTGGCACAGAGAATGCAAAATTTTCCATATCCTCTGGGTGTAGGGGGATGAAAAGCAGCATTCTTTGATATCAATGACAGTCAGGTAATGGAATGGTGGGAATCCAGGGGAGTCCCCTCTGAGGGCTTCCAAAAGATTCCATCCTCTCATTGATCTTTCATAGATCATGTAGGAGCCTCCAGGAGCCATTAGGTTTCCTAATTACAAAGATAGGGGAATTCCAAGGACTAAGCGAGGGGCATATATGTCCTAAAGAAAGCTGTTGTTTAACTAACATGTGAAGCTGGTGTAGTTTAAGAGCCAGTAGAGGCCACTGCTCAACCCGTATTGGGGCCTCAGGAGTCCATCGAATTTTGGGGGCCTGGAGATGAGCAGTAGCCTTTAGGATTGGGGGTGCCAGGGAATGTTTTGTTTTGTAGTCTCAAAATAGCCTCAAACTGTTGCTCATGTTCTTCATGATCCGGTAAGAGAGAATGCCCTCATAAAGGAAGGACCTTTGTGAAAGCCCTTGTGATCAGTGGTGATGTAGGCTTCAGCTTCTCCAAGAATATCCTGGCCTAAGAGGTTCGCCATTAAGCCAGAAACCACCAGAGAGCACACCTCCCCAAAGCTACCATCAGGGTCTGACCAAGGTTGCCAGTCGGCCGTCTCCCATAATGTAGATTGTCCAGACCACACCAAGCAAGGGGGGGCCAGGGACTAGCTGCTACAAGGGGGGAAATTTCCTCTTTTCTAATTACAGTGTGGTTTGTTGGTATCAATAAGGAACTTAAAAGACTTTTCACCAATGGTGAGGGTCATTTTCGGTCTCAATCCAGGGACTAGAGGTACTGTCCAATGGGCTCTCAACACCTTCCTCCCCTTGTTTAATGGGGTTGGAAGTGGCCCCTGAGGTAATTTAAAGGCTGGCCCTTAACATGAAACAGATTTACAATCCTTAGCCCAATGGAAACCTTTCCTACATCTAGGGCATGGTGTCCGTGGAAGCTTGGGGGGCACTTGAGGCAAGGGGCATTCTCTATTAAAATACACCTCCTGGCTACATCCAAAACTTTTAGTCTTAACAAGGGAGGTTTGTTGCAAGGTACAAACCAAAGCAGCCATGTCCTCAAGGTGTGAGTCCCTCAAGGCTGAGGCCATAGCAGGAGCATGATATGTGGTCAACCCCATATCTTTTGAGGCCATTACCCACCAATTCATAGATCTTTCCCTCAGTCCTGAACAAGCCAGTTTGTGTTCTGAGGTCATCCCTTCCCACACTAGCATCTTGATGAAATGATCTTAAATGTCTCCTGGGGGCATCTTCCTTTTGATACTGTTCTCAACCCTGTCTATGAAGGAAGGCAAGTCCTCCTCTATCTTTTGATGTATCCCTTCAATGGGTGACTCAGAAGGGCCCTCATCCAGTTTTCTTTTTTTTTTTTATTAAAAATTTAATTATACATTTTAAAATTTTTTACCAGTTCCCTCCCTCCCCCCTCCTCCCCCTCCCCTTCCCCCAGTGCCTCCCCCCCAATTCCCAGAGAGTCCTTTATTGTATACGCCTAACTCTCCATTGGGTCCTCCTCTCCGATGACATATAAGGACCCAGTGGCATTTCCATAAGCCCTTTCTCTTGTTCCCCTTAAGCATAACATCACTACTATGGCTGTCAATCCCTTGCCTCCAGGGGTCTCGGTGCCCTTAACAGATGCTAGACTTTATGAGGGCAACAGTGCGCTGGACATTGCGCAGGGCATGCAAAGTCCCATTACGATTGCTTTGGCCCCAACTATTGTTGAGAATCTTGCAAATCGTTGCTCCTCCCATCCTTTTGCTCTTACAATCTTACCGCCCCCTCTTCCGCAAATGTCCCTGAGCTCCAGGATGGGGAGAGATTAGTCTGTCCTAGTTCTATGTGATTGATATAGTCTCTGAAGTTCTGGATTGTGGTTTGTTGATTTTCTTTTGCAGTTTTGCTGCTCCTGCAATTCCCTTCACTCCATTCTGCTGGGCACTGTATGTCACCCCCTGGCCAGAGACAAAAAGCTGTTAAACTGGAGTCTTCTTGTAATAGCACATTCAAGGGTAGATGTAATAAGAGTAGGAAACCTCCCTGAGGGAGGGGTCCATCACCCATTCCAACCCCGCCACATGAACTTGTTCTCAGTAGGGCGTGGGTATGGTCGCCTATTGTGGACCTGAGGAATATAGAGCTGCGGTCCCCGATAGCTTACCCATGATAATAGGGATGGGGGATTTGCATTATGGTTTTGCTCAGCAGTCTGTTGGCACTCTTTAAAGAGGGCACACCATTTGATATAAAGAGACCCAGTGAAAACCACGCCAGGGAGAGATGCCAGTCAGCCACAGTACATGGTTGATGGGAGATGCCCTGGATAACAGTCTCAGTCCAGGGGTTAGGTCCATCCTCTAGGACTGCCTCTTTTAACTCCTTGAGCTCCCCCAACATCCAGGATACATTGGGCAGGGCGATTTCCCCGAGTTAAAATTAACAGGTAACAGTTCTGCAGGGCTGTCCTGTCTCTGTGTAAGACCCGAGGAAGGTAGATATGGAGGAGGCGTAGAAGGGCTAGGATGATGAAGCAAGGAGCAGGCTGAAGCCGAGGGGGGTCAGGGGGTATTAGATGGAGGCAGACAGACGAGAAGACTTAGTCCCAGTTTTTGGTTTCACTTTGGATTTACTATCATCATCAAACACTGCGGGCAAGATGGGAAACATCCCTCTTATTAATCTGGGCTTTTCTAACGAGCTGTTCCATCTGGTCCCAGGTGTCCCAGTCAAACAGATTGCTTTCAGGCAGCCATGGGGCAATCTTAAGTTATTCCCAGGTTTGGACGGCCTGACTATAAGGAAAAGGCCCTTACTTTTTAGAAGGACCCACAGGAAGTCCAGAGCAGGATTAATTTTAGAGGAGAATTGTCCCATAATTTATGAGGATACACTTACCTGCAGACCAATTGGCCCATCAGCATTCTGCCGTAGAGAGGGACACGATCACCTCACACGGGGCACCAATCTGCCGGGTTCATCAGCAGGTAGAGCGGCAGAGGGGACCGGTCCAGCCGACCCTCCACTGGGCTGAGCAGGATGGTGAGTGTCAGCGGCCCAGACTTCTTTTCACCCCCGGAGAAACAGCACACTGAGCAGGAAGAACAGTCAACGCAGAATCTCATTTATTGCAAGTCTGTAGCTATCTTATAAAGGTAGAAACCCGAAGGGGAATTCCAGGGTGGGGAAACGAGCAACCAATCATCTTAAAGGTCAAGCCAACACTCAGGCTGTATGTAGAGAAATTTCTTCAAAACATCCTGAGCTGTTACGCCCTCCTGAATTCCTCCATCCTGAGCTGTTCAACACATCCTGAGCCGCCCCCTCCTGACTTCCCCTGAGCTGGTCAAAACATCCTGAGCCGCCTCCTCCCACTAGGCTCCTTGCTAAGGCCTGTTAGGCGCAACATCTCCCCCTTTTAGGCCCAACACTTCTGTCCCCTATTATCTTTGTTAGGGATGAATAAAGGGTTGAGCCTGAGGGCTTGGTCAACACATACAGCAATCCTCATTGCTTAATCCCTTGCATTTCACTTCTGCAGCCATGGAGTCATCTCTACTGTGTATCTAAGTGCTCCTTCTCTCTGAGTATTCCTAAATGATTCATAGAGCAGAGAGCAAGCTCAACAGTACCAGTGCATACTAAAGAAACTTCATTTTGCAAAGCTTCTGCTTTCTGCTTTATGAATATGAATATGAATATGAATCTGCTTTTGGCCTCCTAACAAATAAAAGAGTTAAAATAAAAATATTTTTCTGTTTTTAGGTAGGCATCTCAGTGTGGCTTAGTAGACTGTTTTTTGTTATTTTAATAGTCTAGTTAAACAAAAGTTCTTAAAATCTGTTTAATTACTTTAGGTTATACAGTACTTAATGACCTTCTCAAACAAAATATTCAGAGTCTTGTCTCACTCTCTCAGTATTAGTTAATTTTCTTGATTCCAAGACAAAGGAAACCAATGGAAACACCTTAAGAAGAGGAGGGTTTTTTTCAACTTACTGTTCAAGAGTTCTGTCCATTACAACAGGAAAGTCATGATGTCAGGAGTGTGAGACAAACAGTTAAATGGTATCCAGAGTCAGGAAACAGAGAGACATGAATGCTGGTGCTCAGCTCACTGTCTCCATTTCATTCAGTCCAGGGTGCCAACCCATAAAGTGGTGATGCCCACATTTGCTATGGGTCTTCTCCACACCTAATGTAGAAACTCCCTCACAGAAAAGCCCAGAGGTTGCTACTATGGTGATTATGAATCACATTAATATGAAAATCAAAATTAACCATCATTCTATCATTTATATCATTTGATATCTGTCTACCTATAATTTATCTACATTTTATTCATTAAATGTTGTCCTCCACCTTCCACGAGCATACTATTCAGAAACAAAGACAGAAGCTGAGAGCTGAGGGCTGCAAGACTGCTTGCTGCAAAGGCAGACTTCTCCTAGAGTTAGGGTGGGACAAATCCACCTCAAGGCCCATCCCTTGGCACTGACTTCTTCCAGCAAGTCTCAACCTCTCAAGGTTCCATGACCTTGCCAAACATATGAGACTATGGGGGACACATCTCAAACCATGACACCTGTCATCCATCTATTATCTTTCATGTCTGTATTACGATCTATCATCTATTTGTCATCACTACCATCTATCTATCCATCATATATTATCTGTCAATCATCAATCATCTATATATTCTTCATTTTCCTTTTTCTTCATTATATCATAATCATCATCAAACTATTATCTACCTATCTGTGCTTATGTACCTAGTTACAATGAAAGTCAATATACTTTGCTTGAAATAGGGGTGGATAGTTTAGAATGTAAAGATTTTTTCCCCAGGCAATGTAAGCACTTTGTTTTTTATTTTTAATTTTGTGTGAAAGTTTGTGTGTGTGTGTGCATGTGTATGTGTGTGTCTGTTGTACACACAGGGTTGTGTGTGCGTGTCAGATGGCACTGTATGTGCCTTTAGAGGCCAAAATATGACTTCTGCAATCATCCCGGATTGTTTTATTTCCTTATTGCTTTGCTTTGGGGTTTCCCATGTTTTTCCTTCCAGTACCAGAAGTTCAGGCTACTACTATTTCCTTCCAGCATTTGTACGTGGGATCTGGGGTCTAACTCAGGTCCTTTTGCTTGCAAGGCACAGGTTTAACTACTGCCTAGCACCTTGAATCAAGGCTGACCAACCCTTCTCACAGTCTTTCCCACAGTGAGGGAACAGTGATATCATGTGTTCACTTTGCTTGAAAGATTTTTCCAAACCTGAGTTTGAAGTTTTGTCACTGACTTTGACCTCCCAGTAGGAGACACCTGCAGAGGTGTCACTTCAGATTAACATTCATAAAAAAAAAAAAATTAACATTCATAGCAAAAGGGAGTTTCTAGCCACTTTGAACTCTGCTTGCAAGTATACCCTTTGGGATTGTAATTCTTTTGTTGCTTTTGACTAAAGCCTGTGTCATGAAAACACCACACTGCACACATTGGGGTTGTTAGAAGGTTGTTCAAGGAAAATATCTCACAGTAAATATAGCCCAGCTGAGTAGGAAGTTTACCTGAAGCAATGTGCTACAGTTTGCTTGCATGCTATTGATAAATTCACAACCAAAGGGCATAGGGGAATAAAGGGTTCCATTCTTCTGGATCGTGATTCTTAGTTACAGACTTTAGTCCTGCTTGCCCTGAGAGCCCATGCCAACATCAGGAACCCAGAGAACTGACTACACCATATGTAGGAATTATTGAGATAGGGGCAAGTCTCAATCGATAACAAATCTAAAGTACGCTGAGGAATACTCACTGTATTAGTTATTCTTGCTGTGACAGAGCATTCAAAATCAAGCAACTTAAGGGAGAAAGATTTATTTAGTTTATGGTTCCAGAGAAAGAGTCTTTCATGGAGGAGGTGACATGGCTGGTAAGTGAAGTTGGAGGCAGGCTAAATAACTGCAGACATCTTGGAGAGTCCAAGAAGCAGAAACTCTCTTCAGAGTCTTCTGTTCTATGGTTCCTTTTATCTAGTCTGCTACTGGGAGGTTCCAATCAGATCTAGTGCTGGTCTCTGTATTGTAAATGTATTGATCTGGATAATCTCTTCAGGTTATCTGAAGATCATCCCTACTGCTGGGTTTATCCTGAAGAAACACTTCCTACTAATCTGGAGGAATTGGTTCTAATCCTCAACAGAGATAAGGTCACCAACATCCTCTAACCCTCTATTCATGAAAGGATGGGGAGATGCACTGTGCATTGCAGATAAACTCTACCATGAGGTCCACTATAGATTAACTGGTTTGACCCCAATATGAACAGACCAATGAGATGTAAAGGACCAAAAGTTTCAATCATATTTGCAGAAACTGGAGCAATCCAATAAGGAAAAGCCACTTTTCCAGGCTAACCCTATAAATACTGCTGACCCTGGCAGCCATCTTTGCTCCCTTGCTCCTCATGAATTCAGGTCTGGAGTCCATGAGTTCTAGTTCACTGGCCCCTCACAGACTTCATATCTGTAAACTGTTTCCTTTTCTCCTCTAATCCTTTTACACAGCTTTCCTGCTTTAAATCCCCAGATAGAAAAACACAACATTTTGGCGCAGCCCATCAGAGGCTCTCTTGCAACTCAAGTAATCCATGTCCGTGAGTTCTGTCCTTTCTCTCTTCTAACAAACAACCTTAATCGTCTACGCATGTTCTGGGTTCAGTCTTCGACTCCTGAATACAAGAACCTGCAGAGACATAAAAACCCCTTCCCCACTACAATCTCAGCATGAAGGTGTTCAGTTCTCCCTAGCTTATACCACTTCAGTAAGAAGTTGCTCACTCCTCCCTAGCTTACACCACTTCAGCAGGAAGCTGATTAATCTTCCCTCCTTATTAGCAGAAAGGTGTGGGTGTTACAATTTGCCTGAGTGCATTTTTTCCCCTAGAAGTCAAGCTACAGTCCATGAATATTGTTAATATACCCTGTCACAGCTAGGTGTAAGCTTTGGGTAGGTAGAAACTAATTGGATGAAAAAAATCTGAGATCAGTAGCTGAAGACTAGCCATTTTTAACTTTTTCTGCAAAACAGAGCTTAAATGGAGAGAAAGTACACCCTAGGGCAATCAGAAAGTAACTTGTATCTCTCTAATCATTTTGACTTCAGGCAAACAACTAAACACCTCTGATGCCTTCTTTCTTGATCTGTTAAGTAAGAAAATTGAACTAAAATAATTAGATTTTTTTTTCTTTCTTTAACAGTCAGCTTTCTGTTGCTATGAGAATCACCTGAGATAAAGCTAATTTCAATGAAGAAACGTTTGCTTTGACATTCACATGTGTGTGATCTGGGCACTTTCTGTTTTATGGACCTGTGGCAGGGCAGAATAAGGCCAGGGAATGGCGTGCATGGAAAAAAGAACTTGTTATGCCCACTGATGTATGATACTTGCTTGAACATAAAGCATGTCAGGCATTTGTCATCAATGATAAACTATATGAAACATAGTGGACCACAGAAGTGGACTACTGAAAACAGGAGGGAGTCTGGCATGGGAGATGAAGGATTGTATGAAGAAAAAGAGAGGGATGGCATTTGGGACTAAAGGGTAAAAAACTGAAAATATTACAAGTTTACTATATTCATGCATGCAACTTTAAAAAATAAAAACACTGGAACACATGTCAAAAAAGAAAAAAGAAAAAAGAGCCCAAGGTAAGAGGGAAAATGTGTTTCCTAGACCAGAATTGACTTAACTATTTCAATAAAGAATTAAGACACTCTGCTCAGAAGCACTGGAGGTAAATTCTCCAGAGAAAGAGAGATGTGTTCCCTGATGGGGGGGAGGGATCATAGTTTTAAAAAGTGACCTTGCTCTATATCATTTTGTAGCCTGTACTTTAATAGCTTTCAAGAGCAAAGTTCCTTACCTTGAATAGATTTTATTGATCTTGTCTGATGCTGGTCACTCGGGTTGAAGCACCAAGGGCCACCAGGGGTTTATTCCTAATTGTTTACATTGTAGAAAGGCATTGTTGCAAGGACCCACACAGGAACCTGGACTTAGAGCAGGATTTGGCTCCACAGGTTCACACTCAAAAGACAGAGCTCCAAGCCTATAAAGGTTATTACACCCCTCCACAGTCCAGCTTTTTTTTTTTCCTTTTTGCTTATTGTATTTGATAATATTCTTCCAGTTTTATATTGCTTGTTTGTGGTCAGCACTGTGCATATACATGCAGGCATGGGTCAGGGTCACGGTGTGCGGACAGGCAGGGATCTGGGCCTGTACTGTGCACATAAGGCATGCGTGGGTCAGGTTCAGCACTGTGTGTACAGGCAGACACTTAGCTAGCTGTATTTCTTTCCTTTATCCTGTACTGTCTTTGCCACAGCTGCATCTTTTCCCTTATGTCAAGAGCTCCTGTCACTTGAGGCTTCGGTCAGTTTAGGTCAGGCAAATACAGAATGGGGGAGTTTTGCCTTTTATTTCTGGTGTCTTTTAAGAAAGGGAGGAAAGATAAAGACCCTGGAGACGTGGAGGCAGACAGACAGGAAACAAGGGCCACAACAAACACTGGCATTAGCGAATTCCCAGGTTCATCTCTGCACTCTGAAGGCAATACTCCTGTCTGAGGAGACTTTAATCTCCTGAGGGATGGCTAACCCAGAAACACCAGTTCTGTGACAGGCCGGTCTAACCATGACAGAATCTGTCAACTTGAAAGCAACCTGATGTACCTGATATAAGTCTCTTAAAGGTGCAAGTAAGGTGCTTGCTCACAAACACAGAGACCTGAGTTCGATGCCAGGAAGCCTCATGGCGGGAGGAGAGAAGTGACTTTTGTAAGCTGTCTTCTTACTTCTACCCTGTGTGCTCTCTCTTAAACAAACAAACAAACAACAACCCTAAGCCTCAAAGGGAGAAAATGGGATTTCAGCTCTGAATACTGCCCTAAGAAGGAGGTTTTGTTGTCATGAGACAATACAATTTAAGGGAGAAAGGCAGAATTATTTGGATGATGGTTCCAGAGGGGAAATGTCCATTGCAGCAGGAATCTCACAGCAGAAGGCATGACCTGGGGGTGGAAACTGGATATCCTTCAGGTTACAGCTGTGGAAGCAGAGAGAGCAAGAATGAACAGCAGGAAGCAGGGCTGGGCTACCAAACCACAAGACCCGCTCCCTGTGACCTGCCTTCCTCTACAAAAGCTCCACTTTGGTTTTTTTTTATACCTTAGGCACTTTTATTTTTATTTTTTTTTATTTCCACTCATACAAACTTAACAGGTACACTGGTCCCCCCTCCCTCCAACCCCCTATCCCACTGTACCTCCCTCCCCTCCTTCTTCCCTCCCCGTCCTCCAGTGCCTCCCTCTTCCATCCCCAGAGCATCCTTTAATGTGCATGCCAAACTCTCCTCTGGGTCCTCCTCTCCGATGAGGTGCAAGGACCCAGTGGCATTTCCCAGAACGCTTTCCTGTGTTCACGTTAAGCATAGGAACACTACTATGGCTGTTAATCCCTTGCCTCCCAGGATCCTAGTGCCTTTAGCAAATGCTAGACTTTGTGAGGTTAATAGTGTGTTGGACATTGCGCAGGGCATGTAAAGTCCAAATATGATTACTTCGGCCCTAACTTGTGTGGAGAATCTTGCATATCGTTACTCTTCCCATCCTTGTGCTCTTACAATCTTACCGCCCCCTCTTCCGCAAATTTCCCTGAGCTTCAGGATGGGGAAAAGCTCCACTTTGTAAAGTTGAGGTGACCTTCTCAGGTATTAACCACAGCTAAGGATTCAAACACGGGAGCCAGAGGGGACAACACACATGCAAACCATGGCAGAACTTTCCGCTTACTTTCCCGCTGACTGTGCACAGTGTTCTTCAGATTAATAGAAGCTTGTTGTGTAGAGTGGAGTGCGCTACAAGTGTAGTTCCCTTAACTTTGAATTCCTCAGATGTTGGGGGGAAGGGAAGAACCCAATCTTAAAGCAGACAGTAAGCATTTAACATCAGTCTACAAGGAGATGTGGTACAACAAAGCAGGTCACCTAATGGGGTCCTGAAAACAAACAAGATGGGGAGAAGAGAGACAGAGAGAGTGAGAGAGAGGAAGAAAATGAAGAAGGAGGAAGATGAAGAGTAGTAGGAGGAGAATGAGGAGGAGAATGAGAAGGAGGAGAAAGAAGACAAGGAATGTCCCAAGATTGCAATGGTCTCTTCTTTAAGGACACACTCCCTATAGAGTGCCAGGTAGTAGAAAGTGTATTAGAAAAAGAAGTCTTATTCCCTGACAAAGGCATAAAGGCTGGATAAACAGGTAATGAGTTTTCCATGGAAAACTTAAGTGCAAAAACATTAGTCTAAACCCCTGGAATTTTCTGGAGCCCTTTGAGGACTGAGGCCACAGCCTGAGATCTAACGGATCTCTGTCTGACCGGACATTCGTTTCAAGTATAGACTGTCTCTCTCTAGCTGTCACAACCCTAGGAATGCTGATTATCCTGGTTGGTTGGTTATCCTGAGCATGTGCTGAAAGCCAGGTGTGCTCTTTCATTTCTCTCTCTCTCTTTCCAATGAGTCAGCAGTCCCATACTCTGCTTTGCATACTAATTCCCAGCCCCTGATTATCCCGTGTATTTGGTCTGGGTACCAAATTTTCACTCTTTTCCTTGTTTTCCCATCAAGAATACTATGAATCCCCCCATTGATTCTGCCCCAACTTTAGCTTTATTTTCTGTGTCTGTGAGAGTCTTTCCTTTTTACCTTTTTCATATTTCACAGCTCTGGGGCAAGCTTCATAGGTCATGGTGCTTAGACATGGTATACTTAAGGAATTTTAACTAGTGATAAAGGCTGTAAGAGCCCTTTAACTCCCAATGACCTAATTGCCTACTGTTAGGTCCCTTTTGCTAGACAAAACTTTTATGCATGAACATTTGTGGACACTTAATTATACCTCCTTTAGAGTTTAGCCATCCAAGAGCCTGGGGTTGTGTCAAAATAAATCTAGTATTTTACAGAGTGAGAGTTAAACAGCACAACAGAGTAGATCACAGGTCTCCCAAGGTTTCCACTGAAGTCCTCTCTAGGTGAGATTTTATCTTTTATTTTTGCCACAACCAGAATGAACATAGCAGCAAAAGACAAGATTTTACAGACATTCCCTCTTCTAATTATGATTTTTTTTTTTTTTAATTTTTTTATTATTATTATTTATTTCAATTGTGCGTGTGTGTGTGTATTTATGTGCGCGCGCATGTGTGTACGTGTGTGTGTAGAACCACGGACGAATCGGGAACCACCATGGACGCCTCCACCTCCTTCTGCCCGGGGATTCACAGGCTCCGCCCTACCAGGACCAGAAGCGCAGGCCGCCCCCGCTTCCGCCTGGCGTCTATACATGGGATCTGGGATCCGAACTCAGGACCTTCTGCCTGCAAGGCAGAGGCTTAACCCCTGAGCCACCTCTCCAGCCCTCTAATTATGATTTAATTTGAAGTGTAATAGGCCTATTATTAAAGGAGTCTCTGCTTCAGAGTATTTGCATGAAGCTAATGGGTCTTTCTAAGTCCTTAGAATTTATTTAACAGTTACTGATAACATTAGTAGCATTTATAAATATTAAGGATAAGATGATGTTGTGAAATCACAATTCAGAACATCAGAGACTCTATATCAACCACCTGGAACCAGGCCAGCTTAATCTCTCCCCATCCTAAAGCTCAGGGAAATTTGCAGAAGAGGGGACAGTAGTATTGTAAGAGCCTAAAGATGGGAAGAAGTTACGACATGCAAATACTCCACACAAGTTAGGGCCAAAGTAATCATAATAAGACTTTGCATGACCTGCGCATTGACCAACATACCACTGACCCCCCCAAAGTCTAGCACTGATCACAAGCACTAGGATCCTTAGAGGCAAGAGATTAATTGCCACAATAGTATTCCCATACTAAAGGGGAACACAAAAAAGTAGGCAATGCTACTGTGCCCTTATATAGCATCAGAGAGTAGGACCCAGAAGGAAGTTTGACATGCACAATAAAAGATGCTCTAGGGATTGGGGGGGGGGGGCAATGGGAGTAAGGGAGAGGTGGAAAGGAAGGGGAAAAGAGGGGAGGGAGCAAGGGGATCCAAGGAAAGGTAAAGAGAGGGAAGGGTGGAGGAAGGGAGGGAGGGGAATGGGGTACCTATTAAGCTTGTATGAGTGGAAAAAATATTAAAAAAAAGATGATGTTGTGAAAGAAACCCCACTTGCTGAATGTTGAGCATTTTTTGTTCCGACATTGTGCTCTGTATGCAAGGTGCATTTGGAGAGAGGTGTGGAAAGGCAGATCCACTGAATCACAGTGAGTGCAGTGCTGTTTGAATAATGACTGTGATCTTAAGATGGAAATGTAAGAAGTCTGATGGCTCTTCTACTTAAAGATCTTTATTTTAAGAAATATCACTTTTGATTCAGCAAAGATTCACAAGCTTGCTGTGACTTTGTTTTGTACTGACATTTCAAAAAGTATACACACACACACACACACACACACACACACATAGTTGAAAGGATGAATGGTTTTAGCTTTGACAGGAGAAAAATGTGCTGCTCAGATAGGATAGCATCAAATAAGTAAGGACTTGTGTGGCAAGTCATTTGCATACATTCATTTTATCCAAATGCCATTTGCTTAAACTTAGTAGATGGTTTGTGCCTGTGGAGATGGTTCCATGGCTAGTGTTGGCTGCATAACTGAAAGGGCCTGAGTTTGGATCCCATGTCTCATGAAAATGCGTGGCGTGCTTTCCTGTAAGCCCAGCCCTGTGAGTTGGAGCCTAGGAATTCCCAGAGCAAGTTTTCTAGCTAGCCAAGTTCTGCAGGCCAGCTCTGTTTTTAATTACACACCCAGTCTCCAAAGAATAAGATGTGTTACAGTTAGATCCACGTGTCAACTTGACAGTTGAGGGTTCAAGTTCTGGGCACAACTGTACAGAATCAGTGGTTGAGTTGAGTCCCAAGCAAACCTGCAAGAAACTGTCTGATCAATAGGGAGGCCCTGCCCATGGTGTGGCCAGTCCTTGGGCAGGTGGGTAAGATGGATGAACTGGGTGAGAAAGTTAGGATCCTTCTGTAT
This sequence comes from Typhlomys cinereus, assembly GCA_023101885.1. Lineage (NCBI taxonomy): Eukaryota > Metazoa > Chordata > Mammalia > Rodentia > Platacanthomyidae > Typhlomys > Typhlomys cinereus. The sequence continues at coordinate 1,244,085 of JALPQD010000347.1, read as the reverse complement.
ATTTGATGAGACATCTGGTCTGGCAAGTAAGGACTGTCCCTCTCAGCAGTCCTGTGAATATATGTGTATGTTGTGGCCACTTCCCTCACTCCTGGGTGTTGGTGTGTGTCTCCAGCCAAGCTGGACAAGGAACTGTAACTGCACAATCATCAACCAGAGTCTTTCAGTTGCGAACTTATCAACAACAATGCAGGCTAAGTGGTACAGGGTAGAAGAGCGACAGGGATGATTCCTGAATCAACTTGAGGCAATTTTAGAGCAGCCATGCTAGGAAGGTCTCTGAAGGTCTTTGAGGTCATTCTTCATGGCTGGCATTACCCTGAAGAAACACACCATACTAAACTGGAGAAGCTCATTTTAATCTTCCAAAATAATAAGGTTGCCAACTTCCCTCAACCCTCTGTTCATGAAAGCATGTGGAAATTAGTTCTCCATTGTAGATAAGGCTTACCATGAGGTCAGGCACAAGATCAACTGGGTTGGGTCCTAGTATGAACAGACTAATGAGATGTAGAGGACAAAAAGCTCCAATCAGGTTTGCAGAGGCTGGAGCTAACCAGTAAGGAAAAAGCCACTCTTCCTAGGCCTGCCTAAGACTATCAATGGCCCTAACCCTGGCAGCCATCTTTGTCTCCCTTGCCCCTCACAGATTGCATGTCTGATTTCCTTTCTGGCTCACTTTCTCATGGGGCTCCAGACATGAAGTCCATGAGTTCCTTTCATTTCCTTGGCCCTTCATGGATTCCATCCCAGGAATTTATGAGTTCTTGTTGGCTCTCTTGCCCCTTGCAGACTCATGTCCATGAGTTTCATTCTTTCTTTCCTCTAATAAACTCTGCCTTCTTCTTCTTGTTCTGTTTTCAGTCTTTGACTCCTGCACACAAAAACGTGGACACATAAGACCCCAGAAGAACCCACCACATTTTGGTAAGCACAGTCAGGAGATCAGACCATGTAATAAAGCTACACATGCATGTATACTCATGTGCACACACGTATCACCTACTTACGTAAACACAAACACAAATATACATGTATTGCATATGTATATAGACATGAAAAAAAATGAAATAAAAAAGAATAGGTGGGCAGAGAAGAACTGTCCTAGGCTAGGATTGGTCTGTCAGACCAAACAAAATCTAAATTTCTGGGACTTCATTCAGATTTGTAAGTTCTTGTCCACATTATCCATACCAGGCCACTGGTCACTGCTTAGTCACTTTCCTGAACAAAACATTCAGTTAGTTCTATACAAGTTCCGACCTGAAAATGAAGCAAAATGTCACTTAGCTAGAGTCTTTGTTTAGGTACTATCTGAGTTCCACAGCCACACCTCATGTTCTTCTGGAACCGTTCCCTCTATGGTTACAGTGATTACTAGACCAGAACAATCTAGGGAACAAGGGAATTTTTATTCCAGTTTATGGTTGTGCAAAAGTCCATTATGGCAGGGACGTTACCAGTTACCAGCAGGAGCTGAAGGAACTGCCACAACATGAGAGGGAGGTCTTTCTTTCTATCTTGCTAGTTGGTCACATTATCAGCTAGTTTTCTTTTCCATGTATCCACCTGCCCAGGCAATGGTCCCACCCACTATGGAGTGGGTCTTGCCATAAGATAATCTCTTAGTGCCTTCCCCTCCACTCCACCGCCCGGGATGCACGCGCGCGGTCCAGCTGGGCCTCACCGCGCCGCGACCCAGGAAAGATGGGTCCCCGCCCGCCCCCAGAGCCCTATGCCATCCAAGTGGACCCAGCTCCTCCCGCCATCCAGCCGGAGCCGCGCACGCAGGGCCTGGAAGGAGGAGAGGGCACGCCCCGGACGCGCGCGCGGTCCAGCAGGGCCTCACCAAGCCAGGACCCAGGTAAGATCGGTCCCTGCCCACCCACAGAGCCCCAGGCCAAATAATTCAGTTTAGTGAAAAACGCACAGAAATTAAAAGATCTTAAGAGTTAAACCGACAATGCCAAAGTCTAAGTGCAAATCCATGAACCAACACTCAAGTAAACAAATCTCCCACTGAAGGAATTAATCCCATAATGTTAGACTCCAACCAGAACAAACCCGCGGAAAAAGGCCAAGAAAGCCTGACCCAGGATAACGACCTTCAAAATATGATCATTACCATGTTCAATACTATGAAAGAGGAAATCAGGGAGGAATTAAATAATCGAATCAATCGCTTTGAGGAGGAACACAACAGACACATGGAGGAGTTGAGAAAAACAGTGCAAGAATCAAAAACTGGCATAGAGCAGTTAAAGCAGACGCAAGCAGAGTTTAAAACTGAGCTAAAAGACAAGTTATCTTCAATCCAGAACTCCACAGAGAGTCTTATCAGCAGAACTAACAAAGCAGAAAACAGAATTTCAGATCTTGAAGATAAAGTGGGAGTATTAACCAGCTCAATGGAAGAGATTGTTAAAGCCAAAAAGATGCTTGAGAGAAATATCCAAGAGATATGGGACACCCTGAAGAAGCCCAACATGCGTATTCATGGAATACCAGAGCAAGAATCTCAAAATACCACCCCTGAGGAAATTTTCCAAACGATCATCAAGGAAAACTTTCCTCATCTAAAAAAAGAGAGGCCCATCCATATACAAGAGGCATTCCACACCCCAAACAGATATGAGCAAAACAGAAGCTCGCCATGGCAAATAATAGTCAAAACGCCCCACATTCAAGATAAAGATCTGGTTCTGAGAGCTTCAAGGGAGAAAAAACAAGTCACTTTTAAAGGTAAACCTATTAAAATGACAAATGACTTCTCAATGGAAACACTGAAAGCAAGAAGAGCTTGGAGAGACATACTTCAAGTATTGAATGAGCAAAAATGTCAACCCAGTCTGATTTACCCTGCAAAACTATCAGTCATGATAGAGGGAGAAAGAAAAATCTTCCAGCACAAAGACAACTTGAAGGGATACATGTTCACCAAACCAGGCCTTCAAAAAATGCTAGAAATGATACTCAAGCATGAAGAAAAAAACAGGCATATCCAGGAGAGCAGAAGGCAAGTATAACACCACTAATAGCGAAGCAATATACTTATAAAAGCTACTAAACATAATAAATGTCTGGAATCAAAAATAGTTTCACCATTATAACACTAAATGTTAATGGAATTAACTCACCGATCAAGAGACACAGATTACAAACTTGGATTAAAAATCACAATCCATCAATCTGCTGCCTGCAGGAAACCCACCTCACCACAAAAGATAGGCATGCTCTAAAAATAAAAGGCTGGTCAACAATTCTACAAGCTAATGGAAGCAGAAAACAGGCAGGGGTAGCCATTGTGATATCAGACAAAGTGGACTTCAAACCAAAGAAAATTGTAAGAGACACGGATGGATACTACATTTTAGTCACAGGTACAATTCACCAGGAAGACTTCACAATACTGAACATTTATGCACCCAATACGGGCCCCTCCACATTCATTAAGAAAACCCTACAGCGTGTAAAGCAAGAAATCAACCCCCAAACGATAATTCTTGGGGACTTCAACACCGCCCTCTCAACATGGGATAGGTCAACAGGTCAAAAGCTTAATAGAAACACTTTGGACCTTAATCAAACCCTGAAAGAAATGGACCGTACAGATCTCTACCGAAATTTTCACCCATGTACCAAAGAATACCCATTTTTCTCAGCAGCACATGGAACTTTCTCCAAAATAGATCACATACTGGGCCACAAAACGAATCTACACATGTACAAAAAAGTTGAAATTCTAACCTGTGCCCTGTGAGACCATCACTGGCCTAAAGCTGGACATCCACTACACAACAAACAAGAGAAAATACACTAACTCCTGGAAACTTAACAGTATGATGCTGAATGAGAACTGGATTCAGGAAGAAATTAAAAAGGAAATTCAAGATTTCCTGAAAGTGAACGATAATGAAAATACAACTTACCAAAATCTCTGGGACACAATGAAAGCTGTCCTAAGAGGTAAGTTCATAGCTCTTAATGCCTACATCAAAAAAATGGAAACATCAGAAATAAACAACGTAACAATACAGCTTAAAGCTTTAGAGAAACTAGAGCAATCTGATCCCAAAAGTAGAAGAGAGGAGATTAGCAAAATGAGGGGAGAAATATCTGAAATCGAGATTAAGAAAACGATAGAAAAAATCAACCAGTCAAAAAGCTGGTTCTTTGAAAAAATCAATAAGATTGATACACCCCTAGCTAAATTAAGCAAAAGCAAGAGAGAGAAAACCCAAATTAACAAAATCAGAAATGAACATGGAGTTATCACTACTGATACCCAAGAAATGCAGAGAATTATAACATCATATTTCAAAAACTTATACTCTGTGAAGTTTGACAACACAAAAGAGATGGATGAATTTCTAAGTAAACACAACCTACCTAAATTGAATCAGGAAGTTGTGAATTATTTAAATGGTCCTATAACATATAAGGAAATTGAAGAAGTAATCTCAAATCTTCCCACCAAAAAATGTCCTGGGCCAGATGGATTCAGCACAGAGTTCTACCAGACATTTAAGGAGTTAATAATACCAATACTCCTTAAACTGTTCCATCAAATAGCAAAGGAAGGAACACTACCAAATTCCTTCTATGAAGCTAATATTGTCTTAATCCCAAAACCTAATAAAGATTCACTTAAAAAAGAAAACTATAGGCCGATCTCTCTGATGAACACAGACGCAAAGATTCTCAACAAAGTCTTAGCGAATCGGATTCAAAAACATATTAAAAAGATCATTCATGGGGACCAAGTAGGCTTCATCCCTGGCACACAAGGTTGGTTCAACATACGAAAACCAATAAATGTAATTCATCATTAAATGTAAACCAGTCCAAAGTCCAAGACCACATGATACTCTTGATAGATGCAGAAAAAGCTTTTGACAAGATCCAACAGCCTTTTATGATCAAAACGCTAGAGACAGTAGGAATGGAAGGAACCTTTATCAATATAATAAAAGCTGTATACAACAAGCCCACAGCAAGGATTATGCTCAATGGGAAACAATTGGAAGCATTCCCACTTCGATCAGGAACTAGACAAGGCTGTCCACTCTCACCACTTCTATTCCATATTGTACTTGAAGTCTTAGCTGAAGCCATACGACAAGAAAGGGACATAAGAGGGATTCAAATCGGCAAGGAAGAAATCAAACTATCCCTATTTGCAGATGACATGATCTTATACCTGAGTGATCCCAAAAACTCCACCAGGAAGCTCCTGGAACTAATTGAGAAGTTCAACAGGGTGCCAGGATACAAAATAAATGTGCAAAAATCAGAGGCCTTCCTATATGCCCAGAATGAAAGAAGTGAAAAAGCCTTGAGAGAAACAATCCCATTTACTATAGCTCCTAAAAAAATGAAATACCTTGGTATAAACCTAACCAAGGAGGTAAAAGACCTTTACAATGAAAACTTTAAAACCCTAAAGAAAGAAATAGCAGAAGACACCAGAAGGTGGAAAGACCTCCCTTGTTCCTGGATTGGCAGAATCAAAATTGTAAAAATGACCATCCTACCAAAGGCAATATACAGATTAAATGCTATACCAATCAAAATCCCAAAGCAATTCTTTAAAGAAGTTGACCAATCTCAAAGTTCATATGGAGGCACAAAAGACCCAGGATAGCAAAGACAATCCTGAGTAACAAAAACACTGCTGGAGGTATTACCATACTAAACTTAAGTCTATACTACAAATCCATAGTTATAAAGACAGCCTGGTACTAGCTCCAAAATAGACACACAGATCAATGGATAAGGATTGAAGACCCAGATATAACCCACAAAATTACAGCCATTTGGTCTTTGACAAAGGGGCCCAAAAAATCCAATGGAAAAAGAACAGCATCTTTAGCAAATGGTGCTGGCAAAACTGGATCTCCACATGCAGAAGATTAAAGCTGGACCCGTACTTGTCACCATGTACAAGACTTAATTCCAAATGGATCAAGGACCTTGATATAAGGCCAGAGACTATAAAAACCATAGTTGAAAGGATAGGGAACTCCCTTGAGCTGATTGGGCTAGGCCAACATTTCCTAAACAGACATCCAATGGCACAGTCACTGCTACCAACTCTCAACAGTTGGGATCTTGTGAAATTAAAGAGATTCTGTTCAGATAAAGAGATTGTAACACGAGCTCAAAGACAACCCACAGAATGGGAGAAAATCTTCACTAACCACATATCTGACAGAGCTCTACTGTCCAGAGTGCACAAAGAACTTAGAAAACTAAACACCAAGGAAACCAATGGCCCAATTAAAAAATCGCCCTGGAACTTAAAAGAAACTTTACCAGGGATGAAATTAAACTGTCTAACAAATATCTTAAAAAATGCTCCACTTCCTTAGCCATCAGGGAAATGCAAATCAAAACTTCCCTGCGATATCATCTCACTCCAGTCAGGATGGCAAAAATCCACAATACAAACAACAACAAATGCTGGAGAGGATGTGGAGAGAGGGGAACTCTCCTGCATTGCTGGTGGGAATGCAGGCTCATACAGCCACTCTGGCGAGCCATCTGGAGATTCTTAAAGAAATTAAAGATTGAAACGCCATATGACCCTGCTATTCCACTTTTGGGAATAACCCCCCATACAGCAGAGGTTCACCTCGATAGCACAAGCACGACCATGTTCATAGCAGCACTGTTTACAATAGCAAAGTCATGGAATCAACCCAAATGTCCAACAGTTAACGAGTGGATAAGGAAACTGTGGTACATCTATACAATGGAGTACTACTCAGCCATCAAAAATGATGAATTACTGGAATTTGCTGGGAAATGGATGTCATTAGAAACAATTATATTAAGTGAAGTATCCCAGATCCAGAAAATTAAGTGCCGTATGTACTCCCTAATAGGTGGCTCCTAGTACCAAACCTACCCAGCCCACCTAGAGACAGTAATTGCAAGGATTATGAATAGGAGGGATGGGGTAGAAGGGCCCCACCCTAAACAAGGAGAGAAGGGACCATGTTACAGCAGAGAAAATAGGTCTCCATGAAGGACTCAAATAAGTAATGAGACATCTGATTAAGTTCACAGACTTTTGTTCCTGATCATTTACTACTGAGGGGGTATGATCTCACCAGAAGAGGAGGGCATATAGTCTGGCAGATAAAAAGTAACCGTTGTGCAAATTGGTGATAGACCCCTCCCTCACTGTGGTTTCCCACTTTCATTACATCTACCTTTGAATGTGCTTTTATCACAAGACTCTAGTTTAACAGCTTTTTGTCTCTGGCCAGGGGGTAACATACAATGCCCACCAGGATGGAGTGAAGGGCATTGCAGGAGCAGCAAAACTGCAAAAGAAAACCAACAAACCACAATCCAGAACTTCAGAGACTCTATATCAACCACCTAGAACTAGGCCAGCTTAATCTCTCCCCATCCTGAAGCTCAGGGAAATTTGCGGAAGAGGGGGCGGTAAGAGTGTAAGAGCAAAAGGATGGGAGGAGCAATGATATGTAAGATACTCCATACAAATTAGGGCTGAAGCAATCATAATTGGACTTTACATGCCCTGCGCATTGTCCAACACACTATTGACCCCACAAAGTCTAGCATCTGCTAAAGACACCAAGATATTTGGAGGCAAGGGATTGGCAGCCACAGCAGTGTTCCTATACCTAAGGGGAATATGGGAAAGGGTTTAGGGAAAGGCCACTGGGTCCTTGTACGTCATCGGAGAGGAGGGCCCAGAGGAAAATCAGGCATGCACAAGAAAGGACTCTCTGGAAATTGGGGCGGGAGGCACTGGGGGATGGGAAGGGAGGGGGGTGAGGCGGAGGAGCAGGGGGTATGGGGGAGGAGGAAGGAGGGAGGGAACCGGTGTACCCATTAAGTTTGTATGAGCTGAAATAATAATAATAAATATATTAATAATTAAAAAGATAATCTCTTAGAGATTTCATCAGAGACTTGCCCAAATTAAGTAGTTCTTCATAGGTGTGCCTAAAGGCTCAGTTCTCAATTGTCATGTTGACATGCAAACTAAATGCCACAGATTCTTATGAAAATGATAGTCCACTGTCAGTCCCAGGCCTGCCAGGCAGTGTTCCTTCAGATACCACTACTGTCTTTCAGTCATTACATGGGAAGTATCTGTTATTAACTCTCTTCCCAGTGGAAAGAAGCAAGCAACATTTGAAATGAGTGTGACTCACATTATTTACACTCTGCTCATAAACACATGAAGATGAAACCTGAATTTAAGATGAATTATTTGGATTTTTTTAACTTTTTATTTTTTAAAATTAATTAACCTATTTTTTCACATGTGCGTGTGTGTGTGTGTGTGTGTGTGTGTATGCGCGCGCGTGTGTGGGGGTATGTGTATGTATCAAAGGGCACTTGTATGTCTCTGTGGAGGATCACATGTGATTTCAGGAATCATTCTGGATTGCTTCTATCCTACTTTTTGCTTTGCTCTGGGATTTCCCAGTCTCTGCCAGCCAGGACTAGAAGTGCAGGCCGCCACTGCTTCTGCCTGGTGTTTTTATGTGGGACCTGGGATCTAACTCAGGACCTTCTGCTTGTGAGGCAGAGTCTTAACGCCTGAGCTATCTCTCCAGAATTTTGGGACTCTTTTACTGCTACTCTGAATGGAGGAACAGATGGCAAAGTTTTCCCTTTGATAGAGTCCCCAGTGAAGGCAGGAATATTAGTCTCTGCCTCTCAGATCCAGGCTCTGTTCTAGCCAAGACAACTGAGAAAGAATCAGTCACAGATGACATTATATCTTACTCCTGAGTTGGGAGTTTGCATGTGAGCCAAAGGGAAATCGTGACTCACAGTCTAGAGCTAAATACTGAAAATGAACAACAGATGCCACCATGGATATGGGTTTTCTGCACTTCGTCGCATCTCGTGATTTTTTTAAATGGGAAAAAGTCAAGTGAAATGAAGATTTCTTTCCCTGAATATTTTACATGTCAACACAATTGGAATTTCATCAGATGCTGGGAATTACATGAGATAGATAAAAAGAGATTTCAGAAAGCAACTTTTCTGTGGTTTTGAATGACTTATGTAACAACGAGAGGCTCAGGTTTTTAATATACTTGTGAACTTTTTAAAATTGTGTATGCAACATAATCGAATGAGTCAAAATCATTTATTTTAAGTTAAAATTTAGTTTTTTAAAAATTTTTTTATTATTTATTCAACTGTGTGCATATGCGTGTGTGCGCGTGCGTCTGTGTGTGTGTGTGTGTCTGTGTATGTGTAGAACCACGGACGAATTCGTGAACCACCATGGACGCCTCCACCTCCTTCTGCCCCGGGATTCACAGGCTCCGCCCTACCAGGACCAGAAGCGCAGGCCGCCCCCGCTTCTGCCTGGCGTCTATACGTGGGATCTGGGATCCGAACTCAGGACCTTCCGCCTGCAAGGCGGAGGCTTAACCCCTGAGCCACCTCTCCAGCCCAAAATTTATTTTTTAATATGAAATACTTCATGAATTTGCATGTCATCCTTGCACAGGGCCCAGGTTAATCTTCTCTGTAGTGTTTCGGTTTTAATACAAGTGCTGGCGAAGTAAGCATGAACTTTTATTTTCAATGAGTTCCATGCTTCCTAGGTCACTAGAAGACTATGGGGGTTGCTGTATATGTATACTTGCCCTCGCATGCCCAGCCAGCCAGTCCTTGTCACTTTGGCCAGTGTAGGAGACTTGGTCTGTAGGCGGTGCTGAGGCTTCTCCCTTAGAACTTCTTGTGCTCTGCACACTAAAGTCCCAAGCAGAGGGTCAGAATGCAGAAAAGATACCATATGAGTTTCTCTTCTCTGATCCTCTGTTCCCTTCAATGGAGTATGCAGAAGCAAAACTCCACTGTCAAAACCAGAGACCTAGAATGCTCATCCAAAGCTACAGTTGTCTTGAAAGCAGAATCTTGCAGTTTCTCTCCACAGCTCTTCCTGCCGAAAAGTGTTGCATCTGTGATGTGTGGCTCAGGAGACTTACCTATCTAAAAACCTTACCCTGGGCTAGGGAGATGGCCAAAGGTTAAAGGCTTTTCCTTGCAAGCAAAAGGACCTGATTTTGCATTCCCGGATCCCATATCAAAAATGTCTGGAAGATATGGTCACTGTAAGTCTGGCCCTGGAAGACAGAGCCTGGGAAATCACAGAGCAAAATAATGGGTAGAGCAATCCAGGATGATTCCCAGCTTTAGCCTTGGATTTCCACAGCACATACACTCAAGTGTTCTCTGATACACACACACACACACACACACACACACACACACACACCTAGCCATAACTTTATAAACACTCCTCAAGTCTCCATAAGCACATCGAGAGGACCTTCCATTTTCTAGGAGAGATGTGATTGGCAGATTCTGTAAATGGTGATTTCTTTTAGTGATGACCTTATTTTCCTTTGGTTAGCACAGAATTAAAGTTAATAAATGAAGTCATTTATTAGAAAATCTTTAAATATTGCCTCAATGTTTATTGCCTCAATAAGCCGTTGGAATGACTTATACTCTAAGTTTTTTTTTGTTCTTATGTCATATTTTTATAAAAGCTAAACATTAATAACAAAAGAAGAGTGATAACAGTAAAATCAGTACTTCTGACTATTAGGTACTTTCTCAGTCAAAATTTCTTACATCTGTGGCTTGTGAAAAGTGAATTGTCTCTGTCTTAATCTGCCTCTGTGCAGCTGTTTGCAAATTTTGAATATTTGCAGAGAATGCTTAATAAGTATGGTATAAATTTTACATAATCATTTTTAAAAGATAAAAATAGAACAACCCTTCAAAATTAATGGCATTAATATTTTTAGCATTACTTATCATATATTTATGAGATTTACCAAATTTCCACTTACACTTATATAAATAGAAAATACAAAATATTGCTTGACAATAATGTGGAGAGTTCTATATAATAGAAATTACAGAACAATTTTTAATTAAAATTATGTTTGTGTATTCCATAATGCAACCTCATCATTTCAAAATTTGAAATTAAGCCTTTCTGATTGCATGAACAATGAACCATTTCATGAAACTGCATTGTTTTGTTGAGATGTGAATGTGAATACTTCTTATCAACATTTTTTCCTGTAAGAAACAAATTCAAAAAGTCACAAAGTTTTGGTAATGTAACTATTTATATCTTTGCTATTAAAATTCATGATATATATTATGAAAATACTTCTTCAGAGCATTTTTCCAATTTATTTTTAATTGAAACATGTAAAATATGCAGATTCTCTTGATAATATGCGATATTTTGATACATATTTGTGTATGTGAATTTGTGTGTGTGTGTGTATGTATCAGAGGACACGAGTATGTGTGCCTATGGAGGTCCAAAGGTAACTTCTGGATTCATCATAAATTGTTCCACCTCCTTATTGCTTTGTTCTGAGGTTTCTCAGGCTCCACCTTCCAGGGCCAGAAGTGCATATTGAAATCATTTTCCCCCAGTGTTTTTCCATGGGATTTAGGATGTGAACCCAGGTTCCTTTTGCTTGTGTGACAAAGTCTTTAGCTCCTGAGCCATGTCCCCAGTTCCTAGGTGTAACTAAGAGTGGCCTTGAAGTCCTGATTCTCCTGAGTCATCATATCATTTTTATAATGATTTATAATTTTATAATGATTAATCACGATCAACACATTAATCTTTGTAAACACTTATTAGTCCTTTGTGCTAATTCATTGTTAGAAAGTGTGAATAGTTTAATAATTGAAAGTTAGTTTTGCCTAAAATGACCTCCACACTCTTGCTTCACTAGTAGTACTATTGCACCTGGCTGTACTAAAGCACTCAAAACCCTCTCTTCAACCTTTTTGAAATATACACAACACCCTTGTCAGTGTCTACTCAACTGCATGATAGAATACCAGGTAAGTGTAGCTTAGGCCCTATTAACCACCTTCCCCCCTCTCTTCCTTTGGTACCCTTTTCAGGTAATCTCTATCATACTGTAAATTTTTTTTTCTTTCTTTCTTTTTTTTTTTTTTTTTTTTTTTTTTGCAATGTGCAAAGGTTTTATTTTCCCTAGGACCAGAATGATTTCCCTGTATTTCTTGGGAAAGTCCTGTTTTTTTTTTTTTTTGTTATTATTATTTCCGCTCATACAAACTTAACAGGTGCACTGGTCCCCTTCCTCCCTCCACCTCTCCTCCACCCCCTTGCTCCCCCCTCCCCTCCGCCCTCCCTCCCCATTCCCTAGTGCCTTCACCCCCCCCCTCCCAATCCCCAGAGCATTCTTTAATGTGCATGCCAAACTCTCCTCTGGGTCCTCCTCTCCAATTAGGTGCAAGGACCCACTGGCATTTCCCAGAACCCTTTTCTGTGTTCCCCTTAAGCTTAGGAACACTACCGTGACTGCCAGTCTCTAGCCTCCAAGGATCCTAGTGCCTTTAGTCCATGCTAGACTTCATGGGGTCAATAATGTGTTAGACACAGCGCAGGTCATGCAAAGTCCTATTATGATTGCTTCGGCCCTAACTTGTGTGGAGTATCTTGCATATCATTACTCTTCCCATCCTTGTACTCTTACAATCTTACCGCCCCCTCTTTCGCAAATTTTCCCTGAGCTTCAGGATGGGGGGAGATTAGGCTGGCCCAGTTCCAGGTGGTTGATATAGAGTCTCTGATGTTTTGAATTACGGTTTGTTGATTTTTTTTTTTCAGTTTTGCTGCTCCTGCAATGCCCTTGGCTCCATCCTGATGGGTATTGGATGACACCCCCTGGCCAGAGATAAAAACCTGTTAAATTAGAGTCCTGTTATAAGAGTATATTCAAAGGTAGATGGAATAAAAGTAGGAGACCGTGGTGAGAGACAGGTCAATCAACCATTTGCAAAATGGTTACTTTCTATCTGGCAGCCTATACGCCCTCTCCTTCTGGTGAGATCATACCCCATCAATTGCAAATGATCAGGAAGGAAAGTCTGTGAACTTAACCAGATGTCTCATTACTTACTTGCAGTCCTTGATGGTGGCCTATTTTCTCTGCTGTAACATGGTTCCCTCTCCTTGTTTCTGGTGGGGCCCTACTTACCCATCCCTCCTGTTTATAATCTTTGGAATTACTGTAGGTATTACAGAGATTTGTCTTTGAGTGTCTCTAAGTGGGCACCTAGGATACACCTATTAGGGAATACATACCGAGCTTAATTTTCCATGTCTGGGATAATTCACTCAATATAATTGTTTCTAATTCCATCCATTTAATGGCAAATTTCATTAATTCATCACTTTTGATGGCTGAGTAGTATTCAATTGTATAAATGTACCACATTTTCCTTATCCACTTTCAACTGTTGGACAATTGGGCTGATTCTATGACTTTGCTATTGTAAACAGTGCTGCTATGAACATAGTCGTGCTTGTGCTATTGAGGTGAATTTTTGTGTATGGGGGTTTATTTCCAAAAGTGGTATAGCAGGGTCATATGGCATTTCAATCTTTAACTTCTTTAAGAATCTCCAGACGGCTCGCCAGACTGGTTGTATGAGCCAGCATTCCTACTAGCAATGTAGGAGAGTTCCCCTCTCTCCACATCCTCTCCAGCACTTGGTGTTGTTTGTGTTGTGGATTTTTGCCATCCTGACAGGGGTGACATGATATCTCAAGGGAAGTTTTGATTTACATTTCCCTGATTGCTAAGGATGTGGAGCATTTTTAAAGATATTTGTTAGACATTTTAATTTCCTCCTTGGTAAAGTTTCTTTTAAGTTCCAAGGCTCATTTTTTAATTGGGCCATTAGTTTCCTTGGTGTTTTCTAAGTTCTTTGTGCACTCTGGAATAATAGAGCTCTATCAGATATGTGGTTAGTGAAGATTTTCTCCCAATCTGTGGGTGGCCTTTGTGCTCAAGTTACAATCTGTTTATCTGAACAGAAGTTCTTTAATTTCACAAGATCCCATCTATTGAGTGTTGGTAGCAGTGATTGTGCCATTGGATGTCTGTTTAGGAACTGTTGGCCTAGCCCAATCAGCTCGAGGGAGTTCCCTACCCTTTCAACTATGGTTTTTATAGTCTGTGGCCTGATATCAAGGTCCTTGATCCATTTGGAATTAAGTCTTGTACATGGTGACAAGTACGGGTCCAGTTTTAATCTTCTGCATGTGGAGATCCAGTTTTGCCAGCACCATTTGTTGAAGATGCTGTTCTTTTTCCATTGGATTTTTTGGGCCCCTTTGTCAAAAATCAAATGGCTGTAGTTGTATGGGCTTATATCTGGGTCTTCAACCCTTATCCATTTATCTATGTGTCTATTTTGGAGCCAATACCAGGCTGTTTTAACAACTATGGATTTGTAGTATAGACTAAGGTTTGGTATGGTGATACTTCCAGCAGTGTTTTTGTTACTCAGGATTGTTTTTGCTATCCTGGGTCTTTTGTACCTCGATATGAACACTGAGATTGTTTGGTCAACTTCTTTAAAGAATTGCTTTGGGATTTTAATTGGTATAGCATTGAATCTGTATATTGCCTTAGGTAGGATGGTGATTTTTATGATGTTGATTCTGCCAGTCTAGGAACATGGGAGGCCTTTCCACCTTCTGGTGTCTTCTGCAATTTCTTTCTTTAGGGTTTTAAAGTTTTCATTGTAAAGGTCACTTATTTCCTTGGTTAGGCTTATACCAAGGTATTTCATTTTTTTAGGGGCTATAGTAAGTGGGATTGTTTGTCTCAGGGCTTTTTCACTTCTTTCATTCTGGGCATATAGGAAGGCCACTGATTTTTGTACATTTATTTTGTATCCTACCGCCCTGATTAACTTCTGTATTAGTTCCAGGAGCTTCCTGGTGGAGTTTTTGGGATCACTCAGGTATAAGATCATGTCATCTGCAAATAGAGATAATTTGACTTCTTCCTTGCCAATCTGAATCCTTTTTTATGTCCCTTTCTTGTCGTATGGCTTCAGCTAAGACTTCAAGTACAATATTGAATAGAAGTGGTGAGAGTGGACAGCCTTGTCTAGTTCCTGATCGAAGTGGGAATGCTTCAAGTATTTCCTCATTGAGTAGAATCCTTGCTGTGGGCTTGTTGTATACAGCTTTTATTATATTGATAAAGATTCCTTCCATTCCACCCTTCTCTAGGTTTTTGATCATAAAGGGTTGTTGGATCTTGTCAAAAGCTTTTTCTGCATCTATCGAGAGTATTAAGTGGTCTTGAACTTTGGACTGGTTTATATGGTGAATTACATTTATTGATTTGGCTATGTTGAACCAATCTTGTATGCCTGGGATAAAGGCTACTTGATCCCCATGGATGATCTTTTTGATATGTTTTGAATCCAATTTGCTAAGACTTTGTTGAGAATCTTTGCATCTGTGTTCATCAGAGAGATTGGCCTGTAGTCTTCTTTTTTAAGTGTACCTTTATTAGGTTTGGGGATTAAGACGATATTAGCTTCATAGAAGGAATTTGGTAGTGTTCCTTCCTTTGCTGTTTGATGGAACAGTTTAAGGAGTATTAGTGTTATTAGCTCCTTAAATGTCTGGTAGCACTCTGTGCTGAATCCATCTGGTCCAGGACATTTTTTGGTAGGAAGATTCAAGATTACTTCATTGATTTCCTCATATATTACAGGAGTATTTAAATAATTCACAACTTCCTGATTCAATTTAGGTAAGTTGTGTTTACTTAGGAATTCATCCATCTCTTTTGTTTTGTCAAATTTCACTGAGTATTAGTTTTTGAAATATGACATCATAATTCTCTGGATTTCTTTGGTATCAGTAGTGATACCTCCATTTTCCTTTCTAATTTTGTTATTTTGGGCTTTCTCTCTCTTGCTTTTGGTTAATTTAGCTAGGGGTGTATCAATCTTATTGATTTTTTCAAAGAACCATCTTTTCAACTGGTTGATTTTTCTCTGTCATTTTCCTAATCTCAATTTCAGATATTTCTCCCATTATTTTGCTAATCTCCTCCCTTCTACTGCTTTTGGGATCAGATTGCTCTAGTGTCTCTAAGGCCTTAAGCTGCATTGTTAAGTTATTTATTTCTGAAGTTTCCAATTTTTTTTTTGATGTAGGCATTAAGAGCTATGAACTTACATCATAGGAAAACTTTCATTGTGTCCCAGAGATTTTGGTAAGTTGTTCAATTTTGAAAATCTTGAATTTCTTTTGTAATTTCTTCCTGAATCCAATTCTCATTCAGCATCATAGTGTTATGTTTTCAGGAGTTAGTGTATTTTCTGTTGCTTGTTGTGTTGTGGATATCAAGGTTTAGGCTGTGGTGGTCTATAAAGTTATAGGCTAGAATTTCAACTTTTCTATATATGTGGAGATTCGTTTTGTGTCCCAATATGTGATCTATTTTGGAGAAAGTTCCATGTGCTGCTGAGAAAAATGTGTATTCTTTGGTGTGTGTATGAAAAGTTTGATAGAGCTCTGTAAGGTCCATTTCAGTAAGGGTTTGATTAAGCTCCAAAGTGTCTCTGTCAATTTTTTTACTCGTTGATCTATCCCATGTTGAGAGGGTGGTATTGATATCCCCAAGAATTATTGTTTGGGGATTGATTTCTTGCTTTAGACGTTGTAGGGTTTGCTTAATGAATGTGGGGGGGGGCGTATTAGGTGATATGTTCAGTATTGTGAAGTCTTCCTGGTGAATTGTACCTGTGACTAAAATGTAGTATCCAACTGTGTCTCTTATGATTTTTTTGGTTTGAAGTCCACCTTGCCCAATAGCATAATGGCTACCCCTGCCTATTTTCTGGTTCCATTTGCTTACAGAATTTTGGACCAGGTTTTTATTTTTAGGATGTGCCTATCTTTTGTGGTGAGATGAGTTTCCTGCAGGCAGCAGATTGATGGATTGTGATTTTTAATCCAAGTTTGTAATCTGTGTCTCGTGATCAGTGAGTTAATTCCATTAACATTTAATGTTATAATGGAGAAACTATTTTTAATTCCGGACATTTATTATGTTTAGTGGCTTTTGTAAGTGTATTGTTTCGCTTTTAGGTTTTGGTGGTATTATACTACCCTTCTGTTCTCCTGGATATGCCTGTCTTTTTCTTCAAGCTTGAGTATCATTTCTAGCATTTTTTGAAGGCCTGGTTTGGTGGATATGTATCCCTTCAAGTTGTCTTTGTGCTGGAAAAGTTTTTTTTCTCCCTCAATCATGACTGATAGTTTTGCAAGGTATATCAGCCTCGGTTGAGATTTTTGCTCATTCAATACTTGAAGTAGGTCTAACCAAGCTCTTCTTGCTTTTACTATTTCCATTGAGAAGTCATTATTTTAATAGGTTTCCCTTTAAAAATGATTTGTTTTTTTTCCCTTGAAGCTCTCAGCACCATTTCTTTATCTTGAATGTGGAGTGTTTTAACTATTATTTGACATGGCAAGTTTCTATTTTAGTCATATCTGTTTGGGGGGCAGAATGCCTCTTGTATATGGATGGGCCTCTCTTTTTTTAAATGAGGAAACTTTTCCTTGATGATAGTTTGAAAAATTTCCTTAAGTGTGGTATTTGAGATTCTTGCTCTGGTATTCCATGAATATGCATGTTAGGCTTCTTCAGGGTGTCCCAAAACTCTTGAATATTTCTCTTGAGTATCTTTTTGGCTTTAACAACCTTTTCCATTGAGCTGGTTAATACTCCCAGTTTGTCTTCAAGATCTGAAATTCTGTTTTCTGCTTTGTTAGTTCTGCTGATTAGACTCTCTGTGAAGTTCTGAGTTGAAGATAACTTGTCTTTTAGTTCAGTTTTAAACTCTGCTTGAGTCTGTTTTAACTGCTGCTCTATGCCTGTTTTTGTTTCTTGAACTGTTTTTTTCAACTCCTCCAAGTGTCTGTTGTGTTTCTCTTCAAAGTGATTGATGCAGTTATTTAATTCCTCCCGGATTTCCTCTTTCATAGTATTGAACATGGTAATGATCATGTTTTGAAAGTTGTTATCCTGGGTCAGGCTTTCTTGGCTATTTTCTGTGGGTTTGTTCTGGTTAGAGTCTATCATTATTGGTTTAATTCTGTCAGTGTGAAATTTGTTTTCTTGGGTGTTGTTTCTCATGGATTTGCAGTTTGACTTGGGCATTGTCGTTTTAACTCTTAAGACCTTCTTTCAATTTCTGGGCGTTTTTCACTGAACTGAATTATTTGGCCTGGAGCAACTCCTGCTCCAGCCGGCTGGTGCGAGGAGCTGGGGGAGGGCGGGGAAGCTTCCCTAGGTAGCTGTGAAAGGGAGGAATTGGCGGTGGTGGGGCGCTATATAACCTAGGGAGCTGGGGCAGTGGCCCAGGGGGCCCTCCCTGGCCCAGCGCAATGCAGACTCTGGCTTGCTGGTGGGAGGAGCTGGGTCCAGTGCTGCCTGGGGTATAGGAGTGGGCCAGGGGAGCTTACCTAGGTTGCTGGGAGTCCGGCTGGACTGCGGGGGCCCTGGCGGAGGGGAAAGGCCTCTCAATTTCTTTAAGATCAATTCTTGTAAGTTCCACACAGGAGTTCATATTACATGTGCATATCAGGATTTTTATAGTAGCCGGACGAATGTCCAGGTTTGTCAGACATCTATAGCTGCTGTGACTTCAATCAGCTTCCATCTGCATCAGAGGCAAGTCCAGAAACCTCATCCACAGGCAGTAGCATGTGATCAGGTATCATGTTTCTTTGCTGCTCTGTGTTTTGCATCTACAGAATGGTCTGTAGGCTCCAAAGCATACACTTGCACCCACGTCATCCATCTTCTTCCTCAAGTAGACATGACTCTGCTATTCTGCTGAGGGTAGGTAGTGTTAGGCTGTGCTGTGAAGGTCGAAGGGGCAGGATTATGGACACAGATGGCACGATGCTTATTTCTACCCCAAGTCCACAGCCCATCAAATCATGACAGCATATAGAAGGACCAAATCTCACACTACAAAGCCTGTCTGCTATTGAGTATGCTTCTTACCCAAGACTAGTGCTACCAGTCACAGGTACAACTATAATAATAATAATAATAATAATAATAATAAATATACATAATGAATGCCTAACAAATGTCTATTCTTGTGGAGCATCCTATAATCTCCGTGTGGCACTGAGGAGGGTTCAGAGGATCTGTCCATAGATAGATGGGAATCATGTCTTAGCACTAAATTTGGAAACTGTCCAAAACATACTTTCCTGTCAAATCCCACCTCAGATCATGTAGCCTATTTCTGTGCTCTGTTTTCTTATGTTCAAAGAGAAGTGGTAGTTGAGATCCAGTGGCTCCCTCTACACACAGTTATAGGAATAGGTCCCAAAGCTCTGCCTGGCTTTGGGTTTCATTGTTGCAGGACTGGTACTTTGCTCCATACCTAAGGTGCATAGTTTGTTCTGTCTCCCTCTTTCAAGCTGGAACTGTCTCTCTTTGCTTTGTTTTGAGTGTATGGAAGGATAATGTTTATAATGCCTTTCTTCCTACTTGCTTCTCTGCATCTCCTCTCATTATTATGCTGGGATCAGACTTTGAGGAATCTTTTCTGGTTTCCTCCTGGTTTCCTCTCATGACCATCCTTATGTATGTGAACATCTATTCAAATATGCGTTTCTCTGGGGAGATTATTTCTGGAGATTCTTAGTCCATTGTCATCTTGTTCTACCTCTATGACTGAATTTAGAGATAATCTTGTGAATTCCATATAGAAAGTTCCTATTTCTGGTCCATTTGATAATAGAGTTGGGAATTTGGGTGAAAGTGCCAAAATGGTCCTTAGTAAGACTCAGAACCCTTTGGTAATATATGAATTAGGGAAAGGTATTGACAGCTTCACAATGTCAATATTACTTCAGCCCTATGTACTATATTGAAAGGCACAATCAGTAAAGGCTGACATAATGTGAACTCTGAATATCAACCAATTCTATAACATAGTTGAACTGCTAGGCTACAATTGTCATGGAAAACCTCAAGAAAAGGCCAATTTCAGGACTTAACATATAGTAAACAAGACATCCTTCTATCTAAGCTATAAGATTTATATGAGGTCTGTTGCAGTCCGCCTGCATTGTTGCTGATAAATGACCAGAACACAGCTTAAGGGAACAAGGAGTTTACTTTCTTACGATAGTCCGGTTACAGTTCATAGTCCAGCTTGACGGGAGAGCACACACCAACACCAGGGCCGAGGGAACTGGCCACCATAACGGCTGAGAGATGGACAATCCTTACTTGCCAGACTAGCATGTCTGGCCAAGTATACAGAAGGATGCCAACTCTCTCAACCAGGTCTCTCTGATTTATCCAGGGCCTAATCCCACCCACCATGGGCTGGGTCTTCCCCAGCAGCTAGACAATCTCCTTCAGGTTTGCTCTGGGCTTAACTCAACCATCAACTCTCTACAACTGTGCCCAGAGCTCAAACCCTCAAGAGTCAAGTTGACACCTGTGCTTAACTATGACAAGGTCCTACTCTTGATGAAAAACTGATCCAGTATGGGTAATGTATGACATCCATAACTTTAAATGTTTATATATTTAGTTTGCTTGGTTTCGTTTTAGTAGTAATGGTGAATAATAAATAATGCAAAGATGGAAAGAGTTGGAGTGGGAAATCCATTAAGCCTGAAGTTGTGTGTGAATGTGTGTGTGAAGGTAGAAGAGGGCACTTGAGTGTGTGTGCCTGTGGAGGATCCAAGGGTGACATCGGAAATCATCCTGGAACCCATCCGTGTGCTGAGGGCTATAGAGATCCACTTCTAGTGGTATCTCAGAGGACTGATGAATATGGGCTATTGTTTACTGATTTCATGGGTTATTAAATCTTGATTTTAGATTCTAGGACAAACCTTGAGTGTTGGGAAGCTGTGACCCTGAGTAAGGTGACACCATTACTTTTATGTGTACCCTATGATTTCTGATAGTTCAGATATGAGTTTTGGGTCTTTTAACTACTTTCTATGTGACATCAAGTGAGTCCTTCTACCTGTACCATTTCATCCTTCACTGTACAGTGAGGACAATGACAATTTCTAGCACAGGGTTTACACAAGAATAAAAGCAGTTCACATTCCTAAAACAATTCTCATGCTCTATGGTGCATATTAAACACTAAATGGATATTAGTTACTGATATTGGTGTCATTATTAATGTTTTTTCTAAGAAAAGGAAAAAAGAAGATGAATGGTAAGGAAAGGGAGAATGACTGGCAGTGGCTCAATGCCCTCACTGAAACCTCCCTTGCTGCCACATGGATGGAAAGGTTTTTATGTTCTTCATCCACTGGTGTTGGTATGACTACAAATTCCTGGATGAGATGCTTATATGATCTTTTCTTTTAGAGGATGGACTTGTTGTGCTTTTAGTTTTCATTTGCAACTTTGAGACAGATCTGTGAGACCACCTGCAAGCTCTATTGTTTTTTGAGAAAAATAATATTTAATATAATCACCAAAACTGCCATTGTGTCACATCTTTTAAAAATTGCCTAATACTTTGACAGTTTCCTATGTGTACACAAAAAATTGCTGACTTTTCTCTCCATATTTTCCTCTTTTATCCTTGTTTCTTCTCCCATTGATGGATCAGAGAACAAATCCCTATACCAAAATAAGTTTTAATTATTCTAATTGCCTTGAGAATTCTCAAGCATTAACATCATGTCCCCACACCTTTTGTTGGAGTCACCTGCCCTGGCCATTCATGCATCTGGCAAGCTACTATTATTCTTGAAGACATATCTGTGTCAGGTAGAGTTTGTTGGTACATAGTAACAAGAACATTGTAAATCAGATTTTATGAAAATTGTAAATTTCATGAGGACGCACAGGTTAGCAAGCAAAATACAAATGTGAGAAATGAGGTCAGTTCTCAGGAGCACTTGTGTTAGATTGAAAAATAGCATGAAATAACACCCACATTGCTCTTTTCTCTTTTTCCTTTTTCTGAATGTCAATGTCTCTTTAGTATCTGCTTTATTCTTCTTTATTTCTGAAATCAGGATTAGTTTCTCCATGTAGACTGTAGAAAATTGTTACCATAGGCAACACATTCTTTCTGTTCATGAATAATGGAATGATCTAGAATTTCTGTTCCTAAATTACAAATTTTCATGAAACTCATCTACTTGCCTCATCTCAGGCCAGATTTTTCCCTCAGTGAGTAAAGCAGAGCCCTTTAGTCACATGTCTTCATAGACCTTCGTTAATGGAAGAAAGGGATTCAGGCAAGGGATAAGTGTATGGAAGATAATAATTTTTGTATGAAATATATTCAGGTCCCTGGAGGTAGGATTCATGTCTCCATGGTGCTCCACGGAGCATTCCACATCATGGTTCTGTTCAGTGTATAAAGTATAGAGGTATCCTCAGGAATGAGTGGCTATCATCTCAAGAACAAAAGGGTTGTCTAATTTATTTCAAAATTTCCAGGATTTAATAATGGCACATCAAAAACTTCTCTTATAGAGAATGCCCAGAATTTAAATTAAAATATAAATAAGTATTTTGTAAGGAAAATTTACATCATAATAGTTTGATAGAATTGGAAGTTATTTTTGACTTGTGCAGAAAAGGCATGGCTAAGGACTTAGCATTTGACTTGCATCTGGAAGACTATGTGGAGTTTTTATCAGATTAAAAAAAATGGAGAGGAAGGGCTTTCTAGCTTGAGCTAGGAGTGAAATTGAAATGTAGGAATATAGTAAGACATATTCACAGAAGTGAAAAATGAGTTTCAGTAAAATTTCATGGTTGCTTAGAATCTTTTTAAAATTTAAGTGTTTAGACAACACTCAATATTTTATTGTTTCATTTTCATACTAAATTTTGTAAAATGATATTCAAACAAAAGTACATATAAAATCAAATGATTGCTCTTGGGATGAAAGTACAGTCTAGACAAAAGGAGTACATAAAAGAAATAACAAATATGCAGGCAAGAGACTGATGTATTATTTTATTTCCATTTCCCTAGGATTTAATATATTTTATTGCTATTCTCTTTATTGGAAAAGTTTAGTAATAGATGAAATTCAATGGGTCATTGGAGCAGAGATTCTTATATTAGACATATTGGGGTAGAAATAAGTAAGAACAAGAAAATGTAATTTGTTCCAAACTTGCTATAGTAAGAGCCAGACACTATCATTCATACTTGACAAATAGAGACCTGAAGAGAACTATAAACACTTCACACTGAAGTAAAGAGAATGTTTCAGGTGAACCTACTAAGAGGGACTTGGAATGTGGAAGTTATGGCTGTGTCCTGTAGAAGTGGACATCCTATGTTGGATCTGGGAGCATAGTCTGATTTTTTTTTTGTTTTGGTTTATTTCTACATAGAATTTAGTCACTTTATTAGTATTCAATTTCTCCTTTATGGGGATATTTTAATATGTCTGAAGGTGCAAAAGGGATTTTAAAACTTTCTGATGGTCCATTCTCATAAACTGTACTCAGCTGTGGTTTATTATAAACATATTGAACAAAATCAATATGCAAACAAATGTAAGTGAAGGAAATAAGAAAACATTATATGTTGTTCTAAAGTTTCAAAAGCCCAAAAGTCATGTGCCAAACAATATTTTATCAGCAACCACAATGCTTGTGGATTATTTATAAACTTTAGTAAAGCACTTGCCTTTAACTTTCCTGACTATTATGTCAGTAGCCTACAGATTCTTGATGATGCTATTCATTGCTGATTTTCCTCCTCCAACTATGAGACAACCTTTTCACTGAGTTGAATCTATCTAGTGTGATTCTTTTTTACTACAAAAGACCTTTTGCCCCCATACTTGAAATAGATTTCTATAAAGTATTGATTTACTTGTCCATGCTAAGGACTATGTGCATCCACTTTGTGAAGTTGGATCCATGATGCGTACTAATGAAACTATCACCAGCAGCTAGGTTAGAAGAAATGAATGTTTCTGTCCTTGTTCTAGACAAGTATGTGCATCAGCTAGCAAAACATCTGATGACTTCCAGAATCTCAGTTTATTGCAATAATTTGATATTCATTTTCAAAATCCACCTTTGACAGTCACACTTCCTTCTCCTTTGCCTTTCTATCCTCAGTGATTTCAGAAGGTTTCTTTTATGGTATTTCACTTACAGGGTACTGTTATTTACTCATATGACTTCATTGTCTATTTGATGCCAGTTCCTTAACCTTTATGTCTTATTGTACACATGTTATCATATATGCTTCTCTGAAATTTGAATAACCTAATCAATCTTATTTTTTCTTCTACTCTGTAGAAAATCTATAGAAAATAAAATAGTGAATAGCAAGCCATTGTGCATGAAATTAATGGTTCAGCCCTTTCCCCACCCACCCAGGAGGCGCACAGTCCAGCCAGGACTCCCGCCAACCTAGGTAAGCTCCCCCCCAACCCCCAATCACAGGACCCAGCTCCGCCCACCAGCCAGCCCCAGGCCAAGTAATTCAGTTCAGTGAAAAACACACAGAAATTGAAAGGTCTTAAGAGTTAAAGCCCAAGTCAAAGTGCAAATCCATGAGAAACAACACCCAAGAAAACAAATTTCACACTGACAGAGTTAATCCAATAATGATAGACTCCAACCAAAACAAACCCATGGAAAATAACCAAGAAAGCCTGACCCAGGATAACAACTTTCAAAACATGATCATTACCATGATCAATACTATGAAAGAGGAAATCCAGGAGGAATTAAATAACTGCATCAATCACTTTGAAGAGAAACACAACAGACACTTGGAAGAGATGAGAAAAACAGTTCAAGAAACAAAAACAGGCATAGATCAGTTAAAACAGACTCAAGCAGAGTTTAAAACTGAACTAAAAGACAAGTTATCTTCAACCCAGAACTCAACAGAGAGTCTAATCAGCAGAACTAACAAAGCATAAAATAGAATTTCAGACCTTGAAGACAAAGTGGGAGTATTAACCAGCCCAATGGAAGAGGTTGTTAAAGCCAAAAAGATATCGAGAGAAATATTCAAGAGTTATGGGATACCCTGAAGAAGCCTAACATGCGCATTCATGGAATACCAGAACAAGAACCCCAAAATACCACACCTGAGGAAATTTTTCAAACTATCATCAAGGAAAAGTTTCCTCATCTAAAAAAAGAGAGGCCCATCCATATACAAGAGGCATTCGGCACCCTAAACAGATAGGCCACGGCAAATAATAGTTAAAACACTATTCAAAATAAAGAAATGGTGCTGAGAGCTTCAAGGGAGAAAAAAACAAGTCACTTTTAAAGGTAAACCTATTAAAATAACAAATGACTTCTCAATGGAAACAGTACAAGCAAGAAGAGCTTGGAGAGACATACTTCAAGTATTGAATGAGCAAAAATATCAACCCAGGCTGATATACCCCACAAAACTATCCATTATGATCGAGGGAGAAAGAAAAATTTTCCAGCACAAAGACAACTTGAAAGGATACATGTCCACCAAACCAGGCCTTCAAAAAATGCTAGAAATGATACTCAAGCTTGAAGAAAAAAAAACAGGCATATCCAAGAGAACAGAAGGGAAGTATAATACCACCAAAACCTAAAAGCGAAACAATACACTTACAAAAGCCACTAAACATAATAAATGTCCGGAATTAAAAATAGTTTCTCCATTATAACATTAAATGTTAATGGAATTAACTCACTGATCATGAGACACAGATTACAAACTTGGATTACAAATCACAATCCATCAATCTGCTGCCTGCAGGAAACTCATCTCACCACAAAAGATAGGCACATCCTAAAAATAAAAGGCTGGTCCAAAATTCTGCAAGCTAATGGAACCAGGAAACAGGCATGAGTAGCCATTATGCTATTGGGCAAGATGGACTTCAAACCAAAAAAATCATAAGAGACATTTTAGTCACAGGTACAATTCACCAGGAAGACTTCACAATACTGAACATATCACCCAATACGGCCCTCCTTCACATTCATTAAGCAAACCCTACAACGTCTAAAGCAAGAAATCAATCCCCAAATAATAATTCTTGGGGATTTCAACACTGCCCTCTCAACATGGGATAGATCAACAGGTCAAAAACTTAATAGAGACACTTTGGAGCTTAATCAAACATTTACTGAAATGGACCTTACAGAGCTCTATCAAACTTTTCATCCACACACTAAAGAATACACATTTTTCTCAGCAGCACATGGAACTTTTTCCAAAATAGATCACATATTGGGCCACAAAACGAATCTCCACATATACAGAAAAGTTGAAATTCTAGCCTATAACTTATCAGACCACCACAACCTAAATTTGACATCCACAACACAACAAGCAACAGAAAATACACTAACTCCTGGAAACTTAACGCTTTGATGCTGAATGAGAACTGGAGTCAGGAAGAAATTACAAAGGAAATTCAAGATTTCCTGAAAGTGAACGATAATGAAAATACAACTTACCAAAATCTCTGGGACACAATGAAAGTTGTTCTAAGAGGTAAGTTCATAGCTCTTATGCCTACATCAAAAAAAAAAAGGAAACTTCAGAAATAAATAACTTAACAATGCAGCTTAAGGCTTTAGAGACACTAGAGCAATCTGATCCCAAAAGCAGTAGAAGGGAAGAGATTAGCAAAATAAGGGGAGAGATATCCGAAATCAAATTAGGAAAAATGATAGAGAAAATCAACCAGCCAAAACGCTGGTTTTTGAAAAAATCAATAAGATTGATACAGCCCTAGCTAAATTAACCAAAAGCAAGACAGAGAAAGCCCAAATTACCAAAATTAGAAATGAAAATGGAGTTATCACTAGTGATACCAAAGAAATCCAGAAACTTATATTCAGTGAAATTTGACAACACAAAAGAGATCGATGAATTCCTAAGTAAACACAACTTACCTAAATTGAATTAGGAAGTTGTGAATTATTTAAATAGTCCAATAATATATGAGGAAATCAATGAAGTAATCTTGAATCTTCCTACCAAAAAATGTCCTGGACCAGATGGATTCAGCACAGAGTTCTACCAGACATTTAAGGAGCTAATAACACTAATACTCCTTAAACTGTTCCATCAAATAGCAAAAGAAGGAACACTACCAAATTCCTTCTATGAAGCTAATATCGTCTTAATCCCCAAACCTAATAAAGGTACACTTAAAAAAGAAAACTACAGGCCAATCTCTCTGATGAATACAGATGCAAAGATTCTCAACAAAGTCTTAGCAAATTGGATTCAAAAACATATCAAAAAGATCATCCACGGGGATCAAGTAGCCTTTATCCCAGGCATACAAGATTGGTTCAACATATCCAAATAAATAAATGTAATTCATCATATAAACCAGTCCAACGTTCAAGATCACATGATACTCTCAAAAGATGCAGAAAAAGCTTTTGACAAGATCCAACAGCCCTTTATGATCAAAACCCTAGAGAAGGTTGGAATGGAAGGAATCTTTATCAATATAATAAAAGCAATTCTTTAAAGAGGTTGATCAATCTCAAAATTCATATGGAGACACAAAAGACCCAGGATAGCAAAAACAATCCTGAGTAACAAAAACACTGCTGAAAGTATCACCATACCAAACCTTAGTCTATACTACAAATCTATAGTTGTAAAAACAGCCTGGTATTGGCTCCAAAATAGACACACAGATAAATGGATAAGGGTTGAAGACCCAGATATAAGCCCACACAACTACAGCCATTTGATTTTTGACAAAGGGGCCCAAAAAATCCAATGGAAAAATAACAGCATCTTCAACAAATGGTGCTGGCAAAACTGGATCTCCACATGCAGAAGATTAAAACTGGACCCGTTCTTGTCACCATGTACAAGATTTAATTCCAAATGGATCAAGGACCTCGATATAAGGCCACAGACTATAAAAACCATAGTTGAAAGGGTAGGGAACTCCCCTACCCTTTAGGAAATGTGGGCTCGGCCATCATTTCCTAAACAGACATCCAATGGCACAGTCACTGCTACCAACTCCCAACAGTTGGGACCTTGTGAAATTAAAGAGCTTCTGTTCAGATAAAGAGATTGTAATACGAGCTTAAAGGCAACCCACAGAATGGGAGAAAATCTTCACAAACCACATATCTGATAGACCTCTATTATCCAGAGTGCACAAAGAACTTAGAAAACTAAACTCCAAGGAAAACAATGGCCCAATTAAAAAATGGGCCCTGGAACTTAAAAGAAACTTTACCAAGAATGAAATTAAAATGTCTAACAAATATCTTAAAAAATGCTGCACATCCTTAGCCATTAGGGAAATGCAAATCAAAACTTCCCTGGGATATCATGTCACCCCTGTCAGGATGGCAAAAATCCACAATACAAACAACACCAAGTGCTGGAGAGGATGTGGAGAGAGGGGAACTCTCCTACATTGCTAATGGGAATGCTGGCTCATACAACCAGTCTGGCGAGCTGTCTGGAGATTCTTAAAGAAGTTAAAGATTGAAATGCCATATGTCCCTGCTATACTACTTTTGGGAATAACCCCCCATACAGCAGAGGTTCACCTTGATAGCACAAGCACGACCATGTTCATAGCAGCACTCTTTACAATAGTAAAGTCATGGAATCAGCCCAAATGTCCAACAGTTGACGAGTGGATAAGGAAACTGTGGTATATTTATACAATGGAATACTACTCAGCCATCAAAAATGATGAATTAACGAAATTTGCCAGGAAATGGATGGGAATAGAAACAATAATATTGAGTGAAGTATCCCAGACCCAGAAAATTAAGTGCCATATGTACTCCATAATAGGTGGATCCTAGTACCAAACCCACTTAGAGACGCTCAAAAACAAATCTGTGTAAAACCTACAGTAATTGTAAAGATTATAAATAGGAGGGATGGGGATGGAGGGCCCCACCAGAAACAAGGAAAGAGGGGACCATATTACTACAGAGAAAATTGGCTACCATCAAGGACTGCAAGGGATGACATCCAATACCCATCTGGATAGTGCCAAGGGCATTGCAGGAGCAACAAAACCGAAAAAAGAAATCAACAAACAATAATTCAGAACATCATAGCCTATATATCAACCACCTGTAATTGGGCCAGCCTAATCTCTCCCCATTCTGAAGCTCAGGGAAATTTTCAGAAGAGGGGGCGGTAAGATTGTAAGAGCACAGGATGGGAAGAGTAATGATATGCAAGATACTCCACACAAGTTAAAGCCGAAGCAATCATAATAGGACTTTGCATGACCTGCACTATGACCACATATTGACCCCACAAAGTTTAGCATGGACTAAAGGCTCAAGGATCCTGGAGGCTAGGGATTGACAGCCACAGTAGTGTTCCTAAGCTTAAGGGGAACACAGAAAAGGGTTCTGGGAAATGTCCCAGGGTCCTTGCACTCATCGGAGAGGAGGACCCATAGGAGAGTTTGGCAAGCACAGTAAAGGATGCGCAGGGAGTGTGGGGGGGGAGACACTGGGGGATAGGGGAGGGAGGGGAGAGGGGAGGGGGGAGCAGGAGGGTCGGGGGGGGAGGTGGAGGGAGGGAGGGGACCGGTGTACCTGTTACGTTTGTATGAGTGGAAATAATAATAAAAAAACAAACAAAGAAAAAAACAATTAATGGTTCACCCTGGAGATGAAAGTGACACTAAATTTAAAAGCAGAGATGCCTGTAATTTCTAAGTTGGAGAATCTGACATGTATCACTTTTCCTCCAACTTTACTCATTGCATATCCACATGCACCTACTCTTCCTGCCTTCTATTCTAACAGAGAACTGCATGGTTGTGACCAAAATGCTTAGAGGAAAAACACTGAAGAGGAAGGATGTATTTATTGTCTGCTGTTTCAAAGGATTCATTCTATGAATTCTGGACTCCATGTTTGGGCAGAACATCAAAGTGGAGGAGTCATGTTTTAGAGGATAATCTTTATTTCATGGCAGAGAGAAGGTCAACAGAGAGACTGATACCAGAGAGAGGACAGGAACAAGATTCAGGCCTCAAGACACAACATGGTGACTTACTTCCTCTAGCTAGACCCAAGCCACCAACACTCTAAGTACTTCTCCTTCCATAGCCTGTCAATTTCTGAGATGAACTATGGTAATTTTTTCTATTATCTTGAAACAAAAAAATGACCTTTTGGGAAAATGCAGGCAATCACTGCAGAAACTATGTCTCCCCAACCCCAAACTAAAGTCTAAGTCCTAATCAGCTTCCTACTCCCTGTTCTCACCATTAACCTCATTTAAAAACCAGCAATAACCATTCCACAGTCTGAATTCAGGGCAGACGTAAAATAACCAAATCAGTTAATTCTTTAAATTCTGTCTCCCCTCCCAATGTCTCACTAGGGAGACAAAAGATAGATAAGCTGTTTGCCAAATGTAACATGTAGAAAGCAGAGAGATTGGAAGGAGAGGAGAGAAAAAGGAGAGGAAGAAGAAAGACAGAACCAGGACAATATGCAGCTCCCAGGGACACTCCCCATTGGTGGGCACTCGGCTGTAACCAATCTGCTTCCCTCTTAATGTTCCCTGAGCCTCCCAAAGTGGTGCCACCAGTCAGTGGTCAACTTTTATATGTGAGAAGGACCAGCACTTCATTCATGAACCTGTGGAGGAATATGTCATATTAAAACATTAAAAATAAATCTTAAAGCCTTTGTCCTATCCCATGGAGCAAAATCTGCAGGGGAGGTAAATGAATTACATATACAGAAGATGTCATAGTTTTTCCTTGAAAATAACTTAATAGTCTTAATTATCAAGCTTAATGTTATACATTTAAAAAGTATGATATCTGAAAAGAGTTTAACATTTTCATAACAGCAACATTAATATCGTTCCATTATAAAAGTTTAAAAGAACCAATGTCCATGGTTTTATTTTCTGATATGTATTACAATAATAAAAGTTTTTTTTATTTTGATTAAATACTCTGTGGTGAATAGGCCCTGACACATACCATGAGTTTACTCCATAATAGACGTTGTTGCATGTGCTCCATTCATTACTTCACCTTCTCTTTTTTTTTTTTTAACATTTTTGTATTATTATTTCCGCTCATACAAACTTAATAGGTAGACCAGTTACTTCACCTTCTCTTAGGAGTAGTAGGAATCACAGTCCCCTTTCTGAAATCATGGTCTGGCTACACCTCAAAAATTGGAAATTTTCAACTTAAGACAGATAATACAGCTCTAAAAATGTCATTTACAATTCCCAAAAGCCTAGGCAACAGTTACTCATCAAATAGTAATGTTTTTACAAAACCTGTAAGTTCTCACACTGTGTACATTTATAATATGGCCATAAATAACTCACACTTATCTACATGTATTTGTTTGCAATATAAAAATGGGCTTTTAGTTTTAAAAATATTGAATTCTATAGCTGTATCTAAGGATGTAGTAAACTATTATGACCTATTATTTTACAGATGAGAAATTAGGATACAAAGATATTAAATTGTTTGTAGAATGTTAATCTGGCAAGGACTGAGGCAAAGCCAGAAGGATGGCTCAGGATTGGAGCTGCTCACAAAGCTGACAACTTAATTCCATTCCTGAGTACAGATAGGAGACTTCTGAAAAACTGTCCTCTGAGGTGAGATGAGAGAGAAAGAAACAGAATGCTGCCTCAGTCTACTCCAGAATCTGACATCTATCACCATCTCCTCATTCTAAACAAGAAGTTATTTCACTTCTCAAGCTATCCAAGAATATTTTATTCTGTGTTCCTACAAATGAATTCCCTTGATAATACAAGTACCACATAACGATAATATAAGTACCACATTCTTGTGTAGCACATAAGAATCATTTATTCTTTCTAGTATTGATGAAAAGTTTACCTTATTTTCTTGAAACACCCAACTGTTAACTTCAGTGTTATCTTTGGAAGAACCAAATTGTAAATCTGTTCCTAAACAACAGTGTTTCAAATGTTTGCTCAGTCCTGTTGTTCTCTTTTGCCCTGTTTATCCCAGGTCTTACTTCTTCCATATTCACACTTGGTCTTTTTGCTGAAGATTAGATGCACCTTGGACAAATTTATATATTTTTTGATGTCTCACTAAAACCTTTTGATAAACAAAAGTCAATTAATTACCAATTTTATTTAGATAAAATTTAGATATGCACAGCATTCTTGTATGGTTAGACGATTCTTCTCTCTAACCATTATTATTTTTCCCATCTGCCATTCTGCCACTGATTCATATCCATTTCTGGTTAAGAAACTCCTGCAAGGAGTGTTGGGACAGTGATATCAGAAAGGTGCTGTGTTTTGAGCAATTATCCTACATGAAAGAACATTCCCAAAGTCAAAGAATTTCGGTGAGGTATCAGAACAACTGGACATAGCATCAAATTAAAGAAAAAGAAGAGAGTAGAAAGACTTATTTCATCTTATCTATATTACCTTACCTCTAAGTTTCAAAAAATACAATATGAAGAATATATACTCCTCACTGAGGAGGATCAATTCAAGTCAAAGAACCCATCTATGTCTGGCCCCAGTGAAAGGAGGCAAGAAGACACTTTCCATGGTCACAAATGCTTGACCGATATCCAGAGATGCAGCCTGCCACCCTGGCTCAAGACAAAGTTGGCACATACATCAAGATAACTTGCATTAAGTATCTTGTCACTTTCATTTTCTATTCTCAGTTCTAGGCTTGCACCAAAAGCCACATGGGTCAAGCTTCCACAACTATACCAGCATCAGGCCTGTCTCAGTGGTCTCAGGCACCAAGCCAGGACCCACATAGCCAGACTCAGGACCATTAGTCCCAGATCTAGAGTTCAAACCTGAAGTTCCAAACCATAGACTTGCTGAGTGCCAGGCCAGTTTCAGTGGCCTCGTGCTCTGAGATGGTTTCTATAGCTCCAAGTTTTATCAGATTCGAGGTCCAGAAAAGACGAGATTTATTCCTGAGATGTACAGATAGGAAAATTTTAGATTTTTTTACTTGAAATACAGAGATAGGGAATCCCGGATTTATTATTGAGTTATAAAATTTTTTCATTCACAAAAATGAATAAATATGTTGAGTATTTTAAAAATGAGAAACAGCAATAATGTTCATGTCAGTATGATGTCAGGTCATGTCAAATGATGATAAATTTAACAAAATTCAACACTTTCATAATAGACCTCTAGACAAATTAGTTATTGAAGAATGTACCTCAGCATTAAAAAAAATACCTGTAAGAATTCTGCAGCTGAAATCATACTGATCAGTGAAAATATGAAAGCTTTTCCCTAAGATCAAGACAACTTGCATTAAGTATCTTGTCACTTTCATTTTCTATATTACTAGATAACTTGCTAGAAACATTAGTCCAGAGAATGAACTAAAAACATCAAAACAGAAAGGAAGAAGCAAAGCTGACATGTGTGTGTATAAAAGGATTCTTTTAGAATTAATAAATTCAGTTAGCTGAGAAACTGCAAAATCAGCACAACAAATGCAGTACACTTACATAAATGACAATGAGCTTTCAGAAAAAGAAAAACGGTAATTTTCTTTAGAACTATAGCAAAAATACTTAGAGAACTCTATGAACCCATGAAATTAGGATAAACTACATTTAAATAAATCAATTGAAAGTTATTTTCTTTAATTGGGAAATTCACATTGTTATGTAAAGTGAGATACTGATTCAATGAACTTACTATCAAAATTTTAGTGGCAAGTTCTTTAAAGAAAGCAAAAAAAATAATATTCACATATAATGACAAAGCATTGTGAATGAAAAACGAATCTTTTTTCTCTATGTCATAATTTTTAATGTCTTTTGGTTAGCACACAGAAAATGGTTTCCATTGTGACATTGTCATACATGTCTATCATTATATAATTTCTGTTTAAAATTTACAGAAATGAAGGAAGCTGCAAAATAAATCATTAAATGGTGATAATCTTAAAAATTTTAGTCCTTTACTGGTTTCTATCAAAGATTTATGCAAAGTTTATAGCTTCGTATTGCAAAGTTTATGGCTTTTATAAACAGGATATTTTAGCAGGTATATTCATCTATATGCACATAAAACATGTATACGACTCTCATATTCTGTCTACATTCTCTTTTTATTTTTCATTACTTTTTTTGCCTAGTTATACATGCTCAATAGATATGCCCCTTCTTCCCCCTCCTTCCTCTTTCCCTCCCTCCTCTTTTTTTGTGATTCCTTTCTTCTCCCTCCCATCCTTCAGAACATCTGTTCATGTGGGTTCTGAATTTCCGTTTGAGTTGTCTATACTAGTGAGGGTTCAGGACTCAGTGTCATACCTTGGGGCCCCTTCTTGAGCTGCCCACTAGTATGGGAACTCTATTATGACTGTTTAAGCCCTTTTCTTTAAGGCTCTTACTGCCTGAAGCCTTCTCCCTCAGATCCCTGCTAGACTTTGGGGGTTGTTGACATGTCAGCCAATTGTGCAAGTCAGGCAAGGTCCAATCACATTGTGGCTATATCCTGGTAGCTGCAGCTCTGAATTGTTTGGAGTATCTTGCATATTGTTTGGTCCTCCCCATCTTTAGGTTCTTACAGTCTTACTGCCCCCTTTTCCACAAGGTTCCCTGAGCTTTAATATGGGGAGAAATTTGACTAGTCTGGTTCCAGGTGAATATTGTAGTCTTTAGTGTTCTAAATTATGGTTTGCTGCTGTTTTCAGTTTTGCTGTTCTTGCACTGCCCTTGTCTGCATCCTGATTGGTTGTTGAAGTCATGTTTTAACCAAAGATAAAAGACTGTTTAAATGAATATCTTCATATAAGAAGAGGCTCAAAGGTAGATGGAAGAATAGGAGTAGGACACAGCAGTGAGAGGATCAGTCTCCCTATACCCTGCCTGACTGGGGAGATCAAACCTGTTCAGTCCCAAGTGAAGAGGGAATGGAAATGAGAGTGAGTTGCCTTGAATGTCTCACTAACTTACATGCGGTGTATGCCGTGGCCCAATTTCTCTATTGAAATATGTTCTTTTGTCTCCTTTCTTTTGAGGTCATTTTTCCCAGGAATCTTATTTTTTAAACTTTTTTTTGAAAAAGAAGTCTTACACAAGACAAAAATGTAAGGCATAACATTATCTGATTCAAACTTTAGAGCAAAGTTACCTTAATCAAAATGGCATGATGCCATGAAAAAACCAATATGTGGACTAATAAGATGGACTACAGAGTGCCAGAGTAAATCTATGTATCCACAGTTAATTAACTTTTACTAAGATATCAAGACTATGTAACAAAAAGATTGAGAAAACTGGATCTTGTGATTAGGAAGAATGAAACTGTATCATAATCTCACACCAAATATCCGCCCCCCCCCAATGGTTGGAATGGCCCCTGAACAAGTCTGCAGGTACTTGATTGATTGGAAAACCCAGCCTATAGTGGGTGGTACTTCCAGTGGTGGACCAGATAATAGGAAGTACAAGGAGGAGGGACTTGCTCTTCCCTTATCATGTGTCAACTTGCTGTGGAGTCCACTCTGTGCTCCTCGTTCACTTTTAGAGTATCACGGCCTTCTTTGTGGCTGCTACTGCTGATGCTGATGCTGTCTCTGTCCTTGACTGACTCAAAGCTTCATCTTTTCCATCATGCTGTTCTTTTCCCACTGCCTTTGGAGCCCAGCCTCTAGGCTTTGCTGCTGTTCGCTGTTAATCGCTGACGTCAGAGCCCAGCATCTCCCACCTTCCAGAGAAGCAAAGTCTTGAGACCTTCTTGGGATCTTTTGGCTTTCTGGAACATTCCTGTCAAGAACGGCAGCTATGGACAGCTACTTTAAAGGACTATTTTTTATTGTGAGTTATTTTAATAAACTCATTTATTTATTCCATTCTATAGATCCTGTTTCTTCAGAGAACCATGACTAATACACCCCCTTTTTATTTTTATTTCTGAACAATTTCATACATGCATGCAATGAATTTAAGTCATTTTTGTCTCACAATTCCTCATTACCCAATTCTATCTTCTTTCTTTCTCCCATTTGAAATCATCTTCTTCTCAACCAGACTTCCCCTTTCTTTCTTTCTTTTTCTTTCTTTCTTTCTTTCTTTCTCTTTCTTTCTTTCTTTCTTCTCTTTCTTTTCTTTCTTCTTTTCTTTCCTTTTGTTTTCCCTTTCTTTCTCTCTCTATTTCCTCTCTCTTTCTCTTTCTCTTTTCCTTTCTCGCTTTTCTCCCTCTCGCCCGCCCTCCTTCTTTCCCTCTCTCTCTCTTTCTCTCTTTCTCTCTCCTTCCTTCCTTCCTTTCTCTCTCTCTTTCTCTTTCTTTCTTTCTTTCTTTCTTTCTTTCTTTCTTTCTTTCTTTCTCTCTTTATCTCTCTCTCTTTCTCTTTCTCTCTCTTTCTCTCTCTTTATCTCTCTCTCTCTTTCTCTCTCTTTCTCTCTTTCTTTCTCTCTCTCTTTCTTTCTCTCTCTCTCTCTCTCTTTCTTTCTTTCTTTCTTTTTTTCTTTTTTCTTTCTCCATGTGTGGCCCATCAGGTTTCTTCAAGCTTACCTATGTTTACATGTGCCTGGGCACTTGCTAGAGCATGGGAAATGTATCAGTGTTCTTTCCATAGCCAACATTAACTTACTTTTTCCTTCTGGAAAGGAGGGTGCTGCATGTGTTCTTTGCCTTTCATGATGAATTGGTTTGCAGACCAAATCTTCTGTGAGTCTGGTAGAAGTAAACACAGCTTCAGTGAATTCATGGACTACAATAAATATTACAATAATTTTGAAATGGATTAAAGACTTGAACATAAGACTTGAAACTATAAAATTTAAAACACATAGGAAAATAACCTACTGGCACTTTAGAGAGGTTGTTAATGCAGATTATTCACAAAACATAGACAGCAAAGCTAAAAAGGAGCAAGCAGATTCTATAAAGCTTAGACCCTGCTTCTCACTGAAGAGTGTACATAGAGTGAGTGTCACCACCGGAGCAGGAAAAGCACCTGTAGTCCATCATCTGACAAGGGTAAATATTCAAATCAACTGTGTGAAAGGAAAAATAGATTAGTAAACAAGAAAGAAATGAATAACCAACATGAAAGACAGGCAAGAGACATGTCTCCCTTGACAATGGACCAATAGTTTTTGCCAGTATATAAAAAATTCCTAAAATCACATGTCGTGCCATTTCATGTCTGTTGAGATGGACAGCATCCAAAATAAAGGAGATCAATGATGATGATATTTGGATAAAATGAAACTCTGCTACACTGTTGATAAACCTGGACAATTATTATAGAAGGCAGTATGGAAGTTACTCAAAATTTTGAAAAGATGGATTCACCATAATATCTAGCAATGCTACTTCCTAAATGCACTCAGGTGCTAGAATATATAATTATGATACATATATATGTATTATATCAAAGGAATACCTTCACTTTCATGTTTATTGCATTAGTCATTGTAGTCAAGACATAACCAAGCAAAATTTCCATCAGGATACGGATGTATAAAGAAATGTGCTTTACATACAGAAGAATAATGTTCACCCTACAAACTGGACATCTGTGTACTAGATACCCTTTTCTGTTTTGTTGCGAGATACCACCCAAAGTTGACCAACTTAAGGGAGGAAGCAAGATTATTCAGCTTAGGGTTCCAGAGGGGAGATACAGTTTTTCATGGCAGAAGAAGGTCTAGATGGAGAAGGTCTAGATCATCTGCAGAGATGACCCAACCCCTATGGCTGCCTTTGTCCAGCAAGGCTGTACCTCCTAAAGATGTCATAACCTTCCCAAACACATGAGATCGTGGGTAACACATTTCAAACCATAACATCTTGTGAGCTGTGATGACAACAATGATCTTGGAACATATTATAATAAGAAGAGTGAGCCATAGATGGATGTACCATTAGATCTCATCTTGTGGAGTCTAAAAAAGACTTACATACAGAAGAATAATGTTCACCCTATAAACTGGACATCTGTGTACTAGATACCCTTTTCTGTTTTGTTGCGAGATACCACCCAAAGTTGACCAACTTTGTATACTGCTAGAGAGGAGAATCATTTTTTGTCAGGAGTTGGGGATATTAGTTATTGGTGGAAGAGCACAAAGTTTTAGTCTGACAAGTTGAATTGTAATATAGTAGTTTTCTTTATTTACTGAAGCAGATCAATTCTAAATATAAAATTCTTATGTCATACTTACATAGTCATCATTAATGATTTTCAACCACTGGAATAATTTAGAAACTAGACCTGTTATAAGTTGTCCTATCTGTCCAGGATACTCTATTGCCTTACTACTGTATTGTTTTTCAGAAAATTATTTAAAGTCAGCATATAAATTCCTTTCTTGCTTATTGTCCCACCTTTCAAAATAGCACATAGTCTTGAGGACAGCAGAATCCTCATTTGTTTTTGATATACTGGGGATTGCAACAGGGACTCTGACATACTACTCTATTACTATTACTGATCTACACTTTTAGAATCTTCAACATTAGACATTCACTGTGTCATGGTTTGAAATGTGTCCCCCACAGTCTCATGTGTTTGGCAAGGTCATGGTACCTTGAGAGGTGGAGCCTTGCTGGAGGAAGGCAGTCATGAGGGGTGGGCCTTGAGGTGAATTAGTCCCACCCTACCTCAAGGAGAAGTCTGCCTTTGCAGCAAGCAGTCTGTAGCTCTCAGCTTCCAAGTTATCTGTGGTGACTTAGCCTCCTCCAGCCAGCCATGCCACCTCTGCTTTGAGAGACTGTCCCTTCCCTCTGGAACTGTAAGCTGAATAAACCTCCCTTTCTCCCTTAAGTTGATCGACTTTGAGAGTTCTCTCACAGCAATAGTTAAGAGTGACCATTACAGAAATTGGTACCGGGAGTGGGGTATTGCTGTGAGATTAAGAATAGTGGGTACCACAACGTGAAGTTGTTTGTGAAGCTGAGAGAGAAGTTG
The DNA here is from genome assembly GCA_023101885.1 of Typhlomys cinereus. Lineage (NCBI taxonomy): Eukaryota > Metazoa > Chordata > Mammalia > Rodentia > Platacanthomyidae > Typhlomys > Typhlomys cinereus. The sequence goes on along the minus strand of JALPQD010000347.1, from coordinate 1,205,279 downwards.
ATACCCAGCAGTATGACAAATGCTGTGATTTGGCTAGCATGCCTTTGGAACTGTTTGCTGGGAGAAATATTGAGAACTTGGGACTTTGTTCTGGGAAAGTCTTTGCGTCTTGATGACAGGGCCAAATGGACCTATCTCGTGAGAGCTCAGAGGAGAGCAATTCTGTGAGAGACACAGGCAGTGGAAGCCCAGCTTGTGATGGTCCAGAGGGGAACAGAGACTGTGTTTGCAACTGGACGAGTGACACATGGAGCCATGTGTTGGCCGATAGTTTAGTGAAGTTTTGCCCTTGTTCCTGAAAGCTTGCCTGAAGTTAATTAACTGGAGTGTTCGGTGGAGGAAATTTCAAAGCAATGTAGTCTTGACAATGTGATATGGCTACTTTTTAGTTGTCTTCAGAGTTATAAAAAAGAGCAAAGAATCAGGCAGAAAAAAGCAAAAACTGTAAGATCTGATGATGAAAAATACAATGCCAACTTAAAGAGCTGAACCAGGAAGAAGCAAAGAACAAAATGGCTGTTAAAGAGATTAGCTCCATTTGTAAATCAAAGCCTGCTCTCAATTTGAATAATAGGAGAGGCCCTAACTTGAGGGCAAGATCCTCAGGGAAGGCTTCCACTCACAAGAATGCAAATCCTTTCAGAAGACTGGAGCTAAAAGGTGGAGTTCCAAAGCAAGAGTTGGTTTCTCTTATAAAGCAACTGCCCAGGAGTGAAAGAGATGGTCAACATACAGAAGCAGAATCAGCTGTGATTCAGTCTTGGCAAAGTCATCCACGTGGTTCTGGTTTTAGAGGCATCAAGGATGCAAGAGGGAGGAGATCGTGGACTCCTCCTCCAAGAGTTCAAAAAATGATGGAAGCCAGGCAGCATGGGGCAGAAAGTCTGCAGTTTAGAGGCCCAAGAAGGGCAGTTTGTGCTGTGGAGTTAAAGCCTGGTTTGCCATTGAGAAGTAAAGATGTTAGAGATTCCAGAGACAATGTGGGACACCTGCCAAGGACAGCTGTATACCTTAGGAGGAGTCAGCTCAAGAGAGCAACATATTCTATGAGCAGCTGCATTGGAAGGATGGAACCAAAGCCCTTTGGAACTGAGATGATTTCAACAAGAGACTCACCTGTTGGACTTGGAGCTACAAGATTTGGAGTTTGTCCTGCTGCTTTTTGGTTTTGTTATGGACCAATCTTTCCTGGATATGCCCCCATTCCTTCCTTTTGGAATGGGAATGTTTATTTTGTGCCATGTTATGTTGGAAGTATGTAACTTGTATTTTGATTTTATAGGAGGCTTTGGACTTTTGGACTGTGTTGGGACTACTGATGTAGTCTATGAAGACTTTTAAAGTTGGACTGAGTATGGTTTATATAATGAGATGACAATAAGTCTGTGGGGACCAGGGGTGGAGTGTCATGGTTTGAAATGTGTCCCCAGAGTCTCATGTGTTTGGCAAGGTCATGGTACCTTGAGAGGTGGAGCCTTGCTGGAGGAAGGCAGCTATGAGGGGTGGACCTTGAGGTGGATTAGTCCCACCCTACTTCTAGGAGAAGTCTGCCTTTGCAGCAAGCAGTCTGTAGCTCTCAGCTTCCAAGATGTCTGCAGTGACTTAGCCTCCTCCAACCAGCCATGCTGCCTCTGCTTTGAGAGACTGTCCCTTCCCTCTGGAACTGTAAGCTGAATAAACCTCCCTTTCTCCCTTAAGTTGATCGACTTTGAGTGTTCTCTCACAGCAATAGTTAAGAGTAACTGTTAAACACTGCTATACTCCCTAGCACTTTTGATAATACTTGCCATTTATCCATGTAGAATATTTAGCTAAATTTAGTAAATGTTAATATGCATTTAATAGTCTCACCATTAAGTTCATAAAATATCATAAATAGCAAAAGATAGAATCTTTTGCCAATATTTTCCTGATATTTGAAATGTAGTCAATCATAGTCAATGTCAGTGTTTGGCTTCTATTATTGAAATCATAATGATGAAATATGTGATGACTATATTTATGAAGTGGTTCTATATTTTTCTTTAACATTTTTTCAATGAAAAAGCATTTTCTTACCTCTTACTTTGTGTATGATAACCCTGAAGGTTGTTTCCTTTACTTTGTACAAATAATATACATGGGCGAGGGCTCAGTGGCTAAAACTTTTGCCTCACAAATACTGTGAAAACCACTTATTTAGTAATTAATCTTAGAAAAGTTGTACCCGATAGTTATTAGTACATTGTTTTGGATATTGGAACATTTGCTACTTACCAATTTGGAGTTCTCTTAGTATTTTTGTTCTTTGAATATAAATGGTACTGTGTGGTATGCAAATGCTTTGGCTCTAGTTGCAAAATTAGTCAGGATTGTGGTACTTGAACACAATACTGCCTGGTGTTTCTTATTGTATTCTTATCTATGATAAATTAGTTCCATTTTTCTAATCCTAAATTTGTTTTTACTATAAAAGACACATTTACTGACTTTACTTTGATATTCTTGGTCAACTTAAAACCACTCTGTCTTGTCTGCTAAGATGCATGAAACCCAGTACTCATAGGCAGCAGGAATTCTTTCCTCTACAAATTTTTCTCCCTATAAAGCAGTAATCTCCCATCTTTAATTCTCACTAAATGATATTGTGAAGAAGATAACTTTCAAAACCGAAAATAGATGAACTTAGGCTCATTGTGTCTTCCTTTCATGAGTGTTTATAAGAACAAGTAGCAAGAACAACAAACAAGTTCTGGGTATATCTGTGTCTTTACACTTTACACTGGACAGGCGCTGATCATGTCTAATGGGAGGATTTGGCAATTTTTAACCCCAGGATTTCACCAGACAGAATGATTTCTAATCTAGGAATCCACACTCCTAGGGGTGATTCAGGGGAATCAGCCACTACTTTGATTATGATGAAATGCAGGGTTAGTGACACTAGATAGGTCACATTGTTTGACCAAGGAAATGAATTATACATTATCACAAATCTGTACTTTTGTTGCTTTTATTTTCTTTTAGATACACAAACAAGCATGGGAAATATAGTTTAGTCTCACTACAATTTAAAAGATTTTAAAAAAATTTACCAAAAGTCACATTAAGGAAGGCATTTCCATCACCAACAGCACCTCTTCTTCTCCCTGTCTGCTCTAAAATGAGAAAAGATATTATCTAAGTCTGTGTAATTGACTTCATATTTGGATTTTATATCTTTACTAAATGGCTACTTGAACCTTAACCTTTCTCAGTTTCCGTGTTAGATACTATGTCTTTAAGATGTAAGTATCAAGTTATGATCTCTGTCTTTAAGATGTTTATTTTATCCCTGTTATTAGAAAAGTCTTAACTTCAAACCACAGAACTGGGATAAAGGCTTGTTTGGTGCTGAGAAAATAGATAAGTAATCAAACTTAAAACTGATCTACGATAAATGTAAATGAGAGCTATAAAACCTTGACATTTAAATTTATCTTTGTATGTGATCACACATATATATGTAGTGCTACATGTGCTTTTAGTTTTAAAATACTTTGTTTATTTATTAGAGACAGAGAAGCCACATATACTTATATTCTTGGTGTTTAGTTGACTTCTATGTAAGTGCTCAAAAAATTGAAATTGTAAACTTAATCCACATTCCTTTCATTTCATAGTATGGCTGTAATTTTAAGAACAAAAGGAGAAGATAAACTAAGAAACATCAAAGTCCAGCTCAAGCAGTCCCAGCAGGTTAGGAAAGCATGGAACCCTACTATCTTAAAATACAAATACAAAATGTAAATGAAGGATTGAAGGGAATTATCCTGCATGTTAGGTAATGCCAATCCTAGAAGCAGTGGGCTTCTGAACAAATTCCCAGTCCTAGGAATGAGCTTTGTCCTGTGAATGTAAGAAGCTTCATCTGCAAGGCTGATTGACTGACTAGAACCTAAATGATTTAGAGAGGTTGAAATGTTGCAAGTCTAGAACCTTAGGCCTTCATTAGCTTCCTTACTAGTTATTTGTTACCTACCTTCGTGAGTAAAATGTGACCTAGCATCTTTGTGACTATGAGGTAAATCCCCTGGAATGTTCTGTCAGATCCCTGGTTTACACTAACCAAAATGTTAAGAATATCATCAGAAAGTATCTGCTATAGCTGAGACTTCTTCACTTTGCTCTGACATACCCAGGCTCGGGTAACATTTCAAAAGGGGAAGCAGGAATTATGGAAGAGCCAGAGAATTAGGAGAAGGGCCGAAGAACTTTCTAGACACAAGGCAGCCATTAGAGTCATGAACTTAGGAAACCTCTGATTTGCTGCCCTGTGCCCATGCAAGGCTGACCTTGTCAACGATCAGTCATGGATAGATACCTGAGGGGTACTACTGCGTACTGAGGAACAATGAGCTATTTTTAGATTCTGGGAGTAGGGTAGACATTATCTTCAATTGTGTATGCACTGCTAAGCTCTCAACATGTAGCTAGCTATAAACCTGTGTTCAGATGGCCAGTCCTGTTTCAATTCTGTGGTTCACAAACTGAAATGAATAGGCATAAATGTGAAAAGGAGAAGCTGAGTTTCAGAATTAGTATTATTAATTGTCCAACTGAAGTCCAAGAGATAAGACTTTGGATACTAATGTGAGGAATTGTCTATATTCAGTCAGGTCTCTGTCCAAACCTATAGGACATTGTTTTGATTGCTTTGGTTGAGGTGGGAAGACAACAATAATGGTGACGCCATTCTCTGTAGTAGAAAGCAAGCAGAATTCTGGCAAGCAGCAGAAAGATGGGCAAGCAACCCCTGGGTCCTTACCTTCTGTTTTTGTTAAATATATGACAAGACCAGTCCCCTCAGTTCCTGGTGATGTATTTCTTTTGCCATGTTACATTATAATTTGAAATTGCAAGCTGAATAAAACTTCTTTCTCCATTAAGTTGCTTGGGTGAAGTGTTTTGTTACAACATTGAGTTATAAAGTGAAAATAAGGCACAAGGATGGGGAAAGTAGAGAGATGGGAAAGAGTGTGTGTCGGGGGGGTAAAAATCATAGGCATTATGTTCATGTGTGAATTTATCAAAGAACAAATTTAATTAATAAAAAAAAGAAACTACATGAGCTATCATTATCCAAAGAAATATACAATATTGTAAGTGACTTTTAAGTATGAGAAGTAAAAATTCAGAAGCTAGCATCTTTCCTGAAAGATGAAGCAAACAAGATGTTTTCATCAATAAAAGAAGATATCACATAAAAGATTCCATTTTGCATGATGGAAAGAAATCAGTGAGGTAGTGCTAATTAACTC